>OY728121.1:1279084319-1279697374 GCA_963277665.1 Viscum album | reverse complement strand
CCAAGCATACACGGTACTCTTATCTTTGAATAATAATATAGCTTGACTTGTACGCAAATTCATGTTCTAGCACATCACGACAAATCATAATAGCCATTTAAAAAGAAGTTATGAAATGTAATACCCACTTTTTGAAATTTTATAAATTTTATTTTTCAACATGGACTTTTTTCGAATCAGAATATCAAAATTAGCATAGTGTGAATTTTTGGTATTTTTAATAAACATTTTGTTTTTATCAATAGTGGAAAACACTGCGTTATTGTTTATAACTAACTTTTATTATAAATAATTATTATTTAAATTTATCTTAAAGTCATAATAGATACATAATACCTATATTAGTTAAATATAATTAATTGGTGTCATTGTATAATAAGATTAGATATATAAATTTTTTTGAACAATTTAACCCCTTTTACCCACCTATTACGCACTTTTCCAAATATTCAAACACCATTCTTTTAGGAATTTTTTTAATTGAATTTCAAAAATAAGAGTGACACATTTGAAATCAGTAAGTATAATGTGGTTCAATAGGTTGAAAATATTTTTTGGTGAATAGTAACATTTGAATTTTATTTACCCTAGTTAAAAGTAAATAGGGTAATTAAAGATAAAAATAAAAATATAATTACCCTAACACATGTCATAATTCTATTGGATATGAGTTTTTCGACCAAAATCAACCTTATAAATGATATATGATTCTCTCTGATCCAAATGGATTAGATTAGGCCATTTATTATTATTTTATTTGATGAAGAGTTAAAGGTGTAAAATTGAATGTTTAATAAATAAATTTTTTTAATATGGTTGTACATAAGATAAATTTTACTATAATTATTCATTAGAAAGATAAAAATATTATATACATCGTGGTATTTTATTTATTATTTTAATACATTTAATAATTATTTTTATTTATGACACAATGATGATGTTGTAATTACATTATTAATAAAAGATTAAAATAATTGATATTATAAATATCAAAATAAATATAAATTGAGACTTTTGATGGATTAAAAAAATTTCTAGGTTAATATGGAATTTGAGGGTGATTATATGTATTTTTTAATGAAATAATGTTATTTGTCATTCACAAAATCCAGATAATAAATAGTGTCAAAATTGACTTAAATCAGTTTTTAAAAAAAATACTATATTATTAAATAAAATAATATTCCTAAAAATATAAGGTTCGACCAAAACACTTATATAATGATAGATATGTCATTAATGAACTACTTTTGGTTTTATTGGAATTTTATAGTATATTTATTATCCATGTATTATAAAAATAAAAAAGACATTATAAAAGTTAACCTACTTAACTATGAGTTACGTCTAAAAGATAAGGTTAATATGGTGACCTAAACTGGTCTAAAACCTATTGGTCGATAGGTTTTTGAGCCAGATGCACCTTAGAATCGAAATAAATCCATTTTTATCTATTTATAAATAGAAAATAATTTTATAATAAAATATTATTTATATCTTTTCCTAAAGTGACCCTCACCTATCTTATAAAAGGATACTTCACCTTCTCTTATTTTCACACCTCCATAGCCATTTGGATTAGACATCCGTGGCTCAAATATCCTCCTAACTACCCTCACTTCAGCCTATAGGCCTTACAATGATCAAATATCCAACCTATTTAGCTCTTTTGATCAAATTAAAAGGAAGCACCTGAAGAAGTTTTAATAATTTCATAACCCCTTTCAAAGTTATTTTCTTCTTCCAATTTAACTTTATTTTTTATTTCCATACTAAAATAATAACTCTAGTACCTTCTACATACTGTGATGTTATTATAAATATGGTAAAACCACATTCATTATTTTATCCATCCTATGAATGACAAAGTCACCATAGGTTCATACGTACAGCTTACCGTCTCAACGTCACGATGTAGTTTTTTATTCAACACATCATTATTTAGATGGGAATAATAATGAAAAAAATTTATTTAAATAATAAATATAAATGCTAATGATTTGGTATATGTAATATATCATCCAATTACTGATGATTTTACTATCAATAGAATGATATTGTCACTCGTACATATATATGAATTGTAATCTCAACCAATGCGATGAGATTCATTCCCCATCGTAACCATTCAAGAATAATATTAATTTTATAATTAAAAATAATTTTTAAGAACATAATATCAATCTATATATGATTCAAATACAACCTATCCATAACATACTTGAATTATGTAACAAAACATATAAAGGAAAACGAATCAGCTAACACCCAAAACAGTGATACTACTGAAATATTAAAATATCATACATGATATCATATTTATGTATGTGGTTATTTTATAATTTAATAACAATGATTTAACTATTATATATGAGGTTAACACACCCTCGACTAAGGAAAATTACAAGGTAAGGGACAATTTTATAATCTAATAAATATTTATTGGGAATTCCTTATCATCATCATCTGTGTTTCTTAAAAATGTATTTCAAATCATTTTTAATATTTTCTAGATTATTGGATAAAGTAATTTATACCCTTTTTTACTTTTTATAAATTTTTTTGAAAGGAATCTTTCCGTCTTTTTCCAAACATGGTACTTTATGATCTTTTTGAAAAAATAAGGTAAGAATTTTTTTTAACTTATATGGAAGGTGAGGCTATTTCCCGTAGTTATAACACCTCTGAAGCATCCATAACAAGCTTATACATATATTTTCAAAAGAAATGTTTTCTTTTATAATTATGTGACTTCTAAATTATATCAACATAGAAAGAGATATTTCTCTCAAATAGTTTTGATTTCATCTATATCAACATCATTTGATGGATTTTACACGAGTTTGAAGTTGATTTATTATGATAGAATCTACCATATTTTATTGAAATTTTTGTGATATGATTGACTATGGATGTGTTATTTTTATACCATTCATGGTTTATGGTTAAAGTATTAAAATTTCATATGCTATTTTCAATACGAATGTTTATGTTATCTTTCAACCTTTTCATATGAATGAATTCATGTTTCTAGTAATGTTTTATGGTACATCATACTATTACTGTGTTTTAGGATAATGCATCATGAAAGTATTCACATGTTAGAATGTGAATAATAAGGGATCCTTGATGTTTTTTTTGGGATTAATGATATATTAATATTGGAATTTATGTGACCATATTTATAAAGTTATCGATTTTAATATTTTGGAAGTCAGATAATGAAAAATATTATGAAATCCTTTAAGTTGAACATTGTAAAATGTTTTAAATATAAACATATTATATCTCTATATTGAAATTTATCCATATTTGATATGTTTCGGAGATAATATTAGTTTTAGAAAATTTCAAAAAAATAGATAGAATTACTTGTGGCTCTTTTACGGATGTTTTAAATATTATATAGATCTTGTGGTCATATAAATGTTACTTTTAGCGATTCGGTCATAAAAAATTCATTTTTGAATATTTATTTCTTAGAGTAAGGGATTAATTGGAAATTTTTTGAAGAAAAAAATGAAGAAAAATTTATTCTGAAATAGAAACAAATCATGTAATTAAATTTTCTTTTATTGTTTGATAGAAAAATAATTCAATGACTTTAAGAAAATAATCTGGAAAGAAAATGTTAACATATTATCTTCATATTCAATGAAATTAATAGTCTTTTATATAATCATAGATTTATGGTTTTAAGGTCCTTAACATTACATTGATCATTCTCTTTATTATGATTAATAACATCAATCACTCTCTATAATTAATTTTGTTCTTCTACCAAGTCAATGTTTTCATATCCCACCTATGTTCTCCTACATTGAAACTATGTTATGTGTTATTCAAAATGACATGAAAACTTAAATTTTATTCTTATTAAAAGGATGTTTAATTAATGATTTTGTGATGTGGGGTTTTTAAACAATGGTATTTTCTAATGTCAAACCCTTGATTACAAATATCATGTATAAACTATAATGATAAAATTTATCTAAGATGGAAAGAATATAACACCAAAAAATTTTAAAAAATAACTTTGAATTAGATATAATATGTGACATGAAACACATTTATTTGAAGAAAAAATAACCCACCGAGACTTACTATTATTTTTATTTCCATATAAATTCAATCTCTTTAATAGCTTGCAACACACACAATAATATTTTTAGCTTTCATTGCACACAACATAGAGAATATATGAAACATGATTTGTTTAAAATATTTTTATTATAACATATCCATTTAATTGGATTTTAAATATTAGTAAAAAAATTATTAAAATTTTGTTTATCTTTGTATTATTAATAAAATAATATTTAATTAAATGAAAAATAAATTTTCATAGAAGATCGTTTTTTTTCTAAAAGGTGGATTACTCGTGCTTTGCACAAATAATTTTAAATTAATTTTTAACGATTCTAGAAAATTTATTTGAAGACATAAAAATCATTTTAGAAATTTTAATTACTGTATTAGAATATGGATATTTTGTTTTTTATTTTTATGAAAAGTTTTATTTTTTGAGGAATGGTGAATAATACTGAATTTTATGTTTAAACCAAATGTTTGTTAAAAATTATTTATTACTTTAAAATTTTAATTTATTTATTTTAAATTTTAGTTAGATCAATTAAATATAATGTTTTCTAATTTTGGTAATTTTGAACATTTTCATGTTGGATTTTTAAATAAAAACATTATAAACATCTGATCATTTTCTCTTTAAAAACCCTCTTTCTCGTCACTTTTGCTCGATTAGTTTTAAAGTAACATTTTTAGATTATATGAATTGAATCATGAAAGATAGATTTCATATTTTGAATAATAATAATATTGATTTATAATGTCTAATAATAAAAACTTGATTTTTTTATAAAATGAATGGGGAAAATGTTAAAAAAAATAAATTACCATAGTTATGGTAAAAATGGGGTTCTGGAGGTTAATGTTAGAGGATAAATGTATAAAAACACATAACAACTGATACAACAGCCATTTTATGGAAATATTTTGACAGTATCTCTTCTAGGTTCTATAATGGACCATTTGTAATAGGTTTTTACATGATTGAAATGTTGTTACAATTGAATCTTTAGAAAAAAATACATGTTTAGCACCCACCTCACTTTTATACAACAACCCACTATCCTCCCTTGTTTACACATTAAAACCAACTAGTTTCAGCCAAGACCTACACAATTCAATTTCCAACATCCGTCCCCCATCCTAGAGAACTTATTTTGGGATTAAATCCTTCCTAGAAGGGATTTAGGGAAAACCTAATGAGGATATCGAAAGAGGAGATAATTTTCAATAACAAGCATCTTTATTTTATTTATCTCTCAACCTCCATAATTTTTTAAAACAATATAATATAAAATGTTAATTATATTTAATATGATTTTATTTTTATATAATAATTTCCAGAATTTGTACCTTCTCCCCTACTGTCAAATGGGTTATGAAATCATCGTTCGTGTGAACGATAGACTACACCTCGCGAACTGATGTCAATCGTTCATACGTTAACACATATCACAATTGGATGTGATGATTGGTATAAATTATATTTATGAAATATTTAAATTATTTATTGGAATTTATTCATTATTAATATATTTATTTTCACATTCACTCTATTGGGGATATGATAATTTCAATCATGTGTACATTGAACTACTTCCTCATGATCCAATGTGATTCTTCTTTCACTAACGATTTACATGGATGTAAACAAAGTTGAATTTAATTTTTATTTGTGATATAAATTAAATAAGTATAATATAAATGACATATTTATAAGCTTATAAATATAATATGTTTCATTTTATTTCTTACATTTTCAATCACTTAATGTTGATAACATTGTTCGAGTATGTGTGGACCACTGCCTTCACAAACCGATGTGAATCACTTTTCATCATCACACAACCAAATGATATATATAATTATATAATAAGGTAACTATGATATTATGATCATTATTTAAAGAAAAAAAATTACTTAACTCCATTCTATAAGGATTGTTGAATAATGAAAATGATACCCATGCATACGCATGACCTACCATCTCTAATATCTAAACACACTCCATTTTTGATAACCATATTTCCTGATTTTCTAAAAATTAAAATTGATGTAAACATATGATAATAATTTCATTATGATTATTTTGGATATGATTTAACTACATAATATTTTAAGAACGTTATCATTCATGATGAAACATGCATGAGAAAGCTAGGTAATTAAAAAATGAAACAATGAAAATAAACAAAGAATATTAAAAAATGGGTGATAATATTTATAAAGGGTTCATATAATATATTATAACTATTATTATATATTTTTTTATGTTAATCATATGTTTAAAACCACTATATTTTATGTTAAATATTTTTCAATAAAAAGGCAGCATGAGTTAATGGATTTCCAATCTGAAATTCAACTCAAGGAATTTAACTTCTACATTATTGATTATGTCATTATAGGAATATACATATAAGTAATTTTGAATATATTATCTGGTGTACAAAAATATTTTATGTGTATTTAAAATTGATACAAATAATCCATTAATTTATTAATTATCACTTCAATATTGTTATCATTTAATTGTTTATTTTACAATTTCATTTTAATCGAGATTGTTTGTTCCTAAATCATAGTTTAAGGAAAAAATTTGATCAATTACTAATGAAAATAATCTCATTTTATTTACACATGGGTTTATAAAGATCTTTTAAATTAATATTTCAATTTTAACACACTTTTTATATAAATTAATTATGATTTTTTTTTAATAATATCTAACATCATTTCCCCCTTTGGATGAAAATCCATTTTCTTCCAAGTCCATGTTTTCTAAAACTGTATTTAAAAAATGATCTAAATATTTTAAAAGTGAATAATTAAAAAATTAATTCATTTATACACATTACCAAATTTATTAAATGTAATGTTATGTAATTTTCAAAATTATAACTATTTTAAATTTACCTATAATTTGAAAATAATATTTTTATCATTTTTTAGAAAAAGAACATTCCTTACCTTTTTGAAGCGAAAATGGAATGTTCTTTTTAACTTATATGGAATGTAAATATATAAATTCCATCATGACTCTAATTTTTTTTTGATGAAACGAATTCATGTTGATGAGGATAATTTTATGTAAATTGTTTTTAGATGTGATTTTCAAGGAATTTTTTTTTTCAGAATGATAATGTTATTTTACTAAAGAATGTTTTTAAATATCTTTTTATCTTATTTATATTATTAAATGAAAATAACAATTTACTCATACCCAAAAGGGTATATGTTTATACCATCATTTTTATCTGCTAGATGGTTTAGGATTATTATTATCATGTATAGTATTGACATATATTTAACTATTTTACTTTTTAGTCCATAATATTCCCTTGTTATATTCACATTCACGTGATCATTAGAGATAAACATTCCCATAAATTGTCATATTATTTATCATGGATATTATTATTTATTTCACAATATCACATTTCTACATAACTGATTTTACATTGAAATTTATTTATCTAAGTTTGGAAATTGGTGTAAATCTGTATCCTTTACTCAATATAGATATTTTATGTTAAGGAAAATCGATTCAAGAATTAAATATATTATTAAATATATGAGAAATGATTTGGACCTGAGATAATGGGAGGGGTCTGGTTTTATAAATTCCATCAATTAAATAGTAGGTATCATGAGAAAAATCAATAATATATCATTAAATTGGTTTTTGACTATAGATTAAACCATCATGAAAAATGACTTGATGGAAGAGATAACATGTGGACTACGAACTTCAAGAAGCGATGTGACTCACTTTTCAACACCACACCACATGGATGATATATATATATATATATGGTATATATGTAATTATGGATATTCTATATAGGTAAAAATGTACTTACCTTGTCTCCATAATAATGGTTTAGAAATGAAGATGTTACCCATGTGTATGTATTGTCTTCCACATACATGAACGTAACACAATTCATTTCTTAAACAAATACTTCATGATTGATGTTAAAATAATAATTGATATATATATATATATATATTACATTATTATTATTATTATGTAGGTGATGGTACTATATAATTTTCACAAGAACTGGAAAATTCCTAACAAAATATGGATGAGAACAAAAGACAACTAACAAATGAAATAATGAATATAATGGAAGAATTTTAATGAATGGGTGATAAGATGTTATAAAAAGATTTTATATGATATTATAAATTTTAATATATCTATGGTATATGTTATTATTGGGTTTAATACCACAATAAAATAGTTTAAAGAACCTTCAATCAAAAAGAAGTACGGGGAAAGGGGTTTTGTATCAATTTAATTTCATTGAGGCATATTGTAATATTATGAACATAATTTATTTTATACAATGTATATATATCCAATTTGACATGATATATCATTATTTATTAATCATTCATGGTATTTTAGTATTCAATTTTATTTATTTCATCCAAGGGGGATTAAAAAGAAAATTATCATGTTGTATTGAATTTAAAAAAAAAACATTTTTATTCATTGGGATATATTACTTCTTTGTTATTAGTGATATTTTAGGATTATGTGTATAATAAATTGTTAATATATTTTGTTTTATTTAATTTTTATGTGGATTTATTGTTGATACAGAGGATGAATTCCTAATTAAAATTAAATTTTTTGACTCATTGGTAGTTAAAATATTTCTAATAAAATATGACTTCATTTATCCCTTCAGTCGATGACCTATTTTCTTCCAACTCAAACTTTTCTGAATTTTTTTGAAATGTTTTTCTAACCCCTTCAAAATTATTTGTTGATGAAATTTTTTATCACTTTTCATTTCCACATAAACTTTTCAGAGGAATATTAAAACAAATTTCTAAAGAAGTTACTTTTCTAAATATTTTACAACTCAAGTGGATTGTTAATTTTATATTATACATCTTGTACAAAATTATCCACCGACATGAGAATAATTTCATTGAATCTTAATTTTAAATTTTAAATGGTTATTTTTAAACAAAATGTTTTTCATAAAATTTTATAAATTATTATTTTTTAAATTTTTTTTCAAATAAAGGTATATGAAAAATGTATTTTATTTTAAATATTTATTTTCAAAATGAAAATGATATTTTTCTCAAGAATATTTATAAATATATTTTTTATTTTATTAATATTATTTAAAAATTATTATTACTACTACAGTTGATATATGTTTTATGGATGCCCACCTCATTCTTTCAAACGATGGTTTATTGTCATTTTATAGAAGGAAAGTATTGACATTCACATTCGTGATTCATTTTTGTAGTCAGTAAATTCCCTTTGAAATATTCACTTTACTATGATTATTGAATGAAAATTTTTCCTATCTATCCATATTATTTATCGTGTATATTCTTATTACATAAAAGGAATCTTATTTCTACATGTGGGATTTACTTTGAAATTTATTTGATTGACTTGGGAAATAATGTTCAAATATGTATGTTGTACTCAATACAGATTATTGGTGACAAGGAACATAATTCAATAATTAAATAGATTATTTGATAGATTAGGAATAATTTCTAAATATATTTATGTTCGGGGAATGATATTATATAGCCCCTCGAGGCATCATAAGGTATTACAAGACAAAAAATTCAATTTAGGATTAAACTAATTTTTACAAATAATTTAAATTATTTTGTGAATGTTCTTAACAGTAAATGTATGATGTTCCTTATACAATATTTCATATAATTATGAATTTATTAATTATTATTATCCATGATATTTCTACTATGACATAATATCTGAATTCATTTCACTATCATATTATTGATTAAATGTATCGTATGTTCGATTATTTACATTTAAAAATCGATTATGGATTATATATGAATGAATACAAGTTATTTAAATGTAAAGTGTGTTTGTAATTTACCTTTAAATGTTGATTATGTGATATCTATTCATGTATTAATTTTATTTCATTGGAATGTGTGTTCATTTATTTACCTTTCCATATTTATTTTCCAGATTAATTCATGATAACTTCCAATATACATAACAACTATTGATTATTTAATCTCACACTTATTTTAATTAAATTACCTAAGAATCCATGATGAGTACTGTGATTGAATTATAGGGATATTCTAGATATAATAATGTTATTATTAAAAAATATGTTTTAATGTTTATATTCAAATGTGATGTGTGAAATATAAATGTATCTTCTCTACCAAGACTACTAAAATATTTAGTCATTTGAGATATAATTAATTGAATATTATTTAAATATAATTATGTAAACACTATACCCCATAATGGTATATTGTGGTATGATAAAAATATTTTTATTATTGGTTCTTTCAAAAAATAATTACATGTGTACCCCTCACCTCACTTTTAGAAGGACACCCCTATCATATGTTCTTCACACCTTCAAGCCACTTCATTTTAGACAAGAATGTGTCAAATAACTTACAAAAATCACTTCCATTATTATAAAATTCTTATTTCTAAAAAAATACATCCAAATAAGTATTTTATCAATCCTAAAGAGGATACCCGAATGAGAAGGATTTTTATTCAACGAGACACATTATTTTATTTCTTTCTCAACCACATTCAATTTTTATTAAAAAATTATGATATAATAACTTAATATTGTACCATATAATGGTATTTTTTAAATTATTTTATAAATTAAATCCTTCTCAAATTACACCAAATGATTTAGGAAATTATTGTTCATGAGTACGATAGACTACCACCTTGCGAACCGATGGATTGTTTCCTCAAATATCATCGTTCACGGGTGGGTATGATGATGGACGTAAAGTTTACATTTGGTTTTATTAAAATAGTTATACATATAGAGTATTAATAGAATATATATATATATATACCTTCCAATCCATAAAGGAAATGATGGAATTGATTGTTTTTACAAAGAACAACCGCCTCGCAAACCGATGTAAATTTTTTCAACAGCTCTTTATAAGGAAGGTAATAAAGATAAAGTTGAAAAATATATGTGATATTAACAACCTAATTATAATATTGAATACATATTTATCATTGTTAAATAATAAAATATCTTTTTATTTTTTAACACTTATAGATGATAACATCGTTGGTGTGCCTATGAACTAACGCCTTCAGGAAATGATGTGAATCTCTTTTAATCACCACGCCACATGGATGATATGTATATATACATATATTTAATGAAATTATATATTATATACTAAATTATAATAATTAAATAAATGTAAAATATGACGTTTCATATTTCCATAATGAACGTTTTAAAAGGAATACATTACCCATGAGTATTTACAACCTATCGCCTCTATGAGAGTAACACACTTCATTTCTTAAAATCATTATTCATGATTAATATAAAAAGTATAATTGATATATAAATATGATAATTATGTCATTGTTTTTGTTATTATTTTTTTAAATATATAATATGGTCATGATCTAAATCTTTCCTAACAAATCAGGAATTAGAATACAAGGCGATTAACACCTGAAACAATGAAAATAATGAAATATTTTTAACAAAGTGGTTGTAAAAAGATATAATAGGATCATATATTAAATTTTAATAATGATTATTCTTATTTTAAAAATTTATAAAATTCCAAAAAAAATTATACCAGATGATAAATACTGTACAACTTAATAAAAATGTGGGGTAAGAGATTTTGTGTCAATTTTCATTCAATTGAGACTTATTTGTAATTATTCACTAATTAAATATTATTTGTCTTATAAACTACCACTTTGACATTAAATATCATGATTTATTCATATTTTATGATATTTTATGTTTCAATTTATATTTATCCATCCAAGTGGTTTTGAAAACAAAATTACGAAGTGGTAAAAGTTACTGTGCAATATCACTTTATTTTGAGAATGTTAAATTCTCTTCAAATAATCACTTTATTATGATCATTTTATTTTGAAATAACATTTAAATTAAAAATAAATATTATTTTATAATGGATATGATACTTTTATAAACATTATTCCATTTTTAAACATTTAATTTACATAGATATTTATTAGATTAACTGGGTATAAATAAAAAATTTGATTCTTTTAAACAATATATATATTTAATAAAGCACATTTACACTTAAATAAAGTCGATTATTTGATATATAAGGAATTATTTAGGCATGTAGTGATGGGTGGGGATCAAACATTATATATCCCATTGTTGCATTGGAATTTCCCATGTGACAAAATATGTTGGTCAAACTCTTTGAGTTTATACTTAATGTTTTAGATGTCAATTGTCTTCATTGTATTCTATATTGATTCTTGATTTATTTTATTTTACATAACCAATTTTAAGAATTTGAGATCAACCTTATTTTGTTCCCTTTCCCATGAATCCCTAAAGTGTACTATGAATGATATTCATGGATATGATAAAGTTAATAATGATATTTTTGAAAAAAAATTAATGTTTTATTTTTTTATTAAAATGTTATATTTGGGAATATGTATTCCTATAAGATAGAAATACTACTATACTACTCATTCATTCAGGTTAAAATTCATTATATCTTATGCCTATTCAATAAATTAAGAACCTACCCTTGGCTACATGGGTTGGGGTCATTATGCTAGCTATTAGATAATCTTTGGAGAAAATAATGTGAAATAGATTGAGGAAATCATAGATTAGGGTTCATAACACTGTTATAGATATTTATGATATGTATAGAATAAAATCATGAAATTTTTCTAAAGAATAGATTATGTGATTTTCCTAGAAACTCATTCATATATTGATAAAATAGTTTACATGGTTCTAGAATATATACAACTAGGGGTAATAAGATTGAATTGGGAGTATTGGGATACAACCAATTATTTCCTCATTCATGAAAGTGGGTCTTATTGTGCACCTATTTTGAAATGACTAGGGATATTATTAGAATAATTCCAATTTTTATTACTAACCATTGGGATAGATTTGAAATATATGTTTTCCCAAATAATGAATTTTTAAAACTATGATATGATCAATTTATAAATTATTTCACTAATTCTAGGATTATACAATAAGTCTCTTAATGATATCATATGATCAAGTTCACTCCATCATATAGAAATGTCATCAATTAGATGGAATTAGAAGCACATCAAATAACATGATTTTACAATCCGAATGACTATTTCTTTGATGGGATGAGCAATATCATTCCAAGGGAAATGGTCTCATTGAAAAATCATCATAATATTTTGGCATAGAATCATCCTCCAGTAATATAGTGAATTAATTATACAAGTATTATATATTTTAATGGAATCAAGGGAAGAAGTGGATTCCATATCAAAAATGTTAGTACTGGAATAAGGGAATGATGGGTTTCCCAATAAGTGATAACTGACTGAAAAAAACCATGGAGCATTCATGAATTATTGATAGCTTGATACAATTGTAGAGAATAATTCCCCTATGATCTATATTTTAAGGGAAATAAATCGGTTTACAAAGATCAATTATTAAAATGTAAGGAGATGGGACACTGCATGAATGAATGTATCAAGTATCAAAGGAATATACATTAAAAAAACTTGATGGTTCATGGTCATGAATATGTTATTACCATAGAAATAGATAAAAGATTAACACACTTGAAATTGGATTTATGAATTATGTAATTTGATTATTTTATCCATTATATCCTCATAATATGAATTATGAAATGTATAAGGATTGTACTGTAGTACTCTTTCATGAAGAATTTGAAAGTTTATGTTAAATGATATTAATAGAAAAGAAGATGATTCATGGGAATATTGAACTTCTTGGTAAATAGATTAAATTTTAAAAGATAACCATTGACATATTCCTAATGTTGAAATAGAGATATCATTGATATGGATAATGTAAATTAGATAGTGATGGCTACAATGGAACTCATTAATGATTTGATGATAATGTTTTTTATGGTATCATTGATAGATTTAAAAAAAAATTGTATTTAAAGAATAATATTTTTTATTTTATACATTTTATAAATCTATATTTTTAATACTATATTAAGTTAATTCACGTATTTACTATGTTTTAAGAGAATACATTGTTATGGTATTCTTATTATTGGTATGTGAAGATTAAGAGATAATTTATATTATTTTTGGGATTATTGGTATTACATTTTTTAAATTTAGTGACCTTCTATAAAATGTTTTATAACTCAATAAATTGAAAGGGTTATAGGGTTAAATATTTAAGAAATGGTTTAAGATTATATTTGGATGATTATTTTGATATTAATGTAATTATTCACTATATTGTGAATTAGGAATATTGGATAACATATGCGACTAATTATTTCTATAATGATAACTAATTATCAAAAGAGTTAATTATCATTATTTTATGGAAATTATGGTCTTTTAAATGAAATTTTATGCTTTTTGGGAATAAAAAGTAATTTTTTGATATTCATTTCTTAGAGTAAGATATGATGTGTAAATTAACCAATGCACAACCAAAGGATGGAATTGTGACTAAGATATAAAAATATAACATATAAGTATATAACCTTAATTCATATAGTGAAATATTTACTTAACTATAGGAAAAGGGTCTCTGAATAAAATTTTATCTTATTACCATCATTTCTGATGATATCAATGACTTTTTTCTCACCTATTTGTTTTACAGTTTTGTGGTTGTTATCCTTCTTTGGATAAGAATTTTTTTGTGGTCAATGACCTCTATTACACTAATTGGGCCTTAGTATTTTCTTCCATATCTATGTTTTATCTTCCCAAACTATGTTATTGTACATGGAAACCTAGTAATGTTATTATTTCAGATGACCTATGTATTTCCAACTATTACTTGTTATGATGTTCTTTTATTATCCTTTTTATAATGTGGGTTTTTCTATCAGCAGTATTTTTATAATTGATAGCATTGAGTATCAAAATAATGTTTAAATTTATATGATTAAATTTAATTATATTGGAAATAATGTCACACATCATGACATTAAAATATTTTTCTATTAGATTAAATCAGGATTTTCTGATTGCTTGTGATGCATGAAAATCTAGGTTTAAAAAAACATTGTTTTTTTCAAGATTTTCACACATAATCTAAAATTTGATTTTTCCAAATATAGAAAAATTATTTTGAAACATAAAATTTTATTTATAATTTTAATACCAAAATTATAATAGGTGGATTTTTTGGGATTTTTCTTTAATTTTTCAATTTTTGGTGAATATTAAAAAATACTTAATTATAATTGAGAAAATCATTTTATTTTAAATTATTCATAATGATAAATTGTAATTTTAATTGTCTTTAAAGTAAAATTATTACAATAATATAATAATTAATCCAATTTGTGTCAGTAGAATAATTTTCATATTTTATTTTAAAATAAAAACATTGTAAAATTTTAATCATTTTCTCTTCAGAAACATGTTTTCTCATCACTTCTACAGGATTTATTTTAATATCAATTTGACCACTTTTGTGAATTTAATTTAAAAAAATGATTCCATATTTTTAATTAGAATAATTAATAATTCATAATATATGTAACTTAATTTTAGACCAAAATGAAGGGTAAAATTTTTAAATATTATTTATCAAAGTTATGGAAACAAGTAATTTACCAAGAGGTTAAAAAAAATATACATTAGATAAAATGATCTAAATATTATAATAATTTATTAATGATTCTATTCCGACCATGGACATGTATATCTAAAAAATATATCAATTTATTTCCAATTTCCTTTGAATATAGCCCATAAAATTAAGTAATTAATAAAAAAGGAAAAAGAGGAACGTTCTAGGATTTTAACATTTATAAAGCTTTATGTTGCAAAAAAATTGGCTAAATAATAGAAATTATTTCAACAAATTAAGAGTCTTTTTATCATATTAATTTTTCCTTAATATTTAATGATGATAAAATTTCATAAAATTCTTTAGAAATTATCACACAATAATTATATAGTTAAGAAACAAATAAAATAAATGATACTAAAAATAATTAAAAGTGATATAAATTTAATGAATTGTTGTTTTACATTAATATTGTATATGATTATATCATGTTACATAGGAGTTAAAATAATATATTTTAATTTGATAATTATTTCTTATTTTTAAATTCAATATAAATGAATAATATAAAAATTGACATTAATTTTATTTTATAATAAATGATATTTTATTATGTGATCAAATTTTATTAATAGTTATTGAGTATTAAATGTGATTTGTAAATTTAATAAATATATACTATCGTACATTCATTGTCCAATTGTTAATTTATTGTGACTATATGAACTGCTACATAGAGAAAACTATCTTAGCATCATTATAGTTAAAATTATTTTTTGTTTTGCGTTACATACACCTCTGTAGAAATTAATTTTGAACACACATTAGATTTTTATTTGATAATATGGATTTCATATTTAATTGAAATCTTTATTTTATTTACATCTCCACCATAATCAGTTTATTGATCCTATCTGATATAATTAACTCAATACCTTCTATAAACTAGGATGTATTAAAAAAACAGAATGAACTACCAATATATCCACTTCTATTAAATGGATTTTGAAATCATCATTCATTTGTATGACTTAATACCACATGAAAAATTGATGTAATTCATTCATCCATTACTACCATTCTTGTTTAGGAATAATTTGGGATATAAAATATATATTTACTATATTTATAACTTGTTGTTTACTATGGGATAATTATGCCTTTTATATCTTTTAACCTTCCTTTTTCTAGGAGGTTTAGTAATATTTCTTGTGTTTACAATGGGAAACCGCCTCATGAAATGATGTGATTCATCTTTCACTAAAAATTCACATGGAAGGTGATAAGGATAATGTTAATGATTATATGTGACTTAAATGACATAATTATTAATTTGGTGTAATATTTATCATTACAGAACGGTAATAAATAAAATTTTCATTCTTACATTTTTCACTCACTTAAAGATGATAACATCATTCGTTTATGTGTGGGTTATCGCCTTCATGAAGTGATGGGAGTCAATTTTCATCACCACTTCAGATTGATGATATATATAAATATATAATATGGTATTTATGATATCATGATTAATCTAGAAATATTATATTTTACCTATACTTTTCTCTAATGATCAATGTAAAATGATAATTTTTCTCATGTGTACGCACAACCTTCCAACTACATGATTGTAACATAGTTAATTTTTCATAAACATATTTCTTTATTTTTTTTAGTAGTAAAATTTCTTTAAAAATAAGAAAATTATATCATTATTTTTATTCAAAATATGATGAAACAATGATATATTTGCAAGAACTGTATCTTTAATGAAAAACGCCTATAAGAAAAAAATGTAATTAAAACCTGAAATAATGAAAATAAAGAAGGATTATTAATGAAATGATCATAAGATGTCATAAAATGATCACATAAGATATAAAAAAAATTAATTTGGTTCTGATATATTTGAATAACATATTTAGAAATTATATACATGAGATTTCAAAATTTATGTGGTGTATATACTACCAAACAAAAAATTAAAATAATGATTCATTACTGATTAATTATATTTTGAGTATAAATTTTAATCATTTCAACTAAGGTAATTTGAATTGAAAATTACCATATTGTAAAATTTATTTTACAATCTCGTTTAATATTATGATTATTAAATTTATCTTGAAATAACCACCTTATTATTATCTTTTTTTATTATACCCTAAATTTATTTTAAATATAAATATTATTGTATGATATATATTATTTTTTTCTAAAAGACACCATGTAATATATTTTCAACCTCAAAAGTAATTTTTTTAAATGGGGAAATATTGATAAATATGTATCATTTAATCAAAAAATATATTTTATCACAAGGATTATATATTGATGAATTATATTGATTATTCGATAAATATGGACTTATTTAGGCCTCCTATTATATATGGGAAATGATATTATATATCCCATTGATGCATCAGTAGTTCACATATGAAAAATCCATTGTTAAAATTAAATGGTTTTCTACCTATAGTTTAAATTATCTTTCGAAAGGTCTTGAAGGTAGAGGTGTCCTGATCCTAATACATGAAGCCCAATATTTATAATTACCTTCATTCAATTTTTTGTTATTTTTACACATGATATTTTCAATATGATATTATCTAGAGATTCATTTCAATCACATTTTATTGATTAAATAGAATGTGTTTTCAGTTATCTACCATCCTACATTGATTATGTCTTATCTGTATATGTACTCGTGTTATTTAAATGAAATATGTGCTCAGTTAATTATCTTTCCATATTTATTATTATTTAATGATTCTTGATGGATTCGGTTGTACAAAATATTTACTAAGAATTTTATCACACCTTTAATTTATCCCCAATTATGAATATGAATCCTTTAAAAGTGTTTTTAGAGATATTGGGAATAAATTTTTTTAATTTAACATGTATAATTTTATATTAAAAATATAAAATTGGTATATTGTATATATCCTATTCACCAAAGTATGTAATGTGACCAGTCCTTTAGGATTTGATTCCTTGTATCTATTCTTATGTAATAAGCCATGCACTGACTCGAGGCTACTGAGATTTTGGTTGTTACAGTTTTTATCCGTGTAAGATTAGTAGAATCCGTGGGAATAATATTTTTGAAAACATACATTAAGGATCAAAACACCATGATGGAATTTTTAGGTATTTATTAATGAAAATATAATCATTTTGGTAATGTATATATTATTTGGGTTTTCATAGAAAATATATCCCTTATTTAGATTCTTTATGTGGACTCAGTTTGGGAACAAATGTACCTATGGGAAATAACTTCAAAAGGGGCGCATTAGACCAAACTTGGTCATCACCTAGTGCATCACAACTAGGCTTAATACAAACCCTATTTCTACATTCCCATTGGATACACATATAATTTTTCATATCTTATTTATAAACCACTATAAAGGACATGAGTAATTGATGAAAAAGAATAAACTAGGTCAGACCTAAGGTGTCTTTGATAGAAAAATGTGATCAGTGGATAAGAAAATGTTTTATGTGTGAAAACTGGGGAATAAATTAATTAATTTCCAAGGAAAAACGAATATTATGATTTAAGGAAATAAAGTAAATTCCAATGATCCATTAATTGTTTTCCATAAATTTGTAGGACCACAAAGTTACTCTTATGAATCACCTATCTCAAATGGTAACCACTAATCCAAGGAAATATTCTTGTTGAAATAAAACTGATGATTTATTCATGTATTGGGACTCAAGATTTAATCTAAAAAGATATGGATATATTCTATGATTTTATTCTTGATCATATGTTCAGGGACTCAATCATAGACTTTAAAAATTTAGGAGGTAGGAATGTCATTGTATTAAAAAAATTGTGAATATATATATGTAATGTACATGTTTTATTGGATAATTTATTTGAGGAATAATTCTATTACCTTTTATATACGTTAAATTAATGTTATTTATATCTTTTAGGGTTAATAAGATCATTAATGAACTTATAAAAATATTCATATAAGATTAATAGTTTTTTTTTGTAAGAGAAAAAATATATTGAAATACATATTAAAAAGGATATTAAATGATTGATTGTATTTCATGGACTTCCATTATATATGTTTTTGAATGTGATATGAATTATATTGATACAAATTAGAAAAAGGACAACCCATTTATGGGGTGAAAACCTATCTCATTTGGCAAGGACATGGGGATGGAACCTAGGATTGAAGCATGAAAAGGGTTTATTGCCTACCACATCCCTTTGTGATAACCTATATAACATATCACTAGTTAAACGATACGAAAAATAAATATTAATGATGAACTAGTGGGGTTACTATATAAGTTTAATGAATAATTTATCATATTGGAAAACTTGTACAAAAATATTGGTTTTAGATAATAGTTTGTGATAAATGGAATCAATTTTCACTCTTTTATAGGTCTTATGATTAGTTGATAAGGAATTTCACTTCTAAAGGAATAGAAAATTAATTTTTCGATAATCATTTCTTGGAGTAAGGGATGAACTGGATTGAAGTAAAACAAAATAATGAAATTATTCTTATGAAATAAAAATGTATCGATTAAGTATATTTCCATATATTATTATATTGTAAATTAATTCCTTATCATTAGGATAAGGACATTGAAATAAAAATAAAATCCTCTTAGATTCATATATGATGAATCATATGGTGGTTTAAATGATTATCGATTTATGGTTTTGAGGTACTTGAATTTCCAATAATCATTCAATTTCTTGTGATAAATGGCCTCAGTAAAAGTCTATAATTACGTATGATTTTCTTCTATGTACATATCTTCACATTCCTTCAATTTTATCTTACATAATAAGCTATATTTTTTTATTTCATAAGACCTTGATACATCCCTTTAAATATTTTTAAAATTATGTTTTATTAACTATTTCTACAATGTGTGATTTCATCCAAAAATTTTTTTTAAAAAAACTTCACCAACAATATCCTGTTTAAACTACGAGGACACAATTTATTTATTGTGGGGACAATAAAAAAATATGAGATTTTAGAATAAGAGTATTATATTCATTAGCATTTTCGACATGAAACACCAAGCTTAGAAGAAAATATAACACATCAATTCAATATGATATTTTATATTTAAATAAATTAATTCATCAAAATTTTGTTCATTACATGAAACACTAATTTTATATTTTTTCACATGCAAAACAAGTTCTTAAGATAGATTGTGTTACACAAAAATTAGAGTTTTATCGAGCACCAATATACTATTAAAATTAATATTTAATGGACTGGTTAGAAGTTGGAATAATAATTATGAATAATATTAAATACATTTTGAAAAAATATAGTTTACCCAAATTAATTGATTATTTCTATATTTTTAATAAAATTATAATCATTTAAAAAAATTAAATGCTTTATGAAAAACCATATTTTTCTAAAAGATGGATATGTCACGCTTAGAAAATATAATTTAAAATTAATTTTTCACACCACTATAAAATATATTTGAAAAAATAAAATTTGTTTTTTAAATTGGAGTACCAAAATTATCTTACTGTGAATTATTGTAATTTTTATGGAAATTTTCATTTTTTGATGAATAGTCAAAAATACTGAATTTTAGTGGAAAAATGGATTTTCATTTAAACAAATTATATTGTCAAACATTACTTTTAATAGTGTTTAATGTAATTTTATTTAAATTATATATAAATTAACCCAGTTTAGGTCATTGGAATAAATTTAATATTTATTATTTATATAAAAACATTATTAATTTTTGAAATTGTTTCTATAAAATCCATTTTTCTCAACATATCTATGAGTTTAATATTAAATTAAACATTTACAATTATATTAATTGAATTTGTAAAAATTTATTCTATTTTTATAATCATAATATTTTATAATTTCTAATATTTTGAGCATTTTTTAAACAAATTAATAGTGAAACAAGAAAAAATTAATTACCACTATTATAGTAATAATGGATTTTGCATGAGGTTATATTAATAAGATAAGGGTTACTATGAACAAGAAAGTTACCCCTGACTGATTTTAGGTATGTATTTACAAATTTTATCGTTTACGATCAATAATGGACAATTGTTGAAGATTTTTTGAGGATTAAAACATAGGTATAATTTAATATTTTTAAAAAAAAATATATGCGTTCCACACACCACACTTATAAAAGGCCACCCCTCTCCTATATTATTCTCACCATTAAAACTAATTGTATCACTAAAAACCTATATAAATAACATAAAAACATAAATAAAATAATCCTATCAGAATTATTTTTTGTATAAATTCAATGTAGGATGGATTTTGTTCAATCCTAGGTGGATATGTGATAAAGATGTAATGTTTTTCAACGAGCATCATTATTTTATTTTTATCTCAACACCCATCCATTAATATTAAAAAATATATAATAAAACAAATATTCTAAATATATTTTTATATCATTATAAGAAGGTAATGAATGAAAACCATCTCCTCTTTAATTAAATAAGTTATAAAATCATTATTTTCTTGTACAACGAACTACCGCCTTGTGAATCGATTTAATTCCTAATTACATTAATACTATTCACCACATGGTATGATGTTGGATATAAATTAAATATATCATATTCAAAAAAAATTAAAATATTTTATTCATTATTATATATATATATATATATATATACCTTCCACTTTGTTGGGTATACAATTGAATTACTCGAGTGTTTGGTGGACTATCACCTTCTGAAGTGATTTGATTAATCATTCACTAACACATTATATGGAAAGAAATATGATTGAAGATAATTTTTAAATGTTATTTAAATGAAATAATTATGTTATTATGGAAATATTTATCTTTTTGTAAAGTTAATATATATCAATAAATTTCTTACGATTTCAATCACAGAAAGACGATAACACCATTCATGTACTTGTGCACTACCGCCTTTATAAAGTGATCTGAAGCTATTTTCATCACCACGCCACATGGATTTTTGGAATAATTATATTAAATTTTAACTTGTATGTTATTATCATTATGAAAAATAATCCATTACTTATAATTTTCGATAATGATCATGGAAAAAGGGAAATGTTACCCATGAGTAGGTATGACCTATTGTCTCTATGAGACTAACATACTATATTGTTCATAAAAATCTCTCATTCTAGGTTTTAGAAGTAAAATTTATTTTTAAATATCATAATAATGTCATGATAAATATTTTTAATATGATATAAATATTAAATTTATGCACAAAATAGATCTTTCATGTGGAAACATGCATGATAAGATAAGAAAAATAATACCAGAAACAATGAAGATATAAAAGATTATTAATTAACGAGGGATAATATGTTTCAAAATATCTTATATGGTATTATGATTATTAATATAGTTTTGGGATCATTAATTATTTTTTAAGACCATTACATAGGAGTTTAAATAAAACTCTCCAAAAATAGAATTTTGACATATGAGATTTTGTCTTAATTAAATTTTGGTGGGGAATATTGTAATGTTATGAACCTAGTTTCTTTTATATGGTGTATATACATCCACTATGACATGTAATATCACGAATAATTAATTAAATAGGTTATTTTATGTTTCAATTTGAGTTATTTAATATATTATTATTTTACAAAAGGTGTACCATCTGGTAACAAATTTTATAACTCAATTTCATTTCATTAGGTTATAGAGCTTCTTCACCATCTTTTATATACCATAATTTTTTATATAATAAATTATTATTAAATAATTTTTTATTTATGTAACACCCCATGCATCCACAATACACTTCACTTTGAATAATAAAATAGCATGTGTTGTACGCAACGTCGAGTTCAAACACACCACAACCAATCAAACATGACATTATGAATAGTAATACCCACTTTTTGAAATTTTATAAATTTTATCATCCAAAATGGACCACATTTTTTGATTTGGAATATTGAATTTAGCTTAGGGTGAATTTTCGGTATTTTTATGAAAACTTTCAATTTTTGATGAATAGTGAAAAACTCTAAGTTATAGTTTAAAACAGAATTTTTATTTAAATAATTAATTATTTTATTTAAATTTATTTTAGGTCAAAAAATATTCATAATACCTATATATGTTCAATGTAATTCATTAGAGTTATTTTATAATAATTTTAGATATATAAAAATTTTATTGAACTTTTCACTGTCTTTTACCCACCTCCTAAGAGAATTTGAAAATTCACATAAAACATCATTTCACCACTTCTTTCAGTGGAATTTAAAAAATACAAGAGACATAGTTTATATCCTTAAGTAAAATTTGGTTCAATGAGATGAAAATAATTTTTGGTTAATAATAACTTTTAACTTTTATTTACCACCGTCTAAAGTAAATAGGGAAATTAAGGGTAGCAATTATATTATTATTATCCTAACACATGTCCTAATTCTATTGGATATGTTTAATTCAAACAAATAAAACCTTATAAATAAAATATGATTCTTTAGGTCCACATCGAATAGATTAGTACATTTATTATTATCTAATTCAAAGAAGAGTTAAAAGATTTAAAATCAAAGATTAATAACTAAAACATTTTTAATATATGGTTACACATAAGATAAATTAGAATTTATATATTCATTAGAAATATAATGATATTTCCTACATAATGGTATTTTATTTGTATTTTTTAGAAATTAAATAATTTAATTTATTTATGACACAATGATGATGCAGTAATTACCTAATTAATGAAATATTAAAATGATTGATATTATAAATATCCAAATAATTGTAATTTGAGACTTTTCTTGAATTCCAAAAATTTTATAGGTTAATATGACATATTATGGTTGGGTAGATGAATCTTGTTTGAAGTAATAATTCGGTTATGAAATTCGAAGAAACAAAATACCAAATAGTGTCAACATTGACATAAAAGAGTTTTTAAAATAAATATTATATTATTAATAGATATTATAATCATAAAAATATAAGGCTCAGCCAAAAGGCTTATATAATTATAGGTGTATCATTAATGAACCACTTGGGATTCTCTTGGAATTATATATAATTATTATCAACCATATAATAAAAAAATAAAAAGAGACATGGTAAATGTCAAACTATATAAAAAAGAATTAAATCTAAAAGATAAGGTTAATATAGTGACCCAAACATTTCTAAAACCTATTGGTTTAGTGGTTTTAGAACCATCCCCACCTAATCCTTTAAATAATACATTTTGGATCCATTAGAAACCGAAAATTATTTTATTATAAAATAATATTTCTAGCTTTCTCTATGGTTCCCATGACCACTCTTATAAAAGGGCACTCCCCCTTTTCTCTAATTCATACCTTCAAAGCCATTTGGCTCAATAAAACTCTACCCAAATAACCCATCAACTGTTCCACCTTCATCCTAGATGCCCTAATTTAGTTATAAAGCCAACCAATGGATCCCTTTTGATCAAATCAAAAGGAAGAACCTGGAGAAGAGGTAAATAATTCATCACCTCTTTCAGGATTATTTCTTCTTCCACTTCCTCTTTCTTTGTTGTTTCCAATATAAAATAATAACTCCAGTAACTTCTATATACTGTGATGTTATTATAAATATGGTACAACCATATTAATTATTCTATCCATCCTTTTTATGACATGTCACCGTACGTGCGTACGTACAGATTACTGTCTCCATGTCGTGGTGTAATTGTAATTCAATACATTATTATTTGGATGGGTATAATAATGATGTGTAATTGATGTAAATAATAAATATAAAATGAGAATTATTCTATATATATGATATAACATCCAATTATTTATTATTTTAACAATGATATTGTAGCTCGTGCGTACGTACGGATTACCATTTCCATGAACGCGATAAGATTCATTCCCCATCGTATCCATTCAAGAATAATTTTCATTTGATGATTAAAAATAATGATCAAAGACTTGATATCATTCTATATATGAATAAGATACATCCCATCCATAACAAATATCACTCACATAACAATGAATATAAAGGAAAACGAATCCGTTAACACTCGAAAAAATGATAATTCTATGATATTATTCAAAAACCAATGTTAAAAGATCATATAAGATATCATATTAATGTATATGATTATAGTATAATTTAATAAAAATTATTTCACCATTATACATGAGTTTAACCTACCCACAACCAAGGAAAATTAAAAGGTAAGTGTTAATTTCACAATCTCTTTATTATCTGAGTTTGTTTATACATAATTATCTTCTGGTACCTCTTTATCATCCACATCCATGTTTCTTAAAAATGTATTTCAAAACATTCTTAATATTTTATAAGCCTATGGGTTAAAGACATTTATACCCTTATTTGACTTTAATAAGATGTTTATAAAGGAATATTTCATTCATTTTCAAAACAAGGTCCTTTATAATCATTTCGACAAAATTATGGTAAAAATGTATTTTTTAACTTATATATCGGGTGGAGATGAGGAATTCATTGGACATAGAAAGTGATGGGTGGAGCCCGCTATAGCTCCTCGATGCATTGGTAGGTCTCATGAGACAAACTCGTTTCTTGGCACAAGGACTTGAAAAAAATCTTATTGTTAGTCTTGGAACAAGGCCTTGACTATGTGGTTATGGAATTCTGTCATTATGCATTCCATCATTATGAAAGTGGTTTTTGATATTTCATGTGATAATTCGACTAGTAGAATATCTTTGTGAGTAAGTAAATGACATTATTTTGATTTAAATTTTCCATATTAAGATGAAGTTTATGTTGAAAAGGATTTTGTTTTAGTTTTATACCTTGCTTTAAATGTTTATGCTTATTTATGCAAGCTTTAGCTATATTGATATCCCTACTGAGCATCTGAGCTCACCCTTTTATATGTTTTATTTTTTCCAGGATGTAAGGAATTATATTATGACTGACATGTAGGGATAGTCTATGAGATCTCAGTGTTTTCTACTGAAAAAATTTTGTTTTAGTTTTTCATTTTATGATGTAATGTAAACATTATGAATGTATCTAGTATTTCCATGGCTACTAAACAGATCGGTCTTTCGGGATATGATTTCCATGTATCATGACAATGTTATGTAATAATGAACCAAATCTGGGTAACTATGGTTGGGGAATTATAGTTGGTATCAGAGGAAGTTCAGTACAAAAGTTGGGAACTAGATTTAGATAAACTCTGATTAGAGCATATAGCCCTAAGATAGAATTTGAGGATTAGTATTGAAGAACATCCTAGAGCTTTGGTATTATAGAGATTTTGTGATTTTTACAAGAAATACATCTTTATCTCGATACTAGTAGGTAGAGGAGGCTCTCACACAAATTTTCCTATGGGTGAAACTAGAAAACACCACTTTGAGATAGACTCAAATAGAAACTGGTGCATTATAACAGGTCTTTCTGCACTCTTGGTTACGACACTCTTGGGGGATATGCTTTGGTTAATTCCCATTTTCTTAACAAATCATTATGAAGGGTCTATTAGTATATACATCCTCAAAGAAAACATTTTTATGATTATGGATTCCATCCATAAACTTTTCAATTAATGTTAATTGTTTTACATGTTTGGATTTATGTATTGGGTTTCATAAACTAATCTTATTTATTCCAATGTTTAGAAATGGCCCCTAGTGGAAGGAATGGAAACCGTATCAATACACCCACTCCATGTATGGACTTCCCTCTTACTCAGTATAATTATAGTGGAGCTGGTGATGCAACTGTTGTTGATCAGCTAATCAACATACTGGGACAACTCACTAAGGTTATAAATAATAACCTTACCCATATGGAGCATCATGATCCACAACGTGGAGGATCAATGTTAGATCACATCATGAGTCAAAAACCACCAAAATTCAGTGGGAGTATAAATATTTTATTAGTTCAGCAATGGATAAATTCCTTAGAGAAAATATTCCATGCATTATGGGGTAGTGAAAAGGAAAAAAAATTTCATGGTATTTTACCGCCTCACTGGAGATACTGATCAATGGTGGTCATTGAATAAAAAACCAAAGTAATATGATAAATTTAAAAATATCTAATGGATGGAGTTTTAAGAAATTTTTTTTAGAAAAAATACTTTCCTCAGGACCATCGAGAAGATATTGAAAGACAATTTCTGAGTCTGAGGGAAATGGAGGATAATAATGTTGCAAAGTATGAAGCTAACTTTTCAATGTTAGAAAGGCATGCTGCAGATTATACACGTAAACCAAGAAGTAATATTGGTCATTTCTTTTATGGTTTAAAACCATTTCTCCATCGAGAATTAGTCTCACAATTCTTATTCTTGTATGGAGATGTTGTCTCATGTTCTACCAAGACAGATATAGAATTCCTTAAGTCTTATGACTTTAAAGGAAATAAAGATAAGAAGAGATATTCTGAAGACTCTAGAAATGGAATTAAGGGGAAGAAATGAAATGTAGAATATCCATCCTTTAGTAAATGTGGGATGAAACACCCTGGTGCTTTCCTGAAGGGAATGCGAGTCTATTAAAAGTGTGGTGAAAAAGGCCACCAAACTCGTGATTGTATGGGGAAGAAAGAGGCTATAGATGTTGAATTCTACAATTTTAGAGAAAGGGGGCATTATGAAAATGAATGTCTTAAGAATCAGGGGAACTTACCTCAGAAAAGGCCAAGGGATCAAGGTCAAGCTTATGTTATCACTACTACTGAGGTTGAAGCTCTGCAAGACGTGGTGACAAGTAATTTAATGGTTTCCTCACATTTAACAAATTATTTATTTGATTCTGGATCATCACATTGTTTTATATCTTCCCAGTTTTTTATGAAAATTAGATATTTCCAATTTGATTTAACAAGGGAGTTGTCAGTAAAAACTTTTAATGGAAGTATCATCACAAAAAAGTTTTGTGAATCAGTTTCTATTAGGGAATATAAATTCTCTTTATCTCCTGATCTCATCTTTATACCCATGATTTAATTTGATATAATTCTCATTATGGATTGGATTTCTGAACATGATGTGAAAATTTATTATAAGAAGAAGGAGGTTACAATTTTTGATAACAATGATAAAGAACACCTTATCTTTAGAGCAGAATTGTCACCACCTGATTCGCATCTAGATCCACCCCCAGTAGCTCAACTAAATTAAATTATTGGGGAGGAAGAGAATTAAATAACTATGGGTGAGGAAAGGAATGTTCAAATAGAGGATATACCTATTGTGAAAGAATATTTTGATGTGTTACCAGAAGATTTACCTAGACATCCTCCAGAACAAGAAATTGAGTTTTCCATTGATATAATTCGTGGTTCAAGGCTCATATCAAAGACCCCTTATAAAATGGACACTGTGGATTTAGTGAAACTATAGAAACAACTAGAGTAATTGACTAATAAGTGATTTATTAGCCCTAGTATTTCTCCTTGGGGATCCCTTTTTCGTTTTGTTAAAAAGAAAGATGGATCTATGAGGTTGTTCATTGACTACATGGAGATCAATGCTATAACAATAAAGAACTGGTATCCCCTACCTCGCATTGATTATTTATTAGACCAACATTCATGGAGCTCAATAATTTTCAATGATTGACCATGGATCTGGATATCAAAACTTTTGTGTGAAGAAGGAATACATTCTGAAAATAGCATTTCAAACTAGGTACGGGCATTACGAGTTTACAGTAATTTCTTTTGGATTGACTAATTCACCCTCTATCATCTTGGATCTACTGAACAGGGTTTTCAAGGAATATCTTGATGAGTTTGTAGTGTTATTTATTGATGATATATTGGAATACTCCAAAATCTATGAAGACCATGAATATCACTTTCTCATTATTCTAAAGACTCTTAGAAGACACGAATTATATGGGATGTTTAGCAAGTGTGAATTCTGGATTAAGGAGATTTCTCTTCTTTTCCATATTTCCTCTAAGGATGGAATCTATTTTGATCCTTCTAATACAAGAAATATCCAATAATGGCCAGCACAGATGAGTATAACTAAGGTATGCAGTTTTATAGGTTTAACAGGTTATTATCGACGTTTTGTCCAGAATATTTCCATGTAGGCTAACCCATTAACAAAGCTCACATGAAAAAGGGTTGATTTTTTTTTGAAAAAAAAAGTGTGTTAAGAATTTTTTTAAGAACTGAATAAAATATTATTCAATGCTTCTATATTGACTCTACCATCAAGGAATGATGGGTTTGTTATTTATAGTGATGCTTCGAAGAAAGGACTTGGTTGTGTCCTTATGCAGAATGAAAAGTTTATTGCCTATGCACCATGATAGATAAACATTCATGTGAAAAACTATCCAAATCATTATCTTGAGTTATTAGCTGTATTCGTTTCTTTGAAGACTTAGAGACACAATATCTATGGTGAAAAATGTGAGATTTATACTGATCAAAAAAGTTTGAAGTATATTTTTTCCCAAAAAGAACTGAACATGAGGAAAATTTGATGGCTTGAACTACTCAAGGATTATGATTTTACTATACACTACCACCCGGGAATGGAAAATAAGGTGGTATATTCCTTGAGTAGAAAGGATCATGGATTTTTTAAGAAGATGAGAGTTGAAAAGGAACCTATATACATAGATCAAGTAAAGATGGATATGTGAAAAACCATGGATGGTGAAACATAAATACTTCTTCAAATGGTTTCCAAACCATCATTACTAGAAAGGATAAAGTGTTCTCAAACCGATGATGAAGAGTTTCATGAAAAGATTAAAGTTGTGAATAACGGTAGATTGAGTGACTTCATATATGAAGATGAGATTTTGAAATTTGGGAAGAGACATTATATTCCCAATATACCTGATCTAAAAAGAGAATTATTGGATGATTCTCATAGTTCCAATTTTTATATACACCATGGGAGCACTAAAATGTATAAAGATTTGGAGGAACATTCTTTGTGGGACAACATGAAGAGGGAGATTTCTAATTCTGTGTCAAGATGTTTGGTTTTTCAATAAGTGAAAGCTGGAAGGCAGCAGCCTGGATGAGTCTTGCAAACTCTTCCAATACCTGAGTGGAAGAGGGATAATATTACGATGGAAATTATCATGGGAATACCAAAGACTCATAAAAGGAATAATTAAATATGGGTCATTTTTTATCGGTTTACCGAGTTAGTATATTTTTTTTCTATATGAGAAGATTTAACACTTGAATATTTAGAAATACTATATATTAATGAAATTGTAAGACTTCATGGAGTACCACTATCGATTATTTCTGATCGTGAACCCCTTTGTACATCAAGATTTTAGAAAAGTCTTCAGAAATCCATGGATACTGAACTTCATTTGAGAACTACCTACCAACCCCAAACTAATGGACAATCAGAACGAACTATTCAAACCTTAGAAAACATGTTGAGATCATGATAACTTGACATTCAAGGTATGTGGGATCAATATTTACCTCTGTTAGATTTTTCCTATAATAATAATTTCCAATCAAGTATTCATACGGAACCATATGAAGAATTATATGGAACGATATGTCGCACACTAACCTATTGGGATTATGTTAGTGAAAGAAAACTCGTAGGCCCTGAACTTGTGGTGGAAACGATTGAATTGGTGAATGTAATCCAAAACAACATCAATGCATCTCAAAGTAGGTAGAAGAGATATGCTGACAACCAAAGGGAGGATTTGGAGTTACAGGTAGGAGATAATGTTTTCTTGAAGGTATCCCCTTGGAAGGGTTTTATACGTTTTGTTAATAAGGGAAAATTAAGTCCCAGGTACATCGGACCTTTCGAAATTCTAGAAGGAATTGGGGATATAGCTTACCGGTTGGCAATGCCACCAAGTCTCTCCAAAGTTCACAATGTGTTCCATGAATCAATACTAAGAAAATTTGTGCCTGAACTAATGCATGTACTCACCCATGAAAAATTAGAATTGGAACCCGATTTGTCTTATTGTGAAGAGCCTATCAAGGTTCTTGATTCAATAGAACAAGTGCTGAGAAACCAGACAACTCATCTGGTAAAAGTTCTATAGAGAAACCATAAGATGGAAGAGGAAACATGGGAACCCAAGGAAATTATGATGAAGAACCACACGAGTCTTTTTATGCAGTAATATTATAGAAATTTCGGGGATGAAATTATTTGATGGAGGGGATAATGTAATACCCTAAGCATCCACAGTACGCTTCTCTTTGAATAATACAATAGTGTGTGTTGTACGCAGCATCGAGTTCTAACACACCACAACCAATCAAACTATCCATTATGAATAGTAATACCCACTTTTTGAAATTTTATAAATTATATCTTTCAAAAAGGAATTCATTTTTGGATCCGGAATATCGAAATTAGCTTGGGGTGAATTTTTTGTATTTTTCTAAACACATTCAATTTTTTATTAATATTGAAAAACATTGAGTAATAGTATAAAATAGAATTTTTATTTAAATAATTATTTTTTTTATTTAAATTTATTTTAGGTGAAAATAGATACATTATAACTATATAAGTTCAATGTAATTCATTCGAGTCAGAGTATAATAAGTTTAGATATATAAAAAATTTATTAAACTTTTCACCATCTTTTACCCATCTCCTAGGAGAATTTGAAAATTCACATAAAACATAATTTTATAGCTTCTATTAGTGAAAATTCTAAAATCTGAGAGACATGGTTGATATCTTTAAGGAAAATTTGGTTCCATAATAAGAAAATAATTTTTTTGTGAATAGTAACTTTTTTACTTTTATTTACTACGATTAAAAGTAAATAGTTTAATTTTGTATAAAAATGATATTATTATTATCTTAAAACATGTCCTAATTCAATTGGATAAGTTTAATTCGACCAAAAACAACCTTATGAATAAAATATGATTTATTTGGTCCACTTGGATTAGATTAGGAAATTAATTATTATTTAATTCAAAGAAGAGTTAAAAGAGTTAAAATCAATGTTTAATAACTAAAACAACTTTAATATAGGGTCACACATAAGATAAATTTGACAATGAATATTCATTATAAACCTGAAAAGATTTAATACATAATGGTATTTTGTTTATATTTTTTAAACATTAAAAAAGTTAATTTATTTATGACACAATGATGATGGAGTAATTACCTAATTAATAAAATATTAAAATAATTGATATTATAAATATCCAAATAAATGAAATTTGATAATTTTTATGAATTACAATAATTTAATAGGTTAATATGAAATATTAGGGTTGGTTAGATTAGTTTTTTTCGAAGTAATAATGCTGTTATGAATTTTTCAAAAACAAAATACCAAATAGTGTCAAAATTGACATAAAAAAGGTTTTTAAAACAAATATTATTTTATTAATTGATATTATTTTCTTAAAAATCTATGTAATGGCCAAAAGACTTATATAATGAAATTTTTATCTTTACTGAACTACTTGGGGTTCTCCTGAAAGTATATAGTATGTTTATTAACCATATAATATAAAAATACAAAGAGACATTGTAAATGTCAAACTATTTAGCTAAGGATTAAATCTAAAAGATATGATTAATATAGTGACCCAAACCCGTCTATAACCTATTGGTTGAGTGGTATTTAACCCATACTCACCTTAGGCATTAAATAATCCATTTTGGAGCCATTATAAATCGAAAATGATTTTATTATAAAATAATATTTATAGATTTTCCAAAGTTTCCCCTCACCCCACTTATAAAAGGTCACTCCCCCTTCTCTCTAATTCACACATTAAAAGCCATTTAGCTCGGCCTATATCTTCCCAAATACCCTATAAACTGTCCTCCCTTCATTATAGAGGACCTCCTTTAGTATGATAGCAAACCTACGGATCCCTTTTGATCAAATCAAAAGGAAGAACCTGAAGAAGAGGTAAATATTTCATCACCTCTTTCATGTTCCTTTCTTTTTCCACATTCTCTTTCTTTGTTGTTTCCATTATAAAATATTAACTCCAGAATCTTCTATATATTTTTATTCTATTATAAATATGGTACAACCATATTCATTATTCTATCCATCCTTTGAAAGAAATGTCATTATACTTGTGTACGTACGGATTGCCGTCTCTACGTCGTGGTATAATTGTTATTCAATAAATTATTATTTGGATGGGTATAATAATGATGTTTAATTGATGTAAATAATAAATATAACAAGATAATTATTCTATATCTATATGATATACCATCAAATTATATATTATTTTAATAATGATATTGTCACTCGTGCGTACGTACGAATTACGGTCTCCACGGACGCGATTAGATTCATACCACATTGTATCCATTCAAGAATAAATTTCATTTGAGGATTAAAAATAATGTTTAAGGACTTGATATAATTTTGGATATGAATAAGATACATCCCATCCATAAGAAATATGACTAACATATCAAAGAATATAACAGAAAACGAATCCGTTAAAACTCGAAACAATGATAATACTAAGATATTATTAACAAAGAAATGTTAAAAGATCGTATATGATATCATATTAATGTATATGAATCTTGTATAATTTAACAACAATTATTTCACCATTATATAGGAGGTTAACCTACCATCAACCAAAAAAAGTACAAGGTAAGGGTTAATTTCATAATCTCTTTATTATCTGAGGTTATTTATACGTAATTATCTACAAGGACCTCTTTATCATCCACATCCATGTTTCTAAAAAATGTATTTCACAACATTCTTACTATCTTATAGACTATGGGTTAATGTAAAATATACTCTTGTTTGAATTTTATAATATTTTTATAAATGAATCTTTCCATCATTTTCAAAACAAGTTCCTTTATAAAATTTTCGATAGAATGAAGGTAAGAATGTCTTATTTAACTTATACAGCGGGTGTAGCTATTTTCCGCCATTATAACATATTTGAAGATTACCTTTAAAGATTATAATAATATTTCAAAATATAAATGTTTTCTTTTATAAATATGTAACTTTTAAATGATTTCAAAATAAAAAGAGGTATTTCTCTAAAAAGGTTTTGATTACATCTATGTCAACATCCTTTGATGGATTTTATGTTTGTTTGAAGTTGATTTATTAGGATACAAAACATCCATATTGTATTTAATGTTTTGTGATATGATTGAATATTGATGTGTTCTTTCATACCCTTCATGATTTATGGATAAATTATTGACATCTTGTATGCTAGTTTTAATACCAATGTTTATGTTATGTTTAAACCTTTTCATATGAGAAATGAATTGGACTTAGTATGTGACGGGTGGAGCCCACTATAGCTCCTCAATGCATTGGTAGGTCTCATGAGACAAACTAGTGTCTTGGAACAAGCACTTGAAAAAATCGTATTTGTATTTTGGAACAAGTCCTTGACTATTTGGTTATGAATATCTCGAATTATGCATTCCATCATTATGAAAGTGGATATTGATATTGCATGTGATTATTCAACTAGTAGAATATCCATGTGAGTAAGTAAATGGAATTATTTTGATTTATATTTTCTATAATATGATGATTTTTATGTTGAAATGGATTTTTTTAATTTTATAAATGGTCTTAAATGTTTATGCTTATTTATGAAATCTTACGCTATATTCTTATCCTTTCAGAGTATTTGAGCTCGCCCCTTTCTATGTTTTATTTTTTCCAGGATGCAAGGAAGTATATCATGACTGACTTGAAGGGATAGTCTATGGGATCTTAGTTTTTTATATGGAAACAATTTTGTTTTTATTTTCTATTTTATGATGTAATGTAAACCTTATGAATGTATCTTGTATTTCCAAAGCTACTAAACTGATCAGTCTTTCGGGACATGATTTCCTTGTATCATGCCAATGTTATGTAATAATGCAGCGACTCTGGGTAATTGGGGTCGGGGCATTACAATTTACACTTTTTCTGTGTATTTATAGTGGATAGAATTAATTGAATCATTATTTCCTATATATAACATATAATAATTTATTTTTTCCTAATAACCATCCATGTAATGAATAAGTGAAAGGAAACTCCCATCACTTTGTAAGGAGGTATTCAACGATACACAAGAGTGAAATTAACATATTTCCAATGGAATGTAATGTAAGAACATATATTTGAAATAACTACTAAAGTGGTTTAATTATGTTATAAGTAACATATATATATAATTTATAACCATCATCATACCCAAACATAAAAATTTGTAATGGAAGAGAGAATAAAATTGGTTTGTGGGCCGATAGTTAGTCTACCAAATAATGATGATTTCGTAACCCCTTTATGGAAGTAAATTATGTTTTAGGTCACAAACATATTATAACAAACTTCTATGTATATAGAATATTCTGAATTTGTAATATAATATTTGAGTAATATGAATTAAATTAGGTGGGTAATGAAATAAATAAATGATTCTAATTGAGGATAATTACCTCTTCTTCAAGTATCCTCCTTAGGTATATAGTAAATCCTTCTTAGGAAAGATTGATACAGAACGTAAGGATTATATAATTAGGGGAGGGATTTTGGTATGTTTTTAGTTAGGGTTAGATGACCTAAATAGGATAAAAGGTGTGAAGAATAAAGGAGAGGGGGTGGCCATTTATAAATGATGTGAGTAGGAAAATTGTAATTTTGTGAATAGATTAAATTAGACCGATGTCATTATCAGGGGAAAAATATTTTAAATTTTACCATTAAAAATTATAGAGGATATTATTTAAAATCACAATACTTCATAGTATGTTATCTCATTAATGTAATTCAATAGCTTAAGCTACACGCAACACCGAGTTTGAACACAATACAACTTACCAAACTGGCCATTCAAAAAGAGGTTAGGAATATTATTAACTAAATTTTGAATCTTATATATTCTATATAATTTTAACGCCTATATTATGTGTTTCTTAGACGTAATATAAGAACAAATTCAATTTTTCAAATAAAGGTAGTATTTTTTGAAAATTTAATTTTACCGCCTACTAATGGTGATTTTTTTAAATGAAATATATAACACTATGATATTAAATTTAACAAAATAAACATCTTATTTAGATGTGGGACATAGAAATTTTGTTTGGACGAATTTTTGGTACTTTTCTGATAACTTTCATATATTGATGAATAGTGAAGAATACTTTGTTTTAATTGAAAACAACGTTTTTAATTGAAAAACTTTATAGTGTTAAATTATGAATTTGAATGGTTTGGAAGTATAATTAGATTTTATTTCTATCATTTAATATAATTTAGGTCATTATATGTAATTTCAAATTTAAATGTGACATAAAAACATTTTAATCTTTTGTTAGTTTTTACTTTTTCAAAAACACGCTTTTTGGTTTTGACAACTTGAATTAATATTAAATTAATAAATGAAAATTATATGTTTTGAATTTGGTAAAAATGACTTCATTTCTGAATTCAGAATAAAAAAATTACCTTAGGGTATATTTTTGGTATATCTCGAAAAACATTCAATATTTTATGAATAGTGAAAAACACTACGTTATTGGTTAAAACCGACATTATATTTAAATAATTATTTATTTTATTTAAATTTAGTTTTGGTCAAATTAGATACATAATACCTATATATGTTCAATTTAATTCATTGGATCCATTTTATTAAAATTATATATATATATAAAAATTTTATTCAACTTTTTCCGTCTTTTTCAAACCTCCTTGTAGCATTTGAAAATTTTCATAAAACATAATTTTACAGCTTCTGTTAGTTGAATTTAAAAAAACTATGAGACACGATAAATATAAGTATGTAAAATGTGGTTTAATAAGATGAAAATATTTTTTGGTGATTAGTAACTTTGTACTTTTATTTACGACGGTTAAAATTTAGTAGGGTAATTATGGGTAAAAATGATATAATAATTACCCTAACACATGTCTTGATTCTATTGGATAAATACAATTAGTCCAAAAAAACCTTAGGAATAAAATATTATCATATTTGGTCCACTTGGAATAGATTAGGATATTTATTATTATTTTATTTAAAGAAGAGTTAAAAGAGTTAAATTCAATGTTTAATGACAATAAAAATTTTGAATATAAGGTTATACATAAGATAAATTCGACTATAAATATTCATTAGAAATATAAATAAATTTCCAAAATAATGGTATATTATTTATATTTTTTATACATTATATAATTTTATTTATTTATGACACAATGATGATGCAGTAATTACCTTATTAGTGAAATATTAAAATAATTGTTATTATAAATATCCAAATAAATATAAATTTAGACTTCTGATGAATTGCGCTAATATTCTAGGTTAATATAATATGTTATGGTTTATTAGATAAATTTTTCTGAGTGATAAGGTAGTTATGACTTTCACAAAAACAAAATAACAAATAGTGTCAAAATTGATATAAATTAATTTTTTTTAAAAAAATACTATATTATTGGTTGATATAATATTCCCAAAAATATACGGTTTGGGAAAAGGTCTTAAATAATAATATATATGTCATTAATTAACCACTTGATGGTTTCTTGGATGTTAAGAGTATGATTATTAACCATATAGTGTAAGAATAAAAGAAGACACTGTAAAAGTTAGACTATTTAACTAAGTGTTAAATCTAAAAGATAAGGTTAAAATGGTAACCTAAACGTGTATAAAAACTACTGTTTGAGGGAGTTTCGTCCCATAAAAGCCTAGTTCCTGAAATAAATTCATTTGGAGCCATTATAAACAGAAAATGATTGTATAATAAATTAATATTTTAATCATTTCTTAAAATGACCCTCACCCCTCTTATAAAAGGGCACATCCCCTTCTCTCAAAATCACACCTCCAAAGCAATTTGTCTTAGAAAACCCCAGATCATATATCCTCCAAAATTCCCTCACATCAACCTTGAGTCCTTAATATTTTCAAAAAACCAACTTAAGGATCCCTTTGATCAAATAAAAAGGAAGAACCTGAAGAATAAGTAAATATTTTCCACCTCTTTCATGTTCTATTCTTCTTCCACTTCCTCTTTCTTTGTTCATTCTATTATAAAATAATAAGTCCAGTATATTCTATATGATTTGATGTTATTATAAAAATTTTACAACCATATTTCTTATTCTATCCATCATATGAATGACAAAGCCACCATACATGCGTACGTACGACTTACCGTCTCCAGGTCGTGGTGTAGTTTGTTAATCGAACACTCAATTAATTGGATGGGTATAATAATGAGTATAACTGATGTAAATAATAAACATAAAATGTTAATTATTTTTAATAAATGATATACCATCCAATTACATAGTATTTCACTATCAATACAATGATATTGTCACTCGTGCGTACGTACAGATTACCGTCTCCACGATGTGATGAGATACATTCCCATGTTCACCATTCAACGATGATTATAAAAATGTATATTATGAATAAGTATGTAATATATGACATAATAATGCTAATAGAGATGTATATATATATAAGTATGTATTTACATACATTTATCCTATTCACTTACTTCCGTTCAATACGATATAAAAACGGAAACAATGTTTATGCGTTTGTACGGCCTACCATCTCCATAAATAGTGCCTTCTATTTCATATAAATATCTAATATAAATATTAATATTCTTAATATATACGATATATTAATAATTTTGTATATTTTGGAAGTATTTAAATCACGATCTAAATGATACAATTAAGAATAAAAAGTTAAAACACGTACGATAAAGAAAGCGATTATTATCCAAAATGATAATTTAACATGGATATAATTATTAAATGGATAGTATAAAGTCATAAATGAATCATTTATGATATAATAAATATGAATATGGTTCTGTTTCTGGTATAAATTAATAACATACTATGATCTTTATACAAGAGGTTAAACCTGCCCTCGACCCAAGGAAATTTCAAGGTAAGGATTAATTTCCCTATCTCATTATTATCCGAGGTTGCTTTAACATAAGTATCTACTCGGACATATTTATTATCCATGTAAATGATTCATAAAATAATTTTAAAATGTATTTTTTAAGTGGCACATGTAATAAAACATCATTTTAAATGTTTTGAATATTTATTCTTCTAGACCATTCTAATTAATGTCCATGTTTTTAAAATGGTTTTAAGGATTTATTCATATAGATAATAATTTTTTAAAATGATAATTCCATTCAATAGTTTTAAAGTGGTATGGGACAATTTGACTCAAAATTATCTTTTAAATGACTTCCTTTATAAATTATGTGACTTTTAAATGATTTCATTAAAAATGGATATTTCATTCAAAGATGTTTACTAATAATTTTCCACTATTTCAACATCCTTTACGGGATATTATTCTTGATCACAGTTGATTTACTATACAAATATTCCATATTGTATTGAAGGTTTTGTGATATGTTTGATTGTGGATGTGTTATTTTTATACCATTCATTGTTTATGGATAAATTATAGACAATTCATTTGCCAGTTTTAATAAAAATGTTCATGTTATGTTTAAACATTTTCATATGATGAATGCAATTGACTTATTAAGTGATGTGTGGAGCCCGCTATAGCTCCTAGATGCATCGGTAGGTCTCATGTGACAAACTAGTGTCTTGGAAGAAGGCCTTGACAAAATCTTATTTCTAGTCTGGGAAAAAGGCCTTGACTTTGTGGTGATGAAGTATGTCATTATGCATTCCATCATTATGAAAGTGGCTATTGATATTATTTGTGATTATTGGACTAGTATAATATCAATGTGAATAAATAAATGAAATTATTTGATATTATCTTTTACATATTATGCTGAAGTTTATGTTTAAAAAGCTTTTGTTTTAGTCTTATAAATTTTTGTAATTGTTTATGCTTATTTATGAAAGTTTTCTTCAATATTGTTATACTTACTGATTATCTGAGCTCACCCCTTTATATGTTTTATTTTCAAAGTATTTCCAATAAGTGTATTATGATTGATATGCAGGGTTAAACTAAAAGAGAATATTAGCATTCTCAAAGAACTATCTATGCAGTATTTTATGTTTGTAATTGTAATGTGAAGTTGATGTATGTAATATATTTCCAAGAATTCTAAATTGGTCGGTCTTTTGGGATGAGATTTCTTTGTGTCATGCCAATGTATTAAAATAATGCACCAATTCTAGGTAACTAGTCTCGGGGGATTACAGTTGGTATCATGTAATGTTTATCAACAACCATAGAATTAGATTTAGATAAACTCTAATTAGAGAACATTACCCTAAAATAGACTTTGAGGATTAGTATAGAATAACTGCATAGAATTGTTAAAATGTAGACATTTGGTGTATTTTCCATTCAATACATCTCTTTGTGGATACGAGCTGGTAGAGGAGGCTCTAGCACAGATGTACCAAGGAGTTTTGGGCTTGACACGGGGTATCCCGGTATACAATAATGGGCCCTGATACACTCTTGGTTACGACACTCCTAGGGGATTTGCATAGAATAATTAATAGTTTCTTTACAAACCATTATGGTGGATTTTTGAGTATATACTTCCTCAAAGAAATATTTTTTATGATTATGGAATATATCTATAAACTGTTCAATTTATGTTAAGTGTTTTACAAGATAGGATTTATGTATTTCAATTCAAAAACTAATCTAATGTATGAAATTGTTTAGAAATGGCGCCTAGTGGTAGGGATTGAAACTTTATCAACACATATAATCCATGTAGGGACTTCCCACCTACTCAAGATTATTATATATGAGCTGGTGATTCAACTGGTGTTGATTATCTTATCACCATACTAGGACAACTCACTCAGGTTATGAATAATAACCTTACCTGTATGGAGCACCCTAATTGACAATGTGGAGAATCAATGTCAGACCGATTAATGATGCAACAACCACCAACATTCAATGGGTCTACAAATACATTTTTAGCTAATCAATTGATACGTTTCTTTGGGAAATATATTTCATGATTTGGGGAGTACTGAAAGGGAAAATGTTGTCATGGCAGTCTATCACCTCACGGGAGATGCAGATCAATAGTGGTAATTAATTAGAAACAAAAAGGATGATGAAAAAGTATCTTGTATGTAATGGAGGGAGTTTAATGATATTTTTTAGTAAAACACTTTCCTCGTGGCCATCGAGCAGATATTTAAAGAAAATATTTGAGTCTGAGACAAAAGGAGGATGAGAATGTAGCAAAGTATGAAGCTAACTTTACAAGGATAACAAGGCATGCTGGAGATTATATACGTAACCAATGAAGTAAGATTGATCATTTATTTGATGGGTTAAAACCATTTATCTGTTGAGCATTAGTCTCACAATCCTTCTCATCGTACGAAGATATTCGCCCATGGGCTATCAAGACAGAAACAGAATTATCCAAGTCTTACATCTTTAAAGCAAAGAAAGAGAATAAGATATTTGGTGAACACTGTGGGAAAGGAAAAAAGTAAATAGGGAAGAAAATAATATTTGAGTTTCCACCCTATGATAAATATAGAAGGAATCACCCTGGTACCTCTCTAAAAGGAATGGGAGTTTGTTATAAATATGGGGAAAAAGGTCACCAGGCTCGTGATTGTAAGGGAAAGATAGGGGATGTCAATGTTGAATACTATAATTGTAGAGAAATGTATCATTATACACATGAATGTTCTATGTTTTAAGGAATCATACCTCAGAAAATCCCAAGGGTGCAAAGCCAAGAATATTATGTTATTACAGTTGAAGTTGAATAATTAATGTATTTGTGTTTTTAGATTATAGAATTATTTTTTTATTATAATAATAATGTGATATATATAAGGATTTTACTATAGTAATTTTTGTTTTCATTAAAATTTTAATATCATGAAGTTAATCATATTTTCAATATGTGACAATAAGAGAAACTTTAAATTGTTTTGGGAATCTAATGTTATAACTGATTTTTGAATTTAGAAACCTTTTAGAGAGAATTTGGGAAGAATTATTTTGGATTTCTTGAAAGGTTAGAATGGATTAAGGTTAACTTAGGATAGTATTTTTTATGTTTATTTTTAGAATATTATAATACTATAGTTTTAGAAAAAAGGACAACCTACAGGTCGGGTGATAACCCATCTTGTTAGGAAGAGCTGCAGGAAGAGAACCCACAAAAAAAGCATGACAAAGATTTATGACCTACCACTAGCCTACAAAAAGTACTTGGTTATTATAAATTAGTTTTATTCATGGTATATGTCTGGAACCTTATAGGATTAGGATAAATATAATATATTTGAGTTCTATTATCGTTTGGAGTGAAAGATGAGTTTAGGGTAGAAATTAGTTAAAGGATGGAACTATACTTGTCAAGTATATATATATATATATTATGATATTATGAAGTAATTAAATCATAAACATTAGGTAAGGGATATTAAAACAAAAAATGTTTTATCCTAATACCTTAGGTTTCGTTGAACTGATGATATTCTAAATCATCTTAGATTGATGGCTTGAGGCCCCAAATTTTACACTTGATTGTCACTGATGACCTCAATCACACCCTAAAAATATATACGTTTTCCCTCCAGTTATGTGTTTTTAATTTCCACCGATGTTCTCCTATTCAAAACCCTATGTTTGTGGTGACTTCCTCATTTCCCTTTCCCATTTATTTAGACATAATCTTATTAACCCTATTTCCGATGTGGATTTCCACAGTGGTATTTTCTATTTTCAACCACTTATTTTAGAAGAATAATTTCAAATTGCAAGGATGAAATTTATTAAAAGAGTTGATAATGTAAAACCCCAACATTTCATAGTATGATATCTCTTTAATGTAATTCAATAGCTTACGCTACACGCAACACTGAGTTTGAAGACACAAAAACTCACCAAACTAGCTGCTCAAAAAGATGTTATGAATAGTATTAACTTCATTTTCAATCTTATATATTTTATAAAATTTTAACACCCATATTATGTGTTTATTAGACTTAATATAATAACAAATTCAAATTTTTAGACAAAAGAAGTAGTTTTCAAAAATGAAATTTTACCGCAAACTAATGTTGATTTTTTAAATGAAATATCTGACACTTTTATATTAATTTTGTCCAAATAAACTTCTTATTTAGAAGTGGGACATAAATATTTAGTTTTGGAAAAAAAATTGGTACTTTTCTAATAACATTCTTATTTTGATGAAGACTAAAAAATACTAGGTTTTAATTGAAAACAAATTTTTTAATTGAAATAATTTATACTTTTAAATTATTCATTTTAATGGTTTTGAAGTATAATTAAGTTATATTTTTATCAAATAATACAATTTAGGTCATTATAAGTAGTTTTAAATTTAAATTTGACATAAACACATGTCAATCATTTGTTAGTTTTACTTTTATGAAAACCCGCTTTTTTGGTTTTGACAACAGGAATTAATTTTAAAATAATAAATTCAACTTCTAGGTTTTAAATCTGGTAAAATGGAATTCATTTTTGAATTCAAAATATCAAAATTAACTTAGGGTAAATTTTTGGTATTTTTCTGAAAACATACAATTTCTAATGAATAGTGAAAACACTACGTTATTGGTTAAAACCGAATTTTTATTTAAATAATAATTTATATTATTTATATTTATTTTAGGTAAAAATAGATAAATAATACCTATATATGTTAAATGTAATTAATTGGAGTCATTTTATAATATGTATATATATATAAAAATTGTATTGACCTTTTTACCATCTTTTACCCACCTCCTTAGAGCATTTTCAAATTTTCATAAAACATAATTTTACCGCTTCTATTAATTGAATTTCAAAAATCTGAGAGCCTTGGTTAATATTAGTAAGAAAAATTTGGTTCAATAAGAAAAAAATATTTTTTGGTGAATAGTAACTTTTGACGTATATTTACGACGGTTAAAAGTAAATAGGTTAAGTAAGTGTAAAAATGATATCATAATTATCTTAACACATGTCCTAATTATATTAAATAAGTATTATTCAACCAAAAACAACCTGAGGAATAAAATATGTTCCTTTTTGGTCCACTTGTATTAGATTAGGGCATTCATTGTTATTTTATTTAAAGAAGAGTTAAAACGTTAAATTCAATGTTTAATAACTAAACCATTTTTAATATAGGGTTGAACATATGATAAATTCGACTATAAATAATCATTAGAATGATAAAATGATTTACTACATAATTTTATATTATTTATTATTTTTTGACATTAAATATTTTATTTTATTTATGACACAATGATTATGCAGTAATTACATTATTAATGAAATATTAAAATAATTGATATTATAAATATCCATGTATATGTAAATTGAGACTTCTGATGAATTACACTAATTTTATAGGTCAATATGACATGTTAGGGTTCATTTGATAATATATTTTCGAAGTGATAAGGTTTTTATGAATTTCACAATTACAAAATACCAAATAGTGTCAAAATTGACATAAATTAATTTTTAAATCAAATACTATATTATTGGTTGATATAATATTCCCAAAAATATAAGGTTCTTCCAAAAGGCTTAAATAATATTATATATTTCATTATTGAACCACTTGAGGTTTTTTTAGAAGTTTAGAGTAACTTTTTTAACTATATAGTGTAAGTATACAAGAAGACACGGTAAAAGTTAAACTATTTAACTAAGAGTGAAAATCTAAAAGATAAGGTTAAAATTGTAACCTAAAATTGACTAAAACCTATTTATTTGAGATTATTTCGACCCATGAACACCTAATTCTATAAATAAATTCATTTGGATCCTTTTTAAATAGAAAATTATGGTATAATAAATTAATATTTAAATCTGTTCCTAATGAGACCCCACCCCTCTTTTAAAAGGGCACTTCCACTTCGCTCAAAATAACACCTACAAAGCCAATTGGATCAGCCTAACCCTGTCCAAATATCCTCCATGCTTCCCTCACATCAACCTATATTCCGTAATTTGATTATAAAGCTAACTTGAAGAGCCCTTTGATCCAATCAAAAGGAAGAACCTGAAAAAGAGGTAAATATCTTATCACCACTTTCAAGTTATTTTCTTCTTCCACTTCCCCTTTATTTTGTGTTTACATTATAAAATAATATATATGGTATCTTCTATATATTTTGATGTTATTATAAACATTTTACAACCATATTCACTATTCTATCCATCATATGAATGAAAAAGTCACCATACGTGCATACGTACCGCTTAACGTCTCCACGTCGTGGTGTAGTTTGTTATTCAACAACTTCATTAATTGGATGGGTATAATAATGAGTATAAATGATTTAAATAATAAATATAACATGTTAATTATTCATTATATATGATATATCATCCAATTACTTACAATTTCACCATCAATATAATGATATTTCTCTCGTGCATACGTACAGATTACCGTCTCTCCGACGCGATGAGATTCATTCCCACGTTCACCATTCAAAAATGATTATAAAAATATATATTTTTAACAAGTATTTTATATATGACACGATAATTATAATGGAGATATATATGTATGAGGTACTTATATATATCTTATTCACTTACTTACTTTCAATACGATTTGAAAACGGAAACAGCGTTTATGCGTACGTACGACCTACCGTCTCCATAAATTGTGCCTTTCATCTCATATACCTATCTATTATAAAATTTTATTTTATAAATATATATGATATATAAGTCAAGGTTTATATTATGTATGTATTTAAATCATTATCTAAATGATACGATCAAGAATAACAAGTTGAAACACGTATGATGAAGAAAGCGATTATTACGCTAAATGTTAATTTTACATGGAAATAATTATTAAATGGATAGTATAATGTTATAAATTAATCATGTATGATATAATAAATATTATTATGGTTCTATTATAATTTTTTAACATACTATGGTGATTATATAGGTGGTCAAACGTACCCTTAACCAATGAAAAGTGCAAGGTAAGGGTTAATTTCTCAATATCATTATTATATGAGATTGTTTTTAGGTAAGTATCTACTGGGAAATATTTATCATACATTTCCATGTTTCATAAAAGTTTTTTCAAATTGAAATTTTGAGGGACTCTTTTAATAAAACATAATTTTAAAATTTTTAAAGATTTATTCTTCTAATCCTTTCTGATTAATGTCTATATTTTTAAAATGGTTTTTTGGATTTTTTTTCTATGGACATGAATGTTTTAAAATGTTAATTCCTTTCGAAAGCATCAAAGAGTTATGTGACACTTGGATTCAAAAATATAATTTATCCAAATTCCTTTATAAATCATGTGACTATCAAATGATTTCATGAAAAAGGGATATTTATTTCAATGTTTATTACTGATCATTTCCAAATATGTCAACATACTTTATGGGATATTATTCATGATCAAGGATGATTTATTATAAAAATATTCTATATTGTTTTGATGTTTTTGTGATATGTTAGGTTGTGGATGTGTTATTTTTATACCATTCATGGTTTTTGGATAATGTATTGACATTTCATATGCTAGTTTTAATATGAATGTTTTTGTTATGATAAAACTTCTTCATATGTGGAATGAATTGGACATAGTATGTGACGGGTGGAGCCTACTATTGCTCCTCGATGCATCAGTAGGTCTCATGAGACAAACTAGTGTCTTGGCACAAGGCCATTACAAAATATAATTTGTAGTATTGGTATAAGGCCAGGACTCTGTGTTTATGATGTTTGGATTTATGTATTCCATCATTATGAATGTGGATATTGATATTGAATTTGATTATTCAACTAGGAGAATATCCGTGGGAATAATTAAATTGAATTATTTGATCTTATCTTTTCCATATTATTTTCATGTTTTAGTTTAAAAGAATTTTGTTTAATATTATACATTGTCGTAAATTTTTATGCGTATTTATGAATGTTTCTTCTATATTGTTATCCTTACTAAGCATCTGTGATCACCCATTTGTATGTTTTATTTTTCCAAGGACATGAACAAGTATTTTATGGTTGAATTGTAGGGATTGGATAAGGATTTTTGTGTATTCAAAAGGGGACAAATATTTTTTGATGTTTTCATTTTATAATGTAATGTATAATTTATATATATAATCTATTTTTCAAGACTGCTAAACTGATCGGTCCTTCGGGACTTGATTCCTTGTGACAACACCAATGTTATGTAATAATGCACCGAATCTGGGTAACTGGGCTTGAGAAATTACATATTATGTCTAATTTTTTCTATAAAATGTTTTTTTGGATATGTTGGTAGGACATTTTTCACTATTATCTTCTTAGTTTAACCCTCAATAAATAATTATTAAACCTTAATCACAAAAATTTATTTTTTAGTTGTTTCACTATTGAGTTTTTTTAAAAAATTACTATTATATTAATAAAATTATAAATTATTATAATTCAAAATATTTAATCTAAATTTATAAATTCAAAAAAATTTAGTGGAATCATTTTAATTAAAATGAATCACATAGATGTTATAAGAATATATTTTTTTAAAGAGAAATTATCTATAACATTACAAAGGTTTTATGATAACATTAAAAATGAAAAGTATTCCAATGACCTAAATTTTATTAAATTTTATAATATTTATCGAATTTTACTTCAAAATTGATAAAAAATATAATTTATCATTAAAAGTTATTTATACTATAAGGTATTCTTTAATTAAAATTCAATATTTCCACTATTCAATAAAAGTGATATTATTCAAAAATATCCCAAAAAATCATCATATTTTAATTTTTTTATTCTAATTTCAAAAATAATATTTATTTTTTCATATAATTTTTCTTAAAGTGAAAAAAATAATTTGGAATCATCTTCAAAAAGTGTGACTGAACACTCTTTTTGAAAAATAATATTTTTAGAAAACATTTCTCACTCTTCCAAATGATTCTTATATTGATTTATAATAAATAAATAAATTATATATTATTTTCAACTATATTTTATTATAATTTATTTATATTAATACCCACTAACATATTGACTATTTTATAATGGACATGTTTAAATAATATTTTAATAACATTTTTTATATAAACATGATGTTGTGTGCGTTGAAAGTTATCAATGAAATTAAATTTATTATGAAAATGATATACTTTAATGTATTAGGGTGTTACATTATTCCCTCAAAAAAAATCACATGAAATTTTAAGGATATTACCTTATAAGTATATGAGGGAGTATCTCCTTCATAATATCCACTTGTTCCCATTTTTCTTCATTCAATAAGTGATTTCACTATAGTATATTTACTAGTTGTGTTGTCCTACTCCTGAACACTAGATCAATAGTGTCAAGAATCTAGATGGGTTTCTCATTTTATGATAAATCATGTTCCAATTATATTTCCTCATTCGTAAGCTCATCTGTTGGGTTTGGAATGTACGTCCTTAACAATGATATGTGGAACACATAATGAACTTTTGAGAGATTTGGTGTCATTACAAAATGATAATAAATAACTCCAAATATTTAATTTCTATTAAAGGCTCCAATATACCCATTGCTTATTTTATATTTCTTATAGAATATTGTAACACCCTTATATTGATATATCTTCAAGAAAACATTATATCACAGATGGAATAAGAAATCATTCATCTGATTATTGGCATAAATCTTTTTCTTAATCTGGGATACATTAGTGTGAGATTGAATATACTTTACCTTTTACACTATTTATTCAACATGTTTTGGCCTAAAATTTCTAATTTACTAACTTTATCACAAAATGTTATAGTGTGACAAATCTTTCAATACAATTATTCATTAGACTCCAATTGAATACATGAACTAAAACTAGTGCGATAAGAAAACTACACCAATGGAAAAAAATTATACCACATATATTGAAAGTCTACTAGGTATGACCTCAAAATGAATTTAATTATTTCACCTGTCCTTTTGGAATTCTATCCCATTTTTGGAAGACAAGAAGTGCTCAAATGAAGCTCAGTACCAAGTACCATCGGGTGACTTCTCCGTAATTTTGATGTAAAAAAACGATCACGAGCATACAAAAATTAAAGAGATCATGATGTCCTAAAACATAAAAAACATAGATACATGATATTTTATCATTAGCTAAATATTAACATATGGAAATTGAATGTGTATATATTTGGTCAAGTGATCAATGATTACCCATATTGCATCATTCTTTTAACGATTCTTTGGTTTTCTTATGATAATGATAACAATAATTTCATCCCACTTCTACACTGGAATAAGAAGTGGTTTTATGAATCTTTTAGGATTTCTTAGAACTGCTTTAACTTGTTTAAAAACCAATAAAATAGAACTCCACTAATAAATATCCCTATTTATGTTATCCCTCGAAAAGAGATCCCTAGCATCCCTAATGTTATTTGTGCTGCCAGAGTGTATAGGGAAATTTGGGATAAGAGAATTATCCAACAATTTCATTTTTACATCAGTTATATTTGGCACACATAATATTCTTACATATTTTATAATAAAATCATCAAAAAAATATTGTAACATCCCAACAACCAGTTTTTTTTCAAATGTCCCATGATCATATCGAGAACATTTTTATCATTTCAAATGAAGATGGTTTTACCATCATGGAGGAAATAAGTGATGTATCTTATTTATTAATGATAAATATATCAATCATGACAATATACATTCAAATTTTGTTCCTCTCAATCCTCATTTTGGTAAAAAATACAGGATCTTTCATACCCAATTCATCTTCTACCTACTTTTCTATCCCTAAGTGGTAGTGTGTTGAGAAATCATAATCATTGAGTAGATCAAGCCATCACATTTATCTTATAATGAGATCATTTAGTGAAAATTTATATTTTAGGATTCTATGATTCTTTTATATCTCATATATTTTCATATAGCGATAATCCATCCATATATTCAATGTAAATATTATATCTTCCAACTCATGTTTGGGTATGGGTAGTTCTGTTCATCAGTCATCCATGATAATGATTTCATTTCCCATATATGTTATCATACTTCAAAACATAGTTATCGGATTATCTCATATTTAATGTTTTCATACCATTATAATTTATTGATAGGATATTTTATTAACACTTTTTTGGTGTGGGTTTTCACCAATGGTATTTTAAACACCACACCATTGATTACTGAGATTAAGATAAAATTTCAAGGATGATATTTATCTTAGATGGGGAGAATTTAACACCCCACAATTAAAAAATAATAATATTTTATTTTTTATTATATATTACACTAAACACTGATTTTATTATGCACTACATGGAACACAATGCGTAGCTTGCATTACACGCAACACTATGTTTAGCTTATATTACACACAATACCGAGTTTAAATGAAATGTGAAATATTATTAATATATAATTTCTTAATATAATAGTTATCATTTAGACATTGGAATGGTGGTAATAAAAGTTACTAAATAAATTATGAAATTGTTTTTATCTATATATTAGATATTAAATAATAATAATGTATAAGAAAAAGAAAGATTTTCTAAAAAAATTTATTTTTCTGAATGATAGAAAGATCATTCCTTACACACATAATTTAAAAATATTATTTTATGTTTTATAATTAATTATTCTTAAAACATATATATATATTTTAAATTGGTATATGTAAATTATGTTAGGGTGAATTTTTTCTATGTATTTGAAAATTTTCATTTTTTGATGAATATTGAAAATAGTAAATTTAAATTGAAAATAACCTTTTTTTAAATAATTTATAATGTAAAATTATATATATAGTTGGTTTTAAAGTAAAATTAATTAAATTTTATATCAATTATTCAATTTAGTACATTTGAATTATTTTCATATTTAATTTTTATATTAAAACATTGCAAACATTTGAACATTTTGTCAAAAAAATCACCTTTGTAAACACATGTATTGTATTTTTTTAAACTAAAATTTTCCACTTCATTGAATTGATTTTTTAAAAATAGATTCTATATTTGAAATAAAAATAATTTTTAATTTATAATAAGTTTAACGTAAATGTCGACCAAATTCTATTTTGAAAACTATAAAAAAAATTAATTACCATTGTTAAGGTAAAAATTGATTTATTGGAAATTAATGCAAGATTATATGAGTTAAAAATGACTTCATAACTTCTAGAAAACCCATTTTATAGACATATTTGAAGATAATATCTTATGGGTTATACATTTTCCCATTTGGAAGCTTTTTGTTTGATTAGAACATGTTTATGATTGAATCTGTTCAAAAAATTACAAGTGTTCCACTCAACTCACCAATAAAAGGTCTTCACCTCACGTGGAATAATCATACATTAAAACCTATTTTTCTCATCCAATACATACCAAAATAACATACCATATTCTCTCATAATATCATAGAATAATGTTTTTTTGAATAAATAAAAGCAAGTATGGTATTAGTGAAAACTAATAGCGGATACCCAAAGAAGAGGTAGTATTCTTCAATGAGCATTTTAATTTTATTTATCAAATGCATTCAATTATATATAGAATATGAATATATTAGAATATAATTATCATAAATATAAAAAGATTTTTTGATAATAGTTTCATGACTTAAAAGATTCTCCACATCGATCATATGAGTTAAAAAACCATTGTTTATCTATACGGCGTACTACTGCCTCACGAACTGATGTAGTTTGTTCTTCCATTGATACCTTTAATGGTGGATGATGATTATGGATATATATTATTCATTAAATATTTATTACCTATTTGTACCAATAGTTTCATTATATTATATATTAATTTTTTACATTCCCTTACGTCATGGACAAGACAATGTCACTAATGTGAACGACAAACTACTGCTATAAGAAGTAATGTGATTCATCTTTTACAAATTATTAACATGGAAGGTAATAAGAATGAATTTAATAAATATATTATACAAAACTGAATTAATTATTATATTCATGAAGTAAAAATCAATATAAAATGGTAAATTATTATTTTTTATTTGTTCACTTAAATTTGATAACATTATCCATGTACCTGTTGATTATTGCCTTCACCAAAAGACAATAATCACTTTTCCACCACACCACATGGTTGATATATATATTTATCTTTGAATAAATACATTTTTAAATATTATATTATAAAAATCCTCGAAATTTATTATATTATGTACCTTCATTCAATAATGATCAATGGAAACTGGAGATGCTAGTCTTGTATATGCACGACATATCGTCTACAGGGTCGTAACATACGTCATTTTTCACAACTGTCTACAATGATGGTTTCTAAAGGTAATATTGATGAAGAAATATGATAATTGATTCAGAATTATTAATTTTTAGATGATAAATATATATACAATTTTAATTAATGGAACTTTCATGATGAAACGTGCATGAGAAAATGATGCAATTTACACCCAAAACAATGAAAATAATTAATGATTATTAACGAATAAGTGATACTATATTATATCGGGATAATAAATGTTATTGAAAATATTAATTTTTTTATTTTTTAACCTTATAACATTTTTAATACAACTATAAATGTGGTTCATGCATGTTCAACAACAAGGAAGCATGAGGTATGGGATTTTATATCAATTTCATTTCATTGAGGCACACTATAATGTTATAAAACTAGATTCGTTTATATGGTTTATAAAATTCCAATTCTACATGTAGTATAATTAATATATCATTATTCATGTTATTTTTAGTTTAATGTTTAATTTGGTTCATATTTATGTATTTGAATTAATGGTAACCATGTGGTAAAGAATCTCATAATTGAATTTCTTCTCATTGGGTTATACTAATTCATTGTCATCATTGATAATCCAATATTATATTTAAAATGAATTTTTATTATATTATGCTGTATTATGAATTTTGTTTGTGGATTTATACTTTATTAAAAAAATATAATCATTTATTAATTCTCAATTTAATGTTATGATCATTATAATGGTTTATGAAACAATATCAATCTAATCAATATTTTTTATTCATTAATTTTTATGGAAATTATTTGATCATTGTCAAAAAAAACAAATTTAATTTTATATTGCAATGGTTTTTCATTTTATTTTCATGTGATAGTACAAATTTTCCAGTGTTATCTAGTTAAATTAATTAATTTTTATATTTAAAAAAATCCATCTTTATTTCTCCCTTAGATCAGAAATAGTTCTATTTCCAAAAATATATATTTTTAAAAACGTTCATATATTTTTATCCTTTTAAAAATGATTTATCAAATTATTTTTAAACTATCTTTACAATTTATAATATTTTTTCATTTTAATCTTATATCTATTTTCAATCATTTTCCATTCAGATTTTATAAAAAAATTGAGTGGAATACTATAATCATTTTTGGAATAAGGCGATTTCCTAACCATCTTATAGAAAAAAATACATGGTATTTTTAGTTGTACGAAATGTACTTAATTATAAAATATTATGATAGAATTTCATTTAAACCATCCTTTTAAATTAAAATGGATATTTTTAAAGGAAAATATTTCTAAAATTTAATTCCAATGGAAAGGATTCTCAAAATTATTAATGCTTTAAAAAGGATTTTCATAACGAAAAGGGTAATTTAATCAATGTTGTTTTTGGGGATATTTTTACAGTATTTATATTCATCAATAAGAATAATAATTTTTTCTTAATCCAATGGGCATATTTTTATACAGTCCTTATTCATCCTAAAGATGATGTATTATTTTTTTACCAAGAATAGTTTTGAAATTCGCTTACTTGGTTAATTTTTATAGTCATTAACTTCCCATATATAAATTCCTGTAATCAATTGGAATTTAATTTACTCTAAATATCTATATTATTTATCATGAATATTCTTATTTCACAAATCATATCAAATTTCAAAATATGGTGTTTTTATTTGAATGTTATTTGATTTATTGGGTATATATTGACTAATCATTGTTCTTTCATCTTTACATATATATGTCATTAAAAAATAATGTTTCATGAATGAAACCAATTATTTGATATATGAAGAAAAATTTAGACCTGGTGTGATAGGTGGATCTTATAATTATATAGCCTCTTGATTAGTAGGTAGCTCACATTAGAAAAATTAGTAAATTACAATTATACATGTTTTTACCTATACATTAAACCATCTTGTCAATGGTTCTGATGGTAGAGGTATCATTTGATTGAGAAATGACATCCAATAATTAATCGTTTCCTTAATTAAAAGTTTATTTATTATTAGGCATGAAATTATTAATATGCTATTATTTCAGGTTTCATTTATTTTTTTATTTATTGATTAAATGGAATGTGTTTTATTAATTTACCTTTCCATGTATATTATTCCATATCTAGTATTTCAAATTTCATTTTTATCATTTGTTTACTTGTATATGTTTTTTAATGGATTTATTGTCTTTAAAACATAATAAATATTCTATAAATACCTTTCAAAAGATATTTTAAAAATATGGGATAAAATTTATATAGTTTAGATGACTATTGCTCTACTACTATGAACCATCTGATGACTATTTTACTCTATTGGGAACAAACTCATAAGGTTTGGCTAAATGATTTTCTCTCAAGAGACCAACCGATTCATTGAGGGTATTTATATAAATGGTCACCACCCATGTATTTCATTTCTAAATAATTACTTATGTATTGAATAATCGACTTTATTTATGAAAAATATGCCTTATCATCAAATATCAATATTGGGTGGAGGATACTGAGTTATCAACATTTACATATTTAATAGAATTAATTTCAAATTAAGCATCAAATATAAAAATGGTATATATTTTATGAAATAATAATATCCATCATGAATGAATAGTGATATTTAATATCAATTTTAATTTTAATAAAAAATTACTACTAAAATATGATTTTTTCAAGAGAATGTTAATAATAAAAAAGAATGTGAGATTGTACAATAATTAAACCCTTTGGTACTTTTTGAATCAAAATCCCCCAAGATGTAATGGATTAATGTGAAACATAAAATCCATGACGTTTGTTTTAATCATGATATTAAATGTAATATGGGTAGTATATACAACACATAATATTGAATTAATTCCCAAAATCAAATAAGACTCAATGGAATTTAAATTTTGATACAATATGTTAACTAACACTTCACATTTGTTGAAAATTATTTAACCTCATGTATAATGGATTTTAATCTCGTAATTAATTCACAAAAGAACCTTAATAATATTTAAAATATCACATATGTTTCTTTTGAAATATTTTACCACCCGATTGTTTTTAATATTTTGTTATTTTCTTTGTTTCGGATGTAAATCACCCTGTTTTTTCATTCATTATTTGTTATGAAAGATCAAATTCATGTGTATCTTATATAGTTTCATCACCACCATAATAATAATAACAAAATGGATATGATACTTGAAAATTAATTATAATTTTATAACTAATCATGAATGATGGTTTTTAGAAATGTTGTATGATGACATCAAAGAGACAGTATGACATATGTTCACCTAAGTAATATTTCAAACTTCAAATGATCATTATTGAAATATTGTGAGAAATATTACATCATTCTAAAATTATTATGATATCATAACTAAATTATATGGATTGTTTAAATAATTATATATTTATATCATACATGTAGTGTTGTGATGAAAAGTGTGTCACATCACCTCCTAAAGGAAGTTATAAAAAAATACATGAATGATTTTATAATCATTATTTATGTGAAAAAGAAAGACAATTTTTATGATTTATTATATTTCTAGAATCAATGATAAATATTAAAATTATACTTATATTTTTTCATGAGACAGTTGTCCACCATACACACAAATGGTTATTTTCATTCTCATTTGACAGAATTGGAGATGGTTGGAGGTCCTGAATTTATTATAAAAAAATCCCATTATATAAAATTTCGTAAGGGTTTATATTAATAAGTTTTAATTTGAAATGATAGAGGTGGAGATAGTAATAAAATAATGATGGTTGTGGAATAACATTTTAAATTTGTCAGGTAACTCGTTATGTTTTCACTAAAAACATCATTTTTTAGATTTCTACCCAATCTATGGAATCTTGGATGACTGGAGGGATGTCAAAAACTGATCTTCGCACATCATAAGTATATTTTTGTAATTATTTCATATATAATTATTAATGATAAATTATTATGATAACACAGATCATTTATAATTCAAAATAATATCCAAAACAAAACTTATATTTTTACTCCAACCCAAATCATAATATATATATATTTAAAGTTTTATTTATTATTTTTCTATACTTAACATATTAAATAGGCCATATTCAAAGGAAAGTTGTATGAAATTCACAAAGTTTATAAAATTTAACTGAAAAATTATAAATATATTCATAAAAAAAAACTAATATAATATTTTAGGCCATTTAACTATTATATTTTTTGTTTAAAAAACTAGTAAATCACTTTTAACCCTAATAAGAAAATTTAACCGAATACAATACTTTTTTAGTTAAATAAATAATTTTGAAAATGTTAAAAATTAAAAAAAATTATGATTCCAATTATAGAATCCATTTTATTCAAATTAAAATAATAAAATTGTAAAATTTAATTTGAAATTAATGATGTGGACGTAATGGGAAAATGGGGTTTTAAAGTGAAAATGTTGAATAATTTATATTGTTTTTATAATAAAATTTAATATGAAAATGAATCCAATGACCAAAAAAAAATTAATTATTATATGATAGAACTAATTTTACATTGAAACCAAATAAAAATATAATTTAACATTATAAATAATTTAAAAAAATCAATTAAAATTCATCACTTTTTCTGTGTTCATTTACGAATGAATCATCTCATAAAAAGAAAAAGAAAATTACCTATAATAATTTTAGTTTTCTGATTTCAAAAATGAAAGTTATTTTTTAGAATAATTTTTATAAAACTGGAAAAATTTAATTTTATATTATTTGAAAAAATCTTGAAAGATTAATGTTTTGGTTAAACCTTGTATTCCATACATCAAAAACTATCAACAAAATTATATTTATTATAAAATAAATATGTCATAGAATCGTAGGGTGTTACATTATCCCTAACATAACTAAATTTATTCCTCTCAATTTAAACACTATCACAGTAACCAGGGTATTGACATTTGGAAATACCGTTGTTTGGAAAACCCACATCATGAAAAGGATAATCAAATGACATCTTAGTAAGAGATAATGTGAAGGAAATAGGTCATCCAGAATAATAAAATGATTTGTTTTCTATATAGAAGAACATAAGTAGGAAGTGATGATATTGATATAGAAGAAATTCCTAGCACCAAAAGATTAATATAGGGTGATAAAAGCCATTGATAACTAAAAAGTGGTTGATATAGAGAAGGATAATGACTCAAAAACCTAAAAAAATATTTTCTAAAAGGGTCATAGATAACATCAGAAATGTTGATAATATGATAATATTATATTTTAGGAACATTTTCCAAGATTTTATGAATTCTATCACATTCTAAGATTAATTTAATTATACTTTTTGAAATAGTAATATTTTTTTGGCATAATTCCACCCTTTTGTTGTGCTTCAATAAATTTCCACTTCCTTGCTTTCTCTAGAAAATGAATGTACAAAAATATATATTTTTATTTTCTTAATTTACGAAGCACTAAAATTCATTTTTATCCATTTTTAATATTAATAATATGATGATAATTTATTCTATTAACCTCTAGTAATCATTGTGGAAATAATGGTTAATAGAATATATCCAATATCAAAAAATCATTATATGGTGATATAATATATTAATCTATAAATACTAATCCAAATATCAACATAAAAAATTTCATAAATATTTATCCTTATAATCATTGAAAAATATTTTTATCCAAAACATCAGAAATACCATCATAAATTTTACAAAAATATATTTCCATTAATCCCCTAAACAATATGTAGTATATCATAATCATAAAATTAGAATCATGAATTCTCTTGAAATGTAATTGATACATGAATTTCCATAAAATATTTTTAAAAAAATCATGATTTCGTAATCCTTAAATATAACTTATATTATTCATTAAATTCAAAAATTCAATTGAATATTTCATTGATAATATAAATAACTTTGTAAAAAATCATTTATCGGTTCCAAGGTAGTCAACACTATCAAATTTACTTTATCTTTATATATCATCTCTCTATCTTAAAATCAAGAACATATTAATGGTTATTTTACGCATAATGATTTGTTTTCATAGAAGTTCAAATTTCCACTAAATAAATTTATTTTTTATTATTACCGTTAAATATATTATTTTAAACCCTTAATGAAAAAAGATTATAGTGTAAATCTTATTTGCTTCATAATTCTTATTATTAGGATATAATTGATAAATTAATCAAATTACATAATTCTTGAATCTAAAAACAATCACATTAATAATTACTTTTAATGTGTGTTATTAGCACAGGCTTTACCACGATGCATCAGATTATATTAAGGTATATTCCTTTGATGATAGAGACATTGATTTTTTTGCTATCACATATTCTTATAATTAATGAATTAAACATTTCAAAACCTTTAATTTTTTTCAATATCACATACATTGTCATCTTTCTCTCTAAACATGAAATAAACACCCATTACCAGCATCAAATTACGTGAGCATATATTTCCAAAAGTATCACATATGGTAAAACCCCTCTTTTTGTTCTTATACATATTCATTTTTTATCTAGTGCCCAGTTATTCTCTTCAATTCCTTAAAACCCATAATACTGATAGAATTTTTTATTTGTCTTATTATATAAGGATAACATTTCTTCATGCGATGATAATTTTTTTATGACTTGTTTCCATTGAATATTTTTTAAAACACATCAATTAAATGATCCTTCGTACTCCTTAGATTACATGCCTTGATACGGTTCCCATTTCTTTTATTAGGAATAATTTCAAAATAATGGAATACAGTAGATTTGATTATTTCATTATAAAAAACAATATATAATCCAAAAAGTAGAGGAATAATTTATGCATACATAATCTCATAATTGTAAACATGGATTCTTTGGAGATATATCTATTTCAAATCCATCAAAATAGTTTCTAAAGAAAATGTGAATTATTTTAATAATATACAACTATAGTGTTAATCTAGGTGTGAATTATGGCCAGTTGTATTTCATTATATAATGAATTGGGGTAGCCTAATGAAGAATTTTCATAATTATTACCCCTACATCCTTCATTGAAAGAACTACATTCACTTTTAAAATCCAGAAGTGTATATATTTCTAGGAAAATCAAAGAATCTCTTACTTTCTAAAACATTAAGATATTATTCTTTACTTATCATCAATGTGTATCATAGGTTTATGCTCATTAATCAATATTTTCCTAAATATATATCCCAATTATTTTATAATTTTTTTTATACAACTAATAATGACCCCTTTCATAGTAACCTAGAGCTAGTTTTTACTTTATTACATTGGAATAAGATACAAAAACTTTCATCCTAAGGCACTGAATAGTTTAGTAGTCTTGGTGAACCATATACATACATATTTATCATATTAAATAAAATACCCCAATGATAAAATTATGTTTTGGAGAATGAAGTTATTCCACCATCATATCCTTGAACATAAATCATTGTACACTTTATAGAGTCTTGGGGAAAGTTAAAAAAATAAGTGTCAGTATATATAATATGATTGGATTGTGTACAATATTTTTTATCATGAATCCATAAAGAATTATAAATATGGAATGGTTCATAACTGAATAAGTATTCCATTTAATTAAATTTAATGAATTAATAGATAAGGAATAATCAATATGGAAAGTGAAGTAACCATAAAATATTCCATTGAATCAATAAATTGAGAATGAAATGAATCAAAAGATAATATCAGTGTGAAAATATGATGGATGATAATAACTAAAATATTAACAATGAAAATTATTAATTTTGGGACTTCATGTCTTAGGAACATGATACCACTTACCTTATGAAAATTAATAAGAATTTTTAAACATAAAAGGTAAAATACTATCAATTTTGGATAACTATTTATCTGCTTTCAAGAATTTTCATAAGATGGTTTAAAACTACATTGTTAAACTCTTAGTTTTCGGCCAAATTGTTTTGTCTCGTGAGATAAAGTGACATGTTAAGGGGTTTTCTATAAATATTTCCCACCCATGACTTTAATGTCCAAATCATTTCTTATATATTGAATAATCTATTATATTTCTGAGAAATATGAATTATCATCAAATATCTGTATTGAGTAAAGGATACATATTTATCAATATTTCTAAAGTTATTGAATGGAATTTCAAAGTAGAAACTATAAGTAAAAAAGGTATAATTTTTATGAAATAATCATATAAATCATGAAATAATATGGATACCTAAGAAAAATTTAATGGAGAGGTAAAATTTATTAAAAATAAGTGATTTTTTAATAGAATGATAACAATAAAAAATGTGAGATTGTACAATAACTTTCGATATTTGATAAATATTGAGTCAAAATCCACTTGAATGTAATGTTTGGATGTGAAACATAAAATACCATGAAGTATGAAGCGTTCAGATGGTTGATGGGGTTTTAACCCCCAAATGAAGGATTATAAGATTCTATCACCTACCACTAGACAACATGATGTACTGGGGAATATGTCATTGTTTTGTGTTAAAGAATCAAATGAATAAACACAAACTATGAACCAATGGTGTTAATAATTGTTTTTAGTGATTAATGTATTATACTGTAAACTTGTGATCACCATTTCAGTTTTTAAATTTATTTAGAGAAATATGGAATAAAATTTCACGCATTTATGGTTATTATGAATCTTTGAAAGTTAATTTTATATCATAATTCATAAAAAAAATATTTTTGACATTTATTTCATAGAGTTAAGGATGATTTGAAAATTGATCAATGTCCAAAAAAATGATGATTTTTTCTGAAATTGAAATGTACCAATTATATTTCAAAATATTAATAATCTAAAAAAATCCATCAACATTATAAAAAATTATCTTTAAATAAAATTTTTTCCTATTACAATCATATCTGATGATGTCAATAAGATTTTTCACAACTCTGTGAATTATGGTTTATTATTTCTTAAATTTCCATTGATCATTAAATTTATTCATCAATGACCTCAATAAAATAATAAAATACATATTTTAATTATAGTATAATGGAATTTATAAATTCATTATAACCCAATCAATTGGGTTTTCAATGGATAATTAAAATGATTTATCTTGAATTGAAATAAAGAGAGGAACATCCATTACCATGGGGGGTCCTTAAACGTGGGAGAAGATTCTTGAGATATTAGGGGAACCATAAGAGGGTTATTGGAATGGAAGGTAAGATTAAAGATGTTTAAAAGGTAATTTATTTTAGAGTAATGAAAAAATTTGAGTGTTTATTTATGGTAATAGACTGGAGATATTTATTTTTTTCCAAATGATGGTGTCCGAATCTATTCAATAAAATCATCTAAACCACAATCCATCCAACCTTATTTCCCATGGTTTCAAAAAAATAAGATTATTTTTATTTGTTATATAATTTAAGGTTAATAACTTATTAAAATTATACCCTTTGTGATATGGATGTTATTCATTATCACAAAAAATAATTTCAAAACATTAAAATATAATATTGGTTTTAGAGGATTCATAATAGCATTATAAAGTTAATACAATAATGTAAAAATCAAATTATATTAAACGGGAAACATATATCTTGTTGTGTATCCCATTTATAACATTTATTAAAACTAACTAGTTTAATTATTATGCCATAATACTTTCCATTCCATTATACCAGATTTAAATGTTTCCAAAAATATTACTCTCTCAGAAAATTTTAAAAATTCAGAATTGGATAATTTAGAATGTTAAATTAAAAAATAATTATTTTATAAAAATAATTATATAATTATTATAAATTAAACTTTTCAATTAAAATAAGTATTTATTAAAAATGTTTGTTTTTTGTTAATAAAAGTGTTCTGACCCAGAAACATTTTTATTTTCACCTCATAATATTATAATATCATTTATTATTATTATATAATATTTAATAATGAAATTTAATTGATATTTAATTAATATCATTAATTCTTGAATTTATCAAAAATTGTTTCTTGATTGAATAATAGGATACACTAAATTTCCTCACAATATTAACAAGTTCATAGTCTGAAATTTTTTGACACATGAAGATATATTTATTTAAAACAAACATAGTAAAAGGGGTTAATAAAACATCCACCCGAACATAGAGAAAGGGAAGTACAAAATTCATCACATAAAAATAATTATTAGTAGGTGAACATTAGATGGAATTGAACATTTAGACATAGAAGAAAAAAATATCACAAATTAAATAATAGAGAGTGATATAGAACATGGTTTGGAGAAATTAAATCTATAGAAAAATAAAATTATGTAATGGGTGAAAAGACCATCAATTAGTTAGAACAGATCATAATATGTAAAAATTATTGTTTTAAGATTTTTCTATAGAATTGTGTAATTAATTTACCATATAGACTTTGAATATATGGAAATATACTTTCTTGACAGTTAAAATTTCAACATTTAATCAATATATACTAAAATATCATAATTTTCTCTAAATTATGACTACCCAAGATAATTTTTTCTTAAAGAAATAGAATAATCTTGTACTGAATCACACAATCAACCAAAGAATAATAAGATACACAAAATATCTTTACTAGATCCTAAATGGATATAATTTTTTTATAATAGTAAAGATTGAAAATCCATGATATATTAATATTCATTATTCAACAATAAAAATAACAAATGTTTGAAATATATCATAACTTATATTAATACCCATGTAACAAAAACAAAACAAATAAAATCAACATTAAAAATTGTTTTAACCAAAATGGTTGTCTCAAAACCTTCAACATATAACTATACAAACATAATAGTATTATTCTCAAATAAGCGTTTATTTTTAAACTAATTGGTATATAGAACAGTAAATAATATAACATCTACATAATTAACATTAATAAAAAAAATAAAAAAATAGTTGTTCTAGTAAAGTGTTTCAAATAATATACTTAAGCATACTTATCATCAACAATATAATACCCAAAAGTGGTATCAATACTTTGAAACATAATAAAAGACATAGAAATATCATCTCAAGATGATTTAGGTATATCCTTACATGAAACACATATTTTAGGAAATCATTACCCATTATGTGTTTACCATATCACTAAATCACATTTGTAGGTTATCGATTCTATTGAACGTATATTTCAAATCCTTAAAGAGAAAGTAATTCTAAACAATCAATATATGTTTCACAATTCTTATATCTAGAATGTTATTGATATACAAATTTTATAACATAATTATGAAATAAAATACATAAACACTTCAATTATCACACTTTACTATTTTCTATAGCATATTTCATTAATTAATCTTGGATTTAACCCTTGGGTTATTTAATTAACTCAGAAAATGCCCATATTCACCACACATAATATATTATAGAAAAATGATTCTATATAATGTAATTTATTCCCTTAAATAATTCACTTTTTTTATAGAAACTAGCTAATTTATCCTCTTTTTTCACACATGAAACACCTTTGTGTTCTATTGTGGAATTTCCATTGGTGCATACTTCAAAAAATTTCAAAATAATAAAATTGAATCGTCTTTCCTTTATCAAATTTATCACATAGACATTCTTTGAGATGTCTTCCCCCTATATTTTTATCTTCGGAAATCAAAATATATACCATTTTTAAATTTTAATTTTTGATAGCCATTTTTTTAAATCACCATATTTGTTACATGAGATCCATTAATATAAGGTTCTCATATGGGGATTGATCTCATTTCCCATCACATTGGTTATTGACTTGGTTTCTCCAATTTCCAACCATTGACTAGAATACATGGAAATTGTGGGTGGGTAATTATAATATATTATAAATGAAAATGATATTCTAGTGATGTTATATGGATAACTTATAAATGAATTTTATTTCGTTCATATATGATTTTTTAAGATTTAATCAATCATATCCATGATCAATTTGATAACATAGAGTATTTTGGGAATTTTTTCTCTTAGTAATTGTTCATAATGATCTATGAATTTTCCAAAGCATATACCATTGGTAGTGTAAGACCAGGTTTACAACAAGACCTATTGTTCTCTACTTGTTCCTAATTGAGTGTACCTCAATACTATGTTTTCAGTTCTTTCACCACTAGTTACAACTATTCCAAATCTGCATCAACTATTACTATATTAAGGTGGTTTTATTTTCATGGAAACCAATTAAACCATACATTATAAAATCATAGGGATGTTTTTTAATATATAGTTTCATCTATAAGGCTTTCTCTAGATTTCTCTAATAGGTATCCAAAACAACATGACCTTACATTGAGAAAAACTATGAGGAAATTAGACATTGTTACACATTTACTAATTATTTATTAAATAAGAATACATTTTATACAAACTAGATGATTGAGAATCCTATTTTCTTTCTATAATTATAAATATTAAGAAAACCATGATAAATTTATGAAAAAATTATTCAAAACATCTTTAAAAAATATATAAACTGCACAAGATAACATGGGAAGATATATAACAATGGGTGATCTATAATGTAACACCCCGAGATTTCATGATAAGTATTATTTTTAATTTATTTTATGTCATGTGTTTTATGCTACACCAAGATCGTCTTGTGCTATACACAACACCGTATTATCTTGTAGTATACGCAACACAATTCTTGGATCGTGTTACACACAATTTCAAGTTCATTTGATAGAAGTTATTCTACGCAAAATTGAGTGTGTGTATATATATATATATATATTCAATGTATAAATGAAATATGGTTGGAGTTTGTTATATTCAACAACAAAGGAGTCTTGCACTACACGCAACCCTGACTTGGCTTTCATTACACGTAATCGCGACCTTACTCGATAGCGTGTGTTGTACGCAATACCGGGTTTCACTAAACTAGGATATATGGTTATAATATTATCACTAACTAGACGTTATGCATAGAATTAACCACATTTTGAATTTTATAACATTATTATTAATCTTATAAATTTTCTAAAACATTTTATGCGAACAAAATAAAATTTTCGAGTAAAATGAGTATTTTTCAAAAAACTATAGTTTTGCCACCTTTTGATGGTGTACCCACTTTAAATATAGTTTTTGACATGTTTATAAGTTCAATTTTACAAAATAAAATTATTATTTGGAATAAGGATTTAAAATTTTACCTTTGATAAAATTTTAATTTATTCTGATAACTTTCATATTTTAATGAATAGTAAAAACACGCTATATTTTAACTAAAAACATCTTTTTTCATCGTAATAATTTATGTGGTTAAATTATAATATTGAGTGTTATAAAAGTATAAAAACAATATATTTTTACCATTTAATATAATTTATGTCATTATCATTGATTTTACCTTTAATTAGTAGGTTAAATCAGTTCAATCTTTTGTAATGTTTTAAACAAAAACCTATTTTCTTTCAACAATGGGATTAATTTTAATTTAATTTCTGGAACTTCTATGTACTGAATTAGGAAAAATTGATTCCATATTTATAATTAGTGGGTCCAAATTATATTAATAGACTAATTTTTATTTTCGGGCATTATGAATAGTAACTACGGTACATTTTATTTACCATAGTTTAAGGTAAATCGGGTAATTAAGGGTAAATATAAGATTATAAAATTACCCTAACACCTGCAAAAATCCTATTGGATGACTAAAAGTCGACCCATATCACCTAAGGGTCGGATTAGAATCATTTAATGGACTTTTGTCCATGAAAATAACTTAATTATTATTAAAACCAAAGAAAGTGACAACATGCCACTCTCTTAAATCTTATAAGTATATTAATTTTAATTTAGTGATAAAATTCATGAAACATGGAACATGAATAGTCTCCAGAAAGATAATAAAATTCTCCACATCATATGAATTTATTTATAATTTTTAAGGATTAAATAATTATCATTAATTGTGACACAATAGTGATGCAGAAATTGTTTATCTAGTGAAAAATCAAGAATATAGTTTTTATTAAACTATTAGTGACCATAAAAGGCACAAAACCCTGACCAAAACATATTTTCCATGTAACTTTAAACCATAATAATCCAATGGTAGAATATTGGACCATTTGGAGACTTATAAAAGCGATTATGACACTTATATGATTTTATTTTAAATGATGCCAAAGATGTCACCTTCATAATTTAATAAATATAACAATTTAAATATTGTTATTTTAAGATGATAAATTCGAGTAAAAGTATTATTGAAAAATTTAATATATTTATCTTCATCATAGTATTTTATTTTTAATTTTTATCCAACAAATAAGTATATTAAATAATTATACAAAAATGATGTAGTAATTATTTTATTACGAGATAAACCAAATAAATGTTTTTAAAAATAATAAAATAAATATTATATGAACTATTTAATGTGTTCCACTAATTTTCTAGATACATATGACATTTTATGAATCTATTAAATCTTTTATTTGGAACATATATTCTGTATATAGTTTATTTAAATTCAAATAAATCAATAGTGACAAAATTGACACTATTGTTATTTTATAAAAATAACATATTATAAAATTGTATAAAAATCAAAAAAAAAACTTAAAAATTATAAATTTAAATTTATATTTTATAAAAGGATTTAAATTATCCAATTATGGAAAATTCACAACAAATAAGTAATTATTTTTTATAATTTATAATTTAGAATGTTATTACCACAAATAAAATTAAATTGATTAAATATGGATAAATCAAGTTGATAATGTTTATAATAAATTCCTAACATGTCTAAATTTTATTGGATTATGAGATTACAACCCTATATCATCTAATATTCTAATATGAGTCATTTTTGGAGGTTTTTAAGTGGGGTTAGATTTATTATAAATTAGTATTTTTATGATTTCCAAAGGTGCCCCTCTCCTCCCTTATAAAAGGGCACCTCCTCCCTCTCTTACTCAAACCAATTTGAGCCTTTAAGATCGGCCAACCCCTGCCCATTTCCATTCTTAACTTCACTAGAAACATCCTAGAGGTCCTGTTCTTATTAAAAGACCAATTTTAGTACCCTAAGAGGAGGATTCAAAGAGGCGTGTCAAAGAAGAGGTAATATCCACGACCGATTCTTTCAATTTTCATTCTTCTTCAACTTATTATTATTTAGTTGTTTCATTATGAAATAATAACATCAGTATCCATCATATAATTATATGTTATTATAAATATAAAACAACCCTATTTCACTTTCTATCCATCCTACGGAAAACAAAATCACCGCGCATGCGTACGTACGGAATACCGTCTCTATGCCGTGGTGTAAACTGTTCTCCACCAACACCTTAAATGGATGGCTATAATTTTGTAAAGAATAACTATATATGGTTATTATAACATCATAATGATTCTGATATATTATACCATCCACACCAATTCTATAAATATGGTAACGATATCATCGCTCGTGCGTACGTACGGACTACCGTCTCCACAACGCGATGAGATTCATTCTCCATGATTAACCATACATGAATGATCATAAAGTTTATATAATGAATAATACTGAAATATATGAAATAATAATGCTACTGTATTTATGTATATATATATTTATGTCATCAATTTAGTTTCATTCAATTCAATAAGGAAACGAAAACAACGTTCATTCGTACGTACGGCCTACCGTCTCCATGAACGGTGTATTTCATTACTTTTATCGATCTATAATATATATATATATGATGAATATATATTATATATAAATAATTTTTTACATTCTGGAATTATGTAAATCAGGATATAAGTAATAATATCAAGAAACTACATGTCGAAACACATACGATAAATGAAATGATTTTACCCAAAATGCTACGTTAACATGGAATTTACAAAAGAACGGGTAATATAAAGTCATAAGTTGTCACGACCTGTCCTCGGGGCCCGTGCCGTGACTACCCCAAGCCCGCCTTCCATAGGCCAGGGGCTGGCGACTAGCACCAAAGGCGTAAAATCCCGTTAACTGGGAAGGCATTGCCTTTATAAAAGAAAACAAGCACCACAGAGTACAAGCGGAAGTAAAACACTAAGTAAAAAAGGAGAGCTGAAAAGTAAAAGGGGCCGGAAATACAAGCCCAACTGTAAAGTACAACTCGAAAAGGAAAACAGCGACTGAAAAGTAAAGCTGCTACGCTGAGATGTCCACTGGAAATCCCACCTGAAGGGTGGGTACAGATAGCTCCTCTGCTCCTCGGGTCCCGCCATCCGCTCCGAGTATGTCCCGCCCAGTGGTCCACCTCCGGGTACCGCCTCGTCGTATAGTCCACCTCCAGGTACCGTCCAGTCCTCGAACCTTCGGCTTCTGTCAGCACTGTCCGTCGTCTGCAACCAACACAACGAGGTGCGGGCATAGCCCGTGCAGGGGTGAGTATAACGATACTCAGTAGGGACCCCGAGACCCTCATGGTCTCACTAAAACCAACAAGGATAAACTCAAGAAGATCTCAACAGATAAACCCTACTTAGGTATATGCCAATACATATACCTAAGTTATCAAATAACCCATCTCAATCATGAGGAAACACAAGGATTGTGAAAACGACGGATAACCACTACTCGGGTATATGCCCATACATATACCAAAGTTAGCAAGTGACCCATCTCAATCATGAGGTAAACACAAGGTCAAAAGTCTCAGCTCAAACCAGGATTTTCATTATCGAAACCGTAACTGCTGAAGAGCTCCGTCTCTAGAGTGTACAGTGGTCCTGTCACGACTCCGAGGCTGCCGCTCACTAACCTAGGACTGCTGAAGTACTCCTCCTGTCGAGTACTGCGGGTTTGCGGCCAACTACCTGGCGCTCCGTCCGCTGAGGGTCTGTCGCCAAATACCGGGCGCTACCCAGATAGCCTACTGAGGTACTCCTCCTGTCGAGTACCGCGGGTCTGCTGCCAACTACCAGGCGCTCCGTCCGCCGTGGGTCTGCTGCCAAGTACCGGGCGCTCCGTCCACTGGGCTAGTCGACTCACTCCAAGTCGAGTCGGTCAAGCAGTCGTCAGGTCTCAGCCGGCTACACGGTCTCCGTACTCTGCACGCTCGTTTCCGGGAGGGTCCGCTCCACGAGCTACTAGTCGATACTCCAAGTATCACAAAGTCCCACGAAGAAGTGTCTCAAAGGTCCTTCTCGTCACAGGGGTCTCAACGCAACAGACGACGCGTCGATCGGACGCCCGGTCTGTGAGTTATTAGCCTTTTCGTCCCAGGGGCCCGGTTGGTTTCGAGAGTGAAACCAATCCCGGCCGTATCTCAACTGTACCCCGAACTCCCATAGGGTAAACTCAAAGGGATCGTTACTCAACGTAACCACCAACGCCACTGACGGCTCGTCAAGCGGTCGTCCTGTCTGTAAGATAACAACTTTTCCGTTCCAGGGGCCCGGTTGGGTTTCGGGTACAAACCAACCCGGCCATACTCCGACTGCATCCAAAACTCGGGCGGAGTATGTCAAAAGTTCCGTCTCATCAAGAGGAAGTCAACGAAACAGACGGCGCGTCAATCGGACGCCCGGTCTGTGAGTTATTGGCTTTTTCGTCTCCGGGGCCCGGTTGGTTTTTAAGGAAAAACCAACCCGACCTTACTCCACCTGCATCCAAACCTCGGGCGGAGTATGCCAAAAGATCCGTCACATTAAGAGAAACGCAACGCGACTGACGGCGCGTCAATCGGACGTTCGTGGCTCAAGATATGAGCGTTTCCGCTCCGAAGGCCCGGTTGGTTTCGTGAACGAACCAACCCGGCCGAACTCAAAGTAACCCGAAACCTTGAGTGCGATATACCGAAACGACCGTCTCGATCCAAGGATCGCGTTGCCGCAGACAGTTCGTCGTTCGGAGGTCCGAGGCTCAAGTTATGAGCCAAAAACCAAATCTGGTTCGAAACGGGGGGTCCGGGTCCGGGCCGACCCAGCCCGACCCCCCCCTGGGCGGCGGCGGCGGACGGCGGCGGCGGGCGGCGACGGCGGGCGGCGCGGCGGCGGCGGCGGCGGGCCGCGGTGGCGGCGGCGGCGGCGGGCCGCGAAGGCGGCGGGGTGCCGCGGCGGCTCGGCCGCACACGGTCGGCACGCGGGGGACAAGCCCCGCTGATAGGGTGGCCGCGCGGCCTTTGTGCCGCGCTAAAAAAAATAAAACACGTCCCCCGCACGTGGGGGCCGGCCGGGAACAAACCGGGGGGCTGCTGCCCCCCCTCCTTTAAAGATCCGCCCCCCTTATTAAGAGGGGGGTTTTAAATTAGGTGGCCGGGGGATTAATTCCCCCGGTTTTAAAGATATCCGGCCGGCCAGCTGGCCGGCCGGTTTTCTCTAACGGGACCGGAAATTCCGGTCCCCCTTTCGGCTTCTGACGCCGGCGGCCCGGCCGCCGGTCTTATCTTCCGCCGCGGCCCGGAACCGGCCGCGGCGTTCGTCGTCCGGCGCGGTGCGACGACACCGCGCCCCTTTGCCGTGCTTTGATAATCATCCAACGCGGCGCGACGGCGTCGCGTTTCTGTTGTTTCTACCATGGTGCGTGCGACGGCATCACGAAGATATTTGCACGTTCATCCGCGTGGTGCGACGGCACCACGCCACTTGCTTCCTCCCGCAAGATAAAATCAACATAAACGTTGGAGGGGGGTTCGGCCGTGTTCATGCGGTCCGGCCCCCCTCACGTTAAATAAAAACTCAACATGAACATTTCAAGCCTCATGTTAGACATGCCAGATCCATGTTCAAGAAATGGAATAATTTAAGAATGAAACAACAATCCCCTACCTCGGGTATAAGTTCGAGGATTTGACTATGTCCGCGGAAGTCGACGTCGCGGAGATCGGGCGTCGCGGTAGTCGTTCGGCAATTCCGTTGACGAAGAGACGCGTCCGAAGAGGCACGTCGTTGGCGAATCCTTGTACGCCGACGAAGGTTGTCCGAGGAAGGTGCGGTGTTCTCTCTCGTTGACACCGAAGACGAAGAAGAGCGGTGCGGCGTTCTTCGTCGGAAAAAGGGCGTTCCTCATCAAGTCTTGAGGAAAGTCAAATTATAAAGAGAACAACGAACTCAAGAATCTCTACCTCGATAGTCGCACGGTGACGGAGTCGTAGAATATCGGTGTCGATTCCTTTGACGTCGGAGGAAGAGTCGTTATCGAAGGCGTTCGTCGCGGAAAACCGTCGCGGAAGAGATGACGCGGAAGAAGTACGTCGCGTCGCGGACACGGCGTCGCGGATGGATCGTGTTCTTCGGCGGAGAAGTTCTTCGTTGAAGAACGACGTTCTTCGCGTTCTTCGTTGAGTTGAAGAAGAAGAAGAAAAGCTTCCAAAGCTCTCAAGAAATCCTCCCAAGGGTAAAAGAAACTCCTAGAATAATATAAGCTTAACTTATATTATTTCATAACTTAACCACAAGAATTTCAAAGGTTTGAAATTCAAAATGGATAACTCCAAAATTAACTCACTTATTTAATATACATGAATTGTATAATTAAATATAAGTTAACTTGTCAAGCCATTAAGAGGGAGAGTGGGGAGTTGAAAAGGTGGGGGTTCGTGTGGGCCCCACCACACTTAATCCTCCCAAGGGAGGTTAAGTGGGTGTGGGTCCCACTTCCAACCTCCTTTGATAGGTTTTAAGAAGTTATAATAAAATTTGTTCTACACAAATTTTATTTAACTCAACTAAAAACTTCAAAAATTAACTTTCAACCCGCAACAAACGCAACTCCCGAAAAGGTCTCTTTAAGCGAATATCGGCGCTGCGAGTTCATCAGTGCCCTCGGATTTCAATTCCGAGCACCGGATCAAAAGTTAGAAATTCCCGCTCGTTCGTTCACTGAACGTACCCGAGCCAAACTTCGGAAATTAATTCCGGGCACTCCGGGCCTCAGAATCAGGTGCCGTCTGAAACCGCGCTCTTGTAAAATTCTAAAGAAAATTAAGAAAAAATTTCCATTGAATTTTTACGGGTCTTTACATTACTCCCACCTCAGGACTTTACGTCCCCGTAAAGATACATCAAAAACTAGGGAAACAAAAGAGGGTACTGAGCACGCATCTGGGCCTCCCGCTCCCATGTGCTCTCCTGGAGATTCCCGTGCCGCCATCTGTTGCGCACAAGAGGAATCGATCGCCCATGTGGGACCCGCTCCTGTCGATCCTCTATCTCCACCGGGACCTCCGTAAAAGTCACCCCATCGTCAACGTCAAGCTTCCCATGGTCAAAGATGTGCGTCGGGTCATGCACGTATCTCCTCAGTTGAGACACGTGGAAGACGTCGTGCACCCGGTGTATCTGAGGTGGTAGAGCCAGGCGATAAGCCACCTCACCAACCCTGCTGAGGACCTGGAAGGGTCCGATGAAGCGCGGAGATAACTTGCCTCCTCGGCCAAATCTCTGAATACCACGTCGAGGTGAGACCCGCAAGAAGACGTGGTCACCATCCTCGAACTCTAGTGGCCTCCGCCTTCTGTCAGCGAATGACTTCTGCCGGCTCTGTGCTGTCCTCATCCGCTCCTGGATGACATGGACCTCCTCTGACGTGGCCCGGACCATCTCTGGTCCCATAAGAGCTGCGATATTTCTTCTTTGCCGATAAGAGAAACCTGGTCTCATCCCCTGGATGAACCACATTCTTTGCCTAAAACAGTCAATCCTAACATGGATGATACTAATCCATACCAAGGATGACGTCGTAAGGTCTCGACACTACTACTAAGAGATCCAACCGTTACTCTCGCCTCCAAGGGTTGAGTCACACTGTCGGCATCAGTGTGTGGTAACTGGTCTCCTCTAGTAGATGTCTCACAAGTGAGGGTCAAGTCAACAGTCAACTGGAACCTCTTAGTAACATCACAAAAGAGGACAGGAATGAAAACATCACAAAGGATGCGTCTTTTATTATTGCAGCTCATAATACAAGACGCTACACAAAAGCAACATCAACATGGAACTAGAAGTACAAAAAGACGTATCCACTAGTTCCTTCCCTGTCCACCTGCTCCCAGAGCTCCATGATCGTAAGCTTCAGCTGCCTGAAGCTGTGATCTCGCATGTTCACCTACTCCTTGTGGTCGGGGTGGACCTCCTGGTGGTGGTGGTGGCAGAGCCTCAAAGCGTCGTCCACCACCTGCTGCTCGGCCAGCTCCTCTGCCTCGTCCGCCTCCTCCCTGCGGACCGCCACGGTCGAACCTCTGCCTCTGCCTAGGTGGTTCCTCAACCGTCTGCTGCTCCTCCGCATGGCGGGTCGGGCAGTCACGAGCCATGTCGCCTTGCCCGCCGCATGCAAAGCACTGTCTTCCACTCAAAAGACTGACTCCGCGCTGTGTGCCCTGCACTGCTGAGCCAGTGCCCTGAGGTCGTCTGCCTAAAGGTCTGGTCTGTCTGGACCCCTGAGTCATCTGTCGGCTACCTGCTACCGAAGACTCCGCTACGTGCCGCCCTGCGGTGGGTCGCTGCGCTGGTGAAGACTCAGCAAGGAAGCTCTCAATCAGAAGGGCCCGCTCCAGTACTCCTGTCTGAGTCGGTAAGCGGAGGGAGATCAGCGATGCCCTGATCTCGTGTCTCAAACCCTGCTCGAAGGTCCGGGCCCGGAAGAATGGGTCCCGTACCATGTCGGTCGAGTAGCGCGAGAGATCGGTAAATCTCGCCGAGTACTGAGCGACCGTCATGCTGCCCTGCCACAGCTGTAGAAGCTCCTGGATGCGCACCGCTCGGAGGGTGGCCGGGACGAACTCTGAGCGGAAGAGGCTCTCAAAGTCCGTCCAAAGTAGAGATGCCTCATCGTGCACCTGGAGCATCAAGCTCCACCATCGTCCTGCTGCTGCGTGTAGTAGGCTCGCAGCGAGGATCACCATGAGGTCTGCTGGTGTCCTCACTAGCCTAAACACTCGTACCACTGCCTCCAGCCAGTCCTCTGCAGCCTGGGGATCCGTCTCCCTGCGAAACCTGGGCGGTCGCTGGCGCTGAAACTCATGCAGTGCGCTGAGGCGACGTGCATCGTCAGCGGCTGCTGCTGGAAGCATCGGGGGCTCGGCGGGTAGAGCTACCGCCGGTGCCACTGCTGACAAAGGGCCCTGCACCGAGGCCTCGTCGCTCGGTGGGCTGTCGTCACGTTCGATTCTCGGAACCCTAACTGGCTGCCGTCGTGGGGCCATCCTGAAAGAAACAACGTAACACGATCAAACGATTATACCTGGTGAGCTGACCTGGTTTGAGCTATTTTAAGGGAAAAAACCTTTGAAAACACACACGCAATCAGTGTTTTCGTGCACAAAGTCGGAAATCAGTTGTCAGGGTCCTGGTGTATGGATACGTCGGCCGCCCGCACCAACACTGGACTCCCTGAACTGAAAACCACACTCGGTACCCTTAACACTATTGCTTCACAGAAAGAAAGATCAGAGTTATAAGTTCTGCGGTAGAACCGAACTCCTCTGATACCAATTTGCCACGACCTGTCCTCGGGGCCCGTGCCGTGACTACCCCAAGACCGCCTTCCATAGGCCAGGGGCTGGCGACTAGCACCAAAGGCGTAAAATCCCGTTAACTGGGAAGGCATTGCCTTTATAAAAGAAAACAAGCACCACAGAGTACAAGCGGAAGTAAAACACTAAGTACAAAAAGGAGAGCTGAAAAGTAAAAGGGGCCGGAAATACAATCCCAACTGTAAAGTACAACTCGAAAAGGAAAACAACGACTGAAAAGTAAAGCTGCTACGCTGAGATGTCCACTGGAAATCCCACCTGAAGGGTGGGTACAGATAGCTCCTCTGCTCCTCGGGTCCCGCCATCCGCTCCGAGTATGTCCCGCCCAGTGGTCCACCTCCGGGTACTGCCTCGTCGTATAGTCCACCTCCAGGTACCGTCCAGTCCTCGAACCTTCGGCTTCTGTCAGCACTGTCCGTCGTCTGCAACCAACACAACGAGGTGCGGGCATAGCCCGTGCAGGGGTGAGTATAACGATACTCAGTAGGGACCCCGAGACCCTCATGGTCTCACTAAAACCAACAAGGGTAAACTCAAGAAGATCTCAACAGATAAACCATACTTAGGTATATGCCCATACATATACCTAAGTTATCAAATAACCCATCTCAATCATGAGGAAAACAAGGATTGTGAAAACGACGGATAACCACTACTCGGGTATATGCCCATACATATACCAAAGTTAGCAAGTGACCCATCTCAATCATGAGGTAAACACAAGGTCAAAAGTCTCAGCTCAAACCAGGATTTTCATTATCGAAACCGTAACTGCTGAAGAGCTCCGTCTGTAGAGTGTACAGTGGTCATGTCACGACTCCGAGGCTGCCGCTCACTAACCTAGGACTACTGAAGTACTCCTCCTGTCGAGTACTGCGGGTTTGCGGCCAACTACCTGGCGCTCCGTCCGTTGAGGGTCTGTCGCCAAATACCGGGCGCTACCCAGATAGCCTACTGAGGTACTCCTCCTGTCGAGTACCGCGGGTCTGCTGCCAACTACCAGGCGCTCCGTCCGCCGTGGGTCTGCTGCCAAGTACCGGGCGCTCCGTCCACTGGGCTAGTCGACTCACTCCAAGTCGAGTCGGTCAAGCAGTCGTCAGGTCTCAGCCGGCTACACGGTCTCCGTACTCTGCACGCTCGTTTCCGGGAGGGTCCGCTCCACGAGCTACTGGTCGATACTCCAAGTATCACAAAGTCCCACGAAGAAGTGTCTCAAAGGTCCGTCTCGTCACAGGGGTCTCAACGCAACAGACGGCGCATCGATCGGACGCCCGGTCTGTGAGTTATTAGCCTTTTCGTCCCAGGGGCCCGGTTGGATTCGAGAGCGAAACCAATCCCGGCCGTATCTCAACTGTACCCCGAACTCCCATAGGGTAAACGCAAAGGGACCGTTACTCAACGTAACCACCAACGCCGCTGACGGCTCGTCAAGCGGTCGTCCTGTCTGTAAGATATCAACTTTTCCGTTCCAGGGGCCCGGTTGGGTTTCGGGTACAAACCAACCCGGCCATACTCCGACTGCATCCAAAACTCGGGCGGAGTATGTCAAAAGTTCCGTCTCATCAAGAGGAAGTCAACGAAACAGACGGCGCGTCAATCGGACGCCCGGTCTGTGAGTTATTGGCTTTTTCGTCTCCGGGGCCCGGTTGGTTTTTAAGGCAAAACCAACCCGACCGTACTCCACCTGCGTCCAAACCTCGGGCGGAGTATGCCAAAAGATCCGTCACATTAAGATAAACGCAACGCGACTGACGGCGCGTCAATCGGACGTTCGTGGCTCAAGATATGAGCGTTTCCGCTCCGAAGGCCCGGTTGGTTTCGTGAACGAACCAACCCGGCCGAACTCAAAGTAACCCGAAACCTTGAGTGCGATATACCGAAACGACCGCCTCGATCCAAGGATCGCGTTGCCGCAGACGGTTCGTCGTTCGGAGGTCCGAGGCTCAAGTTATGAGCCAAAAACCAAATCTAGTTCGAAACGGGGGGTCCGGGTCCGGGCTGACCCGGCCCGACCCCCCCCCCCCCCCTGGGCGGCGGCGGCGGACGGCGGCGGCGGGCGGCGGCGGCGGGCGGCGCGGCGGCGGCGGCGGCGGGCCGCGGGGGCGGCGGCGGCGGCGGCGGCGGGCCGCGATGGCGGCGGGGTGCCGCGGCGGCTCGGCCGCACACGGTCGGCACGCGGGGGACAAACCCCGCTGATAGGGTGGCCACGCGGCCTTTGTGCCGCGCTAAAAAAAATAAAACACGGCCCCCGCACGTGGGGGCCGGCCGGGAACAAACCGGGGGGCTGCTGCCCCCCCCCCTCCTTTAAAGATCCGCCCCCCTTATTAAGAGGGGGGTTTTAAATTAGGTGGCCGGGGGATTAATTCCCCCGGTTTTAAAGATATCCGGCCGGCCAGCTGGCCGGCCGGTTTTCTCTAACGGGACCGGAAATTCCGGTCCCCCTTTCGGCTTCTGACGCCGGCGGCCTGGCCGCCGGTCTTATCTTCCGCCGCGGCCCGGAACCGGCCGCGGTCTCTTTGTCCCGCCGCGGCCCGGAACCGGCCGCGGCGTTCGTCGTCCGGCGCGGTGCGACGGCACCGCGCCCCTTTGCCGTGCTTTGATAATCATCCAACGCGGCGCGACGGCGTCGCGTTTCTGTTGTTTCTACCATGGTGCGTGCAACGGCATCACGAAGATATTTGCACGTTCATCCGCGTGGTGCGACGACACCACGCCACTTGCTTCCTCCCGCAAGATAAAATCAACATAAACGTTGGAGGGGGGTTCGGCCGTGTTCATGCGGTCCGGCCCCCCTCACGTTAAATAAAAACTCAACATGAACATTTCAAGCCTCATGTTAGACATGCCAGATCCATGTTCAAGAAATTGAATAATTTAAGAATGAAACAACAATCCCCTACCTCGGGTATAAGTTCGAGGATTTGACTATGTCCGCGGAAGTCGACGTCGCGGAGATCGGGCGTCGCGGTAGTCGTTCGGCAATTCCGTTGACGAAGAGACGCGTCCGAAGAGGCACGTCGTTGGTGAATCCTTGTACGCCGACGAAGGTTGTCCGAGGAAGGTGCGGTGTTCTCTCTCGTTGACACCGAAGACGAAGAAGAGCGGTGCGGCGTTCTTCGTCGGAAAAAGGGCGTTCCTCGTCAAGTCTTGAGGAAAGTCAAATTATAAAGAGAACAACGAACTCAAGAATCTCTACCTCGATAGTCGCACGGTGACGGAGTCGTGGAATATCGGTGTCGATTCCTTTGACGTTGGAGGAAGAGTCGTTATCGAAGGCGTTCGTCGCGGAAAACCGTCGCGGAAGAGATGACGCGGAAGAAGTACGTCGCGTCGCGGACACGGCGTCGCGGATGGATCGTGTTCTTCGGCGGAGAAGTTCTTCGTTGAAGAACGACGTTCTTCGCGTTCTTCGTTGAGTTGAAGAAGAAGAAGAAAAGCTTCCAAAGCTCTCAAGAAATCCTCCCAAGGGTAAAAGAAACTCCTAGAATAATATAAGCTTAACTTATATTATTTCATAACTTAACCACAAGAATTTCAAAGGTTTGAAATTCAAAATGGATAACTCCAAAATTAACTCACTTATTTAATATACATGAATTGTATAATTAAATATAAGTTAACTTGTCAAGCCATTAAGAGGGAGAGTGGGGAGTTGAAAAGGTGGGGGTTCGTGTGGGCCCCACCACACTTAATCCTCCCAAGGGAGGTTAAGTGGGTGTGGGTCCCACTTCCAACCTCCTTTGATAGGTTTTAAGAAGTTATAATAAAATTTGTTCTACACAAATTTTATTTAACTCAACTAAAAACTTCAAAAATTAACTTTCAACCCGCAACAAACGCAACTCCCGAAAAGGTCTCTTTAAGCGAATATCGGCGCTGCGAGTTCATCGGTGCCCTCGGATTTCAATTCCGAGCACCGGATCAAAAGTTAGAAATTCCCGCTCGTTCGTTCACTGAACGTACCCGAGCCAAACTTCGGAAATTAATTCCGGGCACTCCGGGCCTCGGAATCAGGTGCCGTCTGAAACCGCGCTCTTGTAAAATTCTAAAGAAAATTAAGAAAAAATTTCCCTTGAATTTTTACGGGTCTTTACATAAGTGAAACATATATGATATCATAACAATGAATATGATTATGTAATAAATCTATGACATTATTTAAATCATTATACAGGAGGATCGGAACAATACCAAGCATATCAGACCTATGGTAAGGGATAATTTTGCAAATCTCATTTTTATCCGAGATTGCTTATTCGTAAGTATTTACTGGGGTTATTACTATCATCCATGTCCATGTTTTATAAAAGTGTTTTCATGTATGTTTAAATTCCTTTTTACCCATTTTTTTACTTTTACTACATGGTAGGTAAGGAATCTTTTTTTGTTTACGTTACGAGGTACTTTTTTACGAGAAGAATGTTTTTTTTACTTATACGGCATGAAAGGATTTTTATGGTTTTATAAAGCCTTGTTTTCATGAACCCTCATCCAAATGATTTCATGACTATTTTCAACAAAATAACTTTCTTTTAAAATTTCATGATGTTTTGTGAAAAGAAATTTATTTTGAAGAAGAAAGGATATTTTCCTCAATAATTCATTTCATGTATTTTATCAAAACCATATTCTATCTAAGATAACATTATTTCGTATGTGTATGTTTCAAGTATAATGTCTCTATGATTTAAATGGTTTCACTTTTCTTATTATGAAATGATATCCATTTATTTTATATGGACTATGTGATGATGGGATGATGTTTTTGAAACCCATTTCAGTCATTGGGTTATTATGAATGATGTATGTTTATTTTGTGGCACAAGTAAGAATGATTTCGTTATGATATTGGTGTGACCTATATCTCCCTCCAATGCATTAGGTAAAGATTTATATCTCATCAGATAGACATGGCTGGAATGGATTGTTAAACCGGTTCAGTAATACAAGACTAGAACGAGGAGTGAACTCGATTCAGAAAGGGACTTTGTCCACTAAGATGGTCTTGGCAGCAATGCCTTGGCTACTATGGATATCATATCATGTGCTGAATGGTTTCCACAATTACATGTTTTATTCCCATGCTATTTTATCATGATTGATGTTCCTTTATGTTATATGCCTTAGGTACTTCCAAGATTCATTTCTTTGCTCAAGATTTTGATGTTTAGATTTTATGTTCAAGTTTTTGCATTCAAATGTTTATGTATTGTTTTATGTTCTCTATGTTTACCCTTACTGGGCATTTGAGCTCACCAATTTTATGTTTTCTTTTCCCGAGAATATAAAAAAAGGTATTAGGTATGAAAAAAAGGGGAAGATCTTTATTGGGAGATGTTGAAGATCTTTCACCATGATTAGAAGATTACGTTCAGAGTTTCCAAAGTCACTAAAATATTACGGTCCTTGAGTTTTGAATTTTTTTATGTATTAAGTATTCCACAAAAGTAATGTGTTTTCCATGTACATCAAGCTTTGGGTCTCTACAGTTGGTATTAGAGGAATGGTTTAGTCAATATTTGGAAACTATGATGCGAGAACTTTAGTGAGATCCCTAGAGTTATTTCTAATGTATGTCTAGGGATGTCCCTAAGGTTAAGTATACGTATAGGTTATAGTCATAGAATTGCGCTAATGATCTTAGAATTAAACCTAAGATGTTAGATAGTGAAGGTACTCCCCCTTTATTATGTTGTTTTTATATCATGATTTTTGCCTCTCACACTATTCTTTTTGGGTTTTAGATGATGGATGGAACCCGAAGGAACTGTGTTGATCAATGTAATGGACGATGCAATGATTGTCCTCCTGAACAAAACAACATTATGGGAGATGGATTGCAAAATCTTATTTCTATACTTACATAAGCTATGAATCATTCTGGACTTCCAAATGAGAAGAGGAGGGAACAATATTCTATTGAGTCCTTCATGAGGCAACGCCCACCTTATTTCAATGGGTCTTCTGATCCACTTTTTTCTGAACAATGGATCAGTACCATTGAAAAGATATTTTCCATACTTCGCTATTCATAACATGATAAAGTCATTATAGATTTTTACCATTTAGAAGGTGTAGCATACTAGTGGTGGACTCTAATTAAGAATACAAATCCCCGAGATGAAATTGAGTCCATGGAATCGGACGAGTTCAAGAACATATTTTTCAATAAGAACTCCCCTCGTATTCTTCGAACAAAGATGGAGAAGGAGTTTCTTGAGCTTAAGAAGAAGTATGATGAATTTGTTCGTATATACGAAGTGAATTTTACAAGACTTGTAAGGTATGTATCTATCTTTATCATCCAACCTGAATGTAAAGTTGATCAATTTTTCAGTGGCTTAAAACCTAGTCTTCAAAGGTCATTAGCTATAAAAGACTTCAGTAGCTATGAAGAAATTGTGCGTTATGCTATCAAGGTAGAACTGGAAGTTTGTGTAACATATCCATCTCAGGGTTTTGACAAGAAACGAAAGATGGAGTTCAAGGAGAAATCTCAGAATAATGGAGAAAAGAAGATGAAATTTTCATTATGCTAAAAGTGTGGAAAGAAGCGTGGTGGAGATTGCCTAAAAGGTACTAGAAAATGTTTTAAGAGTGAAAAATAAGGTCATCGAGCAGCTGAGTGTCAAAGTAATGGAAAAATGGTTGCTAATGATGTGAATAAAGAAAAGACTACAGAGATCACACCACCAACACTTCAATGCTTCAAGTGCAAGGAAATGGGTCTTTTTCTAATAAATTCCCTAATCCACGGGTTAATTATGATCAACGTGAGCCACCTCTTAAGGAAAAGGATAATGGGAAGTCTCATGCATTCACTATTTGTGATGTTGAGTATGAAAATTAAGTTCTGTAATGATTAAGTGTTTATGTAAATGGATTCCAAAATAATTTTTTTATAGTATTGTGGAATATTGGAATATTTATTGGTCTATTGTGGTTTTTCAATAATTTTATGGTATCGGTAACCATGGAAAGTTATTGAGATATTTTTGGAAAGAAGATGATTTGCATATAATGATGGGATAAGGAGAAAATGAAATTTTTGACAGTATTCATGAGCTCATGACTGATATAAGGAAATAGTTATATCATGGTTTGAGTATATAGAATTTTGGGGTTTTGGTATGTGGAAAGAGTTTACTTTTGACAGTACTCATGTTTTCACTAAGATTCAATGGGTATTCATTTTTCAAGAGAATACATGATTAAGGCCTTGGAACATTTGGAATGTGACCAACAAGACATATCTTATGATATATGGGGATCAATGATGGTATTGACATGCTTGTAATATTAAATCTCTGGTAATCGTTTTCACTATAATATGACAATGGACTGCAATATTGGAATAGATTATGTTGGACATAAGTTAGTATTGTTTAATGATAGCACCTTTTTCGATATTATTGATGGGATGATATAGTAATTTAGTTTTAGAAAAAGGGCAACCTGTAGGATGGGCGACAACCCATCGCGTCGGACAAGGCTGTTGAAATCGAACCCACAACTGAAGTGAGACATGACTTTATCACCTACCACTGGCCTACAGAAAGTCCCTGGTTAGTGGAAAGTAGTTTTATTTTATTAAGAGGTATGATAAATAATGTATAAGACCATTTTTGGAACAATGTATGATTAATCTCACCATAAGATGGACTTCTAACTTTTTCTAACCTTTTATTTGAAACAGATTGAATGACCCATCATTCCATCACATGATCTGCTATCGCTTCACGAATAACAAATTCAACTTCACTTCTTTATGAGATGATGTGGAAATTTTTCAATTCATGAACAACAGTGATATTTTACCAAAATCAAGTAAGTATTTCTTCTAATTCAAAATTTTCAACATTAGCGAAATGATATTGAAAACCAAAAATGTTGTCCTAGTTCTCTTATATCCGATGAATCAGATGATACCTTATATCATCACCAATATATGGATTTGTGATTGTTGGGTTTTTCATAGCCATGTTCTCTACCACTCTCCATCATAACTTGATGGGTAGATTTCTTCTCCATATCCATATTTTCACCTATGATCTCCTATATGGAAAACTAGTGATGAGATAATTTGGGTAACCATTATGTTTCATACTTCACTTTTTAAAATTATGTTTTAGTATTCCTTTTTTTTATGATGTGGGTTTCTATGAAATAAATTCTCAAGTAACAAACCATTTATAACCCCGACAAATTTCGAGGGAGAAACTCATTTTAAGGGGGGGTAGAATGTAACACCCCGAAATTTTATGATAATTATTATTTTTAGTTTATTTGATGTCTTGTGTTTTATGCTACACCATGATAATCTTGTGCTATATGCAACACCGTATTAGCTTGTAGTATACGCAACACAATTCTTGGATCGTGTTACACACAATTTCAAGTTCATTTGATAGAAGTTATTCTACGCAACATTGAGTGTATATTTATATATATTCAATGTATAAATGAAATATGGTTCGATTTTGTTATACGCAACAACAAAGGAGTATTGCACTACACACAACCCTGACTTGTCTTTCATTACATGTAATCACGACCTTCCTTGATAGCGTGTGTTGTACGCAATATCGGGTTTCACTAAACAACGATATATGGTTATAATATTATCACGAACTAGCCGTTATGAATAGAATTAACCACATTTTGAATTTTATAACATTATTATTCATCTTATAAATTTCTAAAACATTTTATGTGAACAAAATAAAATTTTCGGGTAAAATAGTTATTTTTCAAAAAATGCAGTTTTGCCCCCTTTTGATGGCGCACCCACTTTAAATATAGTTTTTGACATGTTTATAAGTTCAATTTTACAAAATAAAATTATTATTTGGAATAAGGATATAATGTTTTACCTTGGATAAAATTCTCATGTTATTCTGATAACTTTCATATTTTAATGAATAGTAAAAACACGCTATATTTTAACTAAAAACAACATTATTAATCGTAATAATTTATGTGGTTAAATTATAATATTAAATGGTCTTAAAGTATAAATATAATATATTTTTACCATTTAATATAATGTATGTCATTAGAAATGATTTTACCTTGAATTTGTAGGTTAAATCAATTCAATCTTTTGTAATGTTTTGAACAAAAACCCATTTTCTTTCGACAACGAGATTAATTTTAATTTAATTTCTGTAACTTCTGTGTACTGAATTTGGAAAAATGGATTCCATATTTGGAATCAGTGGATCCAAATTATATTAATAGACTAATTTTTATCTTTGGGCATTATGAATAGTAACTACGGTAAATTTTATTTACCATAGTTAAAGGTAAATCGGTTAATTAAGGGTAAATATATGATTATAAAATTACCCTAAAACTTGCCAAAATCCTATTGGATGACTAAAAGGCGACCCATATCACCTAAGGGTCAGATTAGAATCATTTAGTGGACTTTTTTCCATGAAAATAACTTAATTATTATTAAAACCAAAGAAAGTGACAACATGTCACTCTCTTAAATCTTATAAGTATATTAATTTTAATTTAGTGATAAAATTCATAAAACTTCAAACATGAATAGTCTCCAGAAATATAATAAAATTATATAAATCATATGACTTTAATTATAATTTTTAGGGATTAAATAATTATCATTAATTTTGAGACAATAGTGATGCAGAAATTGTTTATCTAGTGAAAAATCAAGAATATAGTTTTTATTAAACTAATAGTGACCATAAAAGGCACAAAACCCTGACCAAAACTTATTGGTCATGTACATTTAAACCATAATAATCCAATGGTCGAATATGTGACCATTTGGATCCTTATAAAAGAGATTATGACACTTATATTATTTTATTTTAAATGATTCCAAAGTTGTCACCTTCATAATTTAATAAATATAACAATTTAAATATTGTGATTTTAAGATGATAAATTGAGTAAAAGTATTATTATGGAATAGAATAGATTTATCTTCATTATATGATTTTATTTTTAATTTTTATGCAACAAATAAGTATATTTAATAATTATACAAAAATGATGTAGTAATTATTTTATTAAGAGATAACCCAAATAAATGGTTTTTAAAATAATAAAATAAATATTATATGAACTATTTCATATGCTCCACTAATTTTATAGATACATATGACATTTTATAAATCTATTTAATCTTTTTGTTGAACATTTCTTTTGTATATATTTTATTTAAATTCAAATAAATCAATAGTTTCAAAATTGATATCCATTTATTTTATATGGATTATGAAATGATATCCATTTATTTTATATGGATTATGTGATGATGGGATGATGTTTTTGAAACCGATTTCATTCGTTGGGTTATTATGAATGATGTATATTTATTTTGTGGCACAAGTAAGAATGATTTCATTATGAGATGAGTGGGACATATATCTCCCTCCAATGCATTGGGTAAAGATTTATATCTCATGACATAGACATGGCTGGAATGGCAAGTTAAACTGGTTCAGTAATACAGGACTGGAACGAGGAGTGAACTCAATTCAGAAAGGGAATTTTTCCACTAAGATGGTCTTGGCAGCAATGCCTTGGCTACTATGGAAATCATATCATGTACTGAATGGTTTCCACAATTACATGTTTTTTCCCATGCTATTTTAAAATGATTGATGTTCCTTTATGTTATATTCCTTACGCACTTCCAAGATTCATGTCTCTACTCAAGATTTTGATGTTTATATTTTATGTTCATGTTTTTGCATTCAAATGTTTATGGATTGTTTTTTGTTCTCTATGTTTACCCTTACTGGGCATTTGAGCTCACCCCTTTTATGTTTTCTTTTCACCAGGATATAAAGAAAGGTTTTAGGTAAGAAAAAAAGGGAAGATCTTTATTGGGAGATGTTGAAGATCTTTCACCACTATTAGAAGATTACGTTCCGATTTTCCAAAGACACTAAACTATTACGGTCCTTGTGTTTTGAATTTTGTTATGTATTAAGTATTCCGCAAAAGTAATGTGTTGTCCATGTACCTCAAGCTTCGGGTCTCTACATATAAAGCACAGTAAAAGAATAATAAATGAATAAATTGAATAACGTATTATGTGTTAGACAATAGTAATTTCAATATAATATAAAAGGGATGATTAACACAAACATGATCGATGAGGAAATATACATCATGATAATGGTAAGGAAACAAAGTAATTGCAAAAACATATTTAAACATGATGTCTTAAACTTTGGTTAAGGGTAACCACCAAGACATAATTACAGGGTGGAAAAAGTACCATAATTGATTAGGTTCATTCACTAATGCTATAAAATACATATAACCTGGATAAAACATTATCCAATGCATTAGAGGACAATATAATTCTAGGATTACTCATCTCTTTCATCTCATGTATATGCATATATGTCCCACCAAGATATTACATTACAAGGATTTGTTTTCTTAATTTTAATCACATTATCAAATCGTGTGGGTTAAATACATGTAATAAATCTATTAACTAACTATAGGTAAAACTAAATGAAAACCCTTGACTGGAAATTGTCAGGGGTACACCGATCACAAATGTTTTGTGTTGGAAATCACAATGAAATTTCAGCGGTAAAATGATAGTACATGAATGTTCATATAATGATTGAATGGGAGTGAAAGGTCTCTATAAATTAATTTATTTGCAAATGAAATAATTTTAGATATATTTGAACTGTATAAGCTTAAAAATTTTGGAACTAATATCTATATGGCAGGGAGGATTCATGAATAAAAACATGGCACAAAAACTTGTAGTATAATGTCAGTAGAATAATTACAATACATAAATATTCAAAGAATGGTTTAGTGAGAGTGAAAAGGGTTAACCATAACTAGTATATAAAAATACTAATAATAGTTAAATATAAAAATAATATCCCTAAATTATGATTGGAAAAAATTAATTACATAAATAAGGTGATTCAATAAATAGTAGAAAGAGATGATCCCTTACTAAGTTTCATCATAATAACAACTTAGGAAAATGAAATAATGATAGGGGATTAATTAGCTTTCTCTTTAATGTAATATATTGGAAAATATAGGTATATTTATAATGTAAGTCAAATATAAATAAATTTTCTTGATAATTCTATATACGAGAATGTCATATGGATTGAAAAGAAGAGAGAAATGTCACTTATAGAAATTTGACTATGAAATGGATTAAGTAAATGAAATAATGATAGGGGATAAATGACCTCTCATTGATATCAAGTAAATTTCATAGTATTGGTATCATTATATTTTTATTAAAAAATCACTGATTTTTATTTCAATTTCAAATTAAAAAGATGTTTCTTTGATTGGAATAGAATAAAGGGAAGTCCCTACCCTTTGGGGAGTGATTCCAAAATGCTAGAAGGAGCCTTTAGAGATATTAGGGACCCCTTTTGAAGATATTATGATAAGGGATGAAAGATTATTGATAGGATATAAGGTTTTATATTAGAGATGTTTGAGAGACTTGGTGGGTTTACATATGAAAATAATGAGTGTCTTTTAATTATTTCCCAAATATTGATTTTTTACTCTGTAAAATAAAATAATCAAGGCCAAAAACAGTAAAATGGTTTTCCAATATATATTTTCAATAAAAATTGAATTTAATTATTATATATTTAAAACAAATGATTACATTTTACAATTACCCTTTTCTATCGGGAAGTGAGTCCTATTCAAAAAGAAATAATTTTAAAACCTCAAAATATTGCATTAGGTTTTTGTGAATTCAAAAAGGATTTAGAAACATAATAATATTACCAAAAATATTGTTTTTTAAAATTTTAATCATATATTTAATCATTTATTCCATTTATATCATGTATTACATTACTTTTGGGTCATTATGATGTAATAATTCATACCATTCATTTATACCACATTTAATTTTTCCATCAAAACTCGACGTTTTTAAAAAAATTAGATGAATTAACCATTTGATAATTTCTATGCTCTAAATAATAAAAAAATATTTATTTTATCAAAATAATTATATAATTATGAGAAATTAAAAATTTAAATCAAATTTCTTATTTTCTACAAAATGCTTGTTTTTATGATAATAAACATTTTCTGACTCATATAAAAATTACATTTTCACCTCATGTAATGATTCTATAATTTATATTTAAATAATATTATTTTATATTAATATGTAATTAACAAATTAATTTTTCCAAAATTCTTGAGTTATGCAAAGGAGTGTCTTGATTAAAACTATATATTTTCTTGAATAATATTTATATTTTAATAAAGAAAAATAAATTTTTTATTACAAAAATTATTATTTAATAATTTATAAAGTATAATAAAAAAATATATTAAATATTCCATTTAAATGAAAAGATAAATATTTATAAAATTACGGTTACCTTGTTTCTACTCATATTAAAAATATTTTTACCGTTAACTAACCAATTTTCCCCTTACTGCGTTAAAAAATATTTCAAATTTTTTCTATTCATTTTTTTGAATAATTATATTATCCATATTACCTAATATTTTTACCCTTAACTAACCAATTTTCCCTTTTCTGAATAAAGAATTTTTCTAGGAAATGATAATTCTAATTTATCTCTATAAAAACTAATATTTATTATATAGTTTTAACAAATAAATGAATATATAACCTATATATTTAATTTAGATAATTATTTATTAGGTATTATTTTTTATTAATTAAAATGGAGAACCATTTTTCATTTTAATCAGTTTTCAAAAGAATTTGTTTTCAAGCCTAAAAAACATATTCCAGAATATAGTATAAAGATTATTTAAATATTATTAATTGGATTAAATAAAACAATATAATTATTATGTTACATGAAAATAAAAAAATTATAATTAGTGTTTTACATTACATATTTTATCAAATTAAATGACAATTTTACCTCAAAGGGTATTTATCAATATTCAATAAAAAATAAATATTTTCCAAATAAACAAAAAGTTTCACCCTGTGTTAATTTTGATATGATGGAAAAATGGTTTTTATTATATCAAATATATTTTATAAATTTTATAAACAAATAATATTTCTTCAAAAAAATAAGTAAAAAAATAATATTCGAAGAAGTAATATTCTGAATAAATTAAAAAAATTGACTATTTATTCACTTATAATTTTTCAATACATTAATGTTTTGTATGATATTTATATATATATCATTAATTAGATAATCTTATTAATTCTCTCAAATTTAATTGTTAGTTTGTAGTGATTGTATTTAAATATTCATCATTTATTTGTGTTTATTGTTGCGTAACATATTCATTGTCAAAAAAATATGTATTTAAAAAGGGGTTATAACATTGAATTGGAAATGAAAATGTTTCTAATTTCCATTTCTTAAAATACAAGGAGACAGTTAACTATTAAATTTAATGTTCCAAGCATCAATGTAATATTCCTTGTAAAACATAATTGACTATGTTCATGCTTATGCAACTATATAAGATTAGGAGGAATGATAAATGTTCATATGTTTTGATTTATGAATTTTGACATTTGAGTATCTTACCAATTATATCCATGTAGGAATAATAAAAAAATATATTATTATGATACTAAAATACTTTTTCTCTGATGAAATAGAAGTGTTTATTGATGTTTATAAAGTAACATGATTATGAGGAAAGTTAAACATCTTGGAAAACACATGCCTGAGGGAGTGATAAACTGTGATAAGTTCCTAATGTTGATACAATTGTGTCGAAATAAATATATTATTTATATGCATAATGTAAATTTTATATTTTTTAATAACATGAAATTTTATTAATGATTTGTTGTCAATGTGGTTTTACTATCATTAATGGTGTTTAATACATCTATAGATTGACGGAACATATCAAATAATCTATATTTCACATAAAGAATAATGAAAATTTCATGTTTCCAATAATGTTTTGTGGTAGTTAATGTTATTACAATTATTCAAGAGAATAAAGTATGTACTTATTCACTTGGTTGGTCTTTAATGATTAAAATCTACATCATATTTATTTCAAGAATAATGATATGTTTGTTTTAGAAATTCAATGACCTTAATTCTAAAGTATTATATTTTAATATTTTAGAAGGAACATGAGGTTAACAATTTATAAACTGGTTTATTATTAATATTAGATGTTTTTTGAAATATTAATGTATTACTTCAATATATAGATATTTATTCCAATTAGTTAACTTTCACAAACCATATTGGTTTTGGAAAATGTGTGAGGTAGACTGAAAGACATGTCACTCTTATATAGGTCTTACAATATGTGAAAATGTAAATTCAGTGCATCAGGCATAAAAAATCATTTTTGGATATTCATTTCATAGTGTAAGGGTATGATTGGGAATTTATAAAAGTAAAACCAATGGATGAAGTTTTGATTATGAAATAGATACATATAAAGTAAGTATATTTCATTATATTTGTAGATAGTTAAATAATTTTGCAACATTAAGAAATGGTTCATGAAACAAAAATGTTAATATATTTCCATCACGTCTAATGAATTATATGTCATTTAGAAAAATAATGTATTTATTTTTTTGGGGACCTAAAAATTCGATTTATCATTATCTTGGTTGTGATTAATGACAATAATAAAATTCTAAAATTATTAACATTTTTCTTATATTTTTTTGTTTGTCACATGCCACCATGTTATTCTACTTAGAATCCTAGTGATGTTTTATTTTAGTTGACCTTTGTACATTCTTATTAATTTTACTAGGAGGATATTTATTAAAAATTCTACATTTTGGGTTATTCAATAAAGTCATTTCCAAATTTCAATCACTTTATTACAAATTTTAGGTTTAAATTATGAGGAAGTAATTTATTTTAGGAGGGGAGAATGCAAGGAATTAAAATTATAAAATAATACCATTGTATTTGATAACATATTTTACACACACAACTAATATGAGAAGAAAAAATGGCACCCCAATTCTTTGTGATTATTTTTTATATAAATTAAATTTCATCAATCACATTCCTTTCACCGAACATTGTGTTTAGCTTTAATTATAAGAAAATAATTATTTTTCCTGTTTTCCACACAATGAAGAGTACACAAAATGTGACATGTTATTAAAATATTTATATTGTATTCTACCTCGTGAACTGAAGGGTATTATGATTTAAAACACAATTTATTTAAATATGGTCATCTCTATATTAGTAATAAATAAAGATTCATTTCCAAAGAAATAGAAGTGTTTTCTGAAAAATCTATTTTTCTAAAAGATATATTTTTCACCCATTGCACAAATAATAGAAAATATATTTTTAAAAATTAGAAAAAAAATTATGAGAAACAATAATATTAAAATTTTAAATTGTAATAAGAAAATTATATATGAATTATTTTTTTCAAAAATTTTTAATTTCATGATGAGTACTGAAATAGTAAGGGATTTTAAATTAAAACTACCTTTACATTTAAATAATTATAAAAGATAAATTATATGTTTAATAGGTGTAAATAATTTTTTTTGTTTTATATAAATTAATTAAAATCTTTTGAAGTATTTCCATATATATATTACATTTAAAAACATTCTAATCTTTTGAAAAAAATCATTAAAACCCACTTTCTCAACCTATTTGTGGAAAAAATATTAAAATAGAATTTTCCACTTTTGTGAATTGAATTTTTAAAAATGGATTAAATATTTTGGGTCATCATAATTTATCATTTATAATATCGCCAACATAATAATTTAGGAATATGAAGAGTGAAAATATTAAGAAATTAATAGTCCTAGTTAAAGTAAAAATGGATTTTCTATGAGGTTAGACTAAGATGATAAGTATTTAAATGACCTACCAGCTAGTAAGACACATATTTATTCGACATATTTCCACCTTATCTCTTCTAGTTTGGATATTGTACCATTTTGGATGCTTTTGGAATTACAAAAACATGGGTTTGACTGAATCATTTCAAAATAATTACATGTGTTCCACTCACAACAATTAAAAAAGAACCCCCACTTTCATCTCTTCTTCACAGTAAAAACCCACTCTTCTTCAGCCATTACATAAACAAATCATTTCCCAACATCCCTCCCCTAGTCATTTAATAATGTTCATTTATGAAATCCAAACTTGGACTTATTTAGGGAAAGACTCCATAGGATTCCCAAAGGGGGTAATGTTTCTTCACTGATAATATCTATTTTATTTCATTAAACACCTACATAAATCCATACTAAAACATTTTGATATAATAGCCCCATTATCCAAAATACAAGATTAATATTACTATTAAATTAATAACACACAATGTAGCATCCCTCCCCACCACGTTGGATTAAGTTGAGGAGGAATAAATACTTAGCCCAAGGAGAAATCCACAAGTCTCTAATGATGATAAATAAATTCCAAGTGCTTCAATGTAATAGGGGGAAAATGTTTTGATTAGAACTAAAAAATGGTAATCGAACACACCATAACCAAAACCATATTATGATGCATTGTAATAATTTATGTAAAATCAATGTAATTCTGATTGTATCAAAATAAAACTATAATAGAGTATGATAGAGGAAGATGTATAATATCAACGAAAAATGTGGAAAGCAAAACCCACAAAACCCAATGACCCCAAATACAAAACTCCACAGCTCAAACCATACCACATGCTCTAAAACCACAATATAGCCCAAATATCATGATGCACCACTAAGGAATTGTGATACTTAAGATTTACATATTCTCTAATAAACAATATTTGGGAAAGAATGAATATTCTCAAGAATGTTTGGGTAATGAAACTCAGTATGATTTCACCAAATTAATATATTATTCATGAAACTCGGATAGAACATGTCAACACATTTAAAAAAATTAATAAAAAATTTATATAAAGAAATTTAAAATATATTATCACAAAAAAACTATTTCTATGAAAAAATAGTTTTCCAAAGAAAAAATAAGTTCCTCGTAAATAAAACAAGATTTTTTCCAAACCATATTATAATCTATTTGGCATAACCAATTTCAATCCACACATATTCTTATCCACACAATAATTCTTTCATGAAAAATCTATACTCAATATTGGTATCTTGTATATCTACCATGTCATCACAAGTAATGAATATCCCATGTTCCATCACACCTTTTTCACTAACCACAAATTCATATTTCTATACAGCCTTATAAACATACAGGATGAACAAACACCACCATGTATTCCCAAAAACCATGTCAATATTATCCTTCCAAAACTATTCCATTAAAACCATTATTTTAAGAAAAACTATTTCAACGAACAATTTCAATAAAACCAACATTTTATAGAAAACACTATTCCAGGCAACAAAAAATAGAAAAAATTATAAAACCATTTAAAAAATGTTACCAAATTCAAATTCCACCAAAATACCAAATTTTTACAATTTCATATGTTGTTACGGACGAGGGCTTCCATAAATCACTACAAAACAATTTAACAAAAAAATTAAAATAAAATGAAAAATTGTAATCATGCCTTCATGTTCTAATATGAGGATTCTATATTGAAGCCAACTACCTCATAAATTATGATGAAAATAAATAATGACACTAAAACTCCAACAAAACTAGGTTGAATCTCCAAAAACCCTCCTTAGATATCGTCCCCAAACATGAAAATGGAAGAATCTAACCAATATTGCATTCAATAACCTTATATCTATCCATAATGGATAGGATCAATGAAACCGAGAGAGGGAAGAATGTTAATCTATGAATTCCCTTCGAAAACTACTAAAAATGAGGACTTTCCAAAGGAATTATGCCCCAGCACACTTGGAAACACCTCTGAATTATATATAATTTAATGGAGAAACATTCAATAAACATGGGGGGTAATTATTGATGTAAGTATAAAATGGTAGAAAAAAGAGGTGTTATAAATTAATCCTGGCATAGATTCACTTTTAAGGTTTAGTTTTTAATTTGTCCACAGTTAGTACCACAATTAAGAAAACCATGCGCTTGATGTGCACTAGCCTCTAACACAAGTAGAAATCAACATGGTTGGCCCACATAGTTAAATAAACCATGAACCAATAGTGGAATATATCATCTTACCATATTACTCCTTCTCTCTTGGGTGGAAACATAGTTTGGAAAAATCATTTTCTTAATCGTGCTCCTACCTAGATGCTCCTGTTTTTTCTTGCATGGTTTCCTGTAGGAGATGTATGGTTTCAAAAAAATCCTCAACCTTACAAGAAAAATTATAAAATTCCAAAAAACATTCCAAAACCCTTAAAAACATTCCTAAACATCACCCAAAAACATTAGATACTTAAGTTGAATAATGAAAGTGTTACTCACTTGAAATCGGGGGTGATACATTCTCCCCAAAATTGGCCTTTTTGTCCCCAAAAATTTAAGATGAAAGTATTTCTTTGACATATTTCATGCCATTTCTCGATGATTTCTTTCTCTTGTTCCCTATTATCTTCCGAAATCTAACTATGTTTCCAAAAAATGTTCACAAAACCTATTATTTTCCAACAAAAGATATTCTTTTACCTATCCATGATCCATAATAGGATATAAACCATAATGCATCTGAATATTGATCAACATGATCCCATCAATTCAAAATTTAATGATCATTAGGATACTTTTTCAACTAAGATACATTAAAAACATTATTCCCAACACTGAACAATGGTCTAAAGTCCAACCAATATACTTGCTCACCAACCCATTCATGTATATCAAACGGGACTTTGTATCAAAGAGATAATGTTCCTAGATTTCCCAAAAAACTAGGTACAAGCCTTGGATAGATCTTAAAAAACACATGATCACCCACCTTAAAATAAAGTGGCCAATAATTAATATCAACATCTTAATTTTAATGACTCTGATCCTTCTTCATTTTCTTCATGATAAACTAAATCATCTCCATTGTTTCTTAGAAAATGATCTATCCAAACTGTTAAGTCCACCCTATTTCCACCCAACAATCTAGACAATGAAAATTATTCCCGTACAATTATTGAAATGGATCAATATTTATCAAGGCCACATACCTATTTTTATATGAGTACTACACCAAGAAATAATTCTCTTCCCTTGAGACACCAAATTCCAATATACAAGATCACATCATGTTTTCCAACATTTTTATTACCCAATCAGATTACACATCTTAATGAGGTTGATCTTCCATACTCATAGTCAATTGAGTTCCAAGGGATTGTTGTTTGGACTTCCAAAAATTAGAAATAATCCTTGGGTCTTTCCCCAATACTATCAAAATTGGCATTCCATGCATATTTAAAATTTCATGGATTTAGATTTTTAATAATCCATCTACCGTATGGGATTCATAATGAATTAAATGCTCATAAATTGTGATATGATCCTATATAACACAAATAGAATCGTTTTTATGAACCATTATTTGTATAATTATTAAAAAATCCATGGATATCTACTCCAATTTGAAAATTAGGATAGGTACATACTGTAACATACCTTTATGTCACTGATGCTCTACCGTATGCTACTGACAAGTTAAGTATCTTGAAAAGAACTTATCCACCTACCATTTCATACCATCCCACAAAAGTACTAATTTAAATTACTTATACATCTTCTATATTCATTAATGAACGACTCATCATGAAAGGTGGAAAGAATTATGATGTTTTTCCTGACAGGCCACCGGTATAGCCATCTGATTTTTCAACTGCAACACTAAACTCCCATCCAGCTTCCAGGCATTAATGGTCTCCCCAATATTGTGTTTTGACCTTATAAAATAACATTATGAATCATATTCATGTTACTATTCAACTATTTCAACCAAATCAGGAGAAAAAAACTATAAAGAATAGAACTACTTCACATTGTTCTTCACATTCTAGGTTCATGTCAACTGTGACTGACATCAACCACGACGCATCTGAAGATTATTTTACCAACTGAGCATATAAATTTCATCATAAAGTATCCATCACAATATTTCTTTTACCTAGAGTACACATTACATCAATGTCAAATATTTGGAGATACTCCATCTATATTATCTTCCTCGGATTAAAATCCCTTAGGGAAAAAATATGTATCATACAGTTATGATCTGTAAACACTAAAATTTTATCACAAAAAAGGTAATAACAACATTTATTCAAAGAATGTACTATGGAAGCTAACTCCAAATCATGTGTTGGGTAATTATTCTCATGAAATAATAACATTCTTGATCCATAAGAAATAACATGCCCTCCCTTAATGAGAACGCAACCCAACACTAATCCCAAAGCATCACAATACAAGGCATACCCTTGTCCTGATTCTGGGTAAATCTAGATTGATACCAATGTTTAAATAACATTCATATCTTGAGAATACTGTTATTATTCCTCATTCCATTGGAAGAGAAAATTCATCCTCGTCAAATTTATCATTGGTGAAGCTAGTAATAATAAATCACCTACAGAGAGTCGATAATAACAAGATAGACCATTGAAACTATGTGTGTAAATGAAATTATTTAGTGGTTTACACAAAAACATAACTTAAAATCTTTTACAGATCCCTATAAAAACCTCTTTTATAGATTACAAGTCCATTGAAACACCCTTATAGTATCCCAAAATCAGTCTCTTATAGTTTGGAATACATTTTATGATCTAACATATATTCATAACACTTTCTCCAAGTATTTCTCAAGGTTATCCCTTAACTTTTAATACGACAATATGACATCCACAAACACCACAAAAAAAATACATAAACCTCTGAAATATCTAATTCATCAGAATTATAAAGACTATCAGTTCATTTGAAAAACTGAATTTCATTAAACAATATATATAATAGAAATATCTTCTCCAAAAATCATTCATTAAAATATCCTCCTTATAAACCCATAATTGGTGATACCTTGATCTCATGTAAGTTTTAGAGTACCATTGAGCTCCCCATAATTAGTTTAATAGATCATAAACTTGATTATGTGGATAATAATTATTTATCAAAACTTGGTTAAACTTATGAAAATCCACATATAACCAAAAATTACTATATACCTTTTTGAAAAATATGACCAGTGTTTCCTATAGATACGTGCTCAGCAAAATTAACCCTTTTTTCCTAACTCCTCTAGCTGCATCTTAAGTTAACTTAACAATGTTGGATCCATATGAAAATATAAAAGGGAAATATTACTTTCCCTAGAAGGAGATAGATCAAAAAATTACCTTCTCTCGTGGGAGGAAACATTAATAAAGTTTCAGGACGAATATCTAGAGACAGATAAACAACCACTAGAAGAATACTATTCTTGAAATCTTACATAAATTACAAATTCAAAACTACCAATTGGTATGAGGTAATTCTTACTTATGGGTCCAACTTGCATGATTAACATTACATTACATTATATTATATTATATTATAAATAGATACTTGATTCCAGTCATAGTGGTAAAACTGGCCCATTGGGTATCATAGTGGATGTATGCCAAGAATTTTTCCAAACAATCTGTAACTGAGATTATTTAATATACATCCATCTTAAGCATATAAAAATCTCACATAATCTCAAATAAATCAACGATTATGCAACATGATTTACATATAAAATATTGACATTCTCTTTGAATAAGAGAAGTTTGTAGTTTCAACATTCAAGACATCATATCAATACTCAAAAATAGAAAATGAACATCATGATAAGAAATAAAAGAATGGGATGCACCCATATCAACAAAATATTACAATATGGTAGAATTAAAAAGAATTATACCTCAAACCATACATGGTCCAAACTGGTCTTCAACAAAAAATTTTGTAGCTCCATATAATTGATTGCCTTGGGAAGATTGTTCTTTATTTCCCTATTGGTATTTCCCTTGTTGAGGAGTTATGTTTTTCTTTGAATCACCATGGATACATCTTTTATATGGAAAATGATTCATTTTCTACCCTCATCCCATTGATGGATACAATTTATGAAACATGTGACAAATTTCCCAATCACCAGACCTTTGTGCACAGTGATAATATCGCTAATGATGATCCTACTTATTAGAATTTTGGAATTTTCAAGGTGGTTCTATACACTCTTACATCATTTTTCAAACGAACCACAATGGAATCATCCATCATTTCTTATGTGTCTTGGGGATTATTTACCGATGCAACCATCTAATTCTATTCCATAATCCCACTTAGAAATACATGTCCCTCTTACCCTTACTCCAAATATTAGAGTTACCACCATTTCTTATAGGTATCAATATAAATACTACTCTCCAAAGACATGTGATGTTCCATTCTTCCACATTCTCTCTATTTACCATATTTGTATAATTTATTATATACTACTTAAAAATATTTGGCTGAATATCCTCCTCATACACAATTCAAAGATGTGTTCCTTTAAGGACACACTAACAACAACTTTTGGTGAATGTATAATAAAATTCATAAATTTATCCACATACTCTATCACTATGAGAAACCCCTATTTCAATCTAAAAACCGGAATTGTTCTTTCATTCATGAATGTAGAAGATATATTTTTTTAATTTTTTTTCAAAATTATCCAATGAAAGGCCTTGTTCTATTTTTGTATGAACTTAAAAATCTTACTATTCATGTGCAAGAGCCTCTATAATATACATCAACATTTTGAATTTATTTTTTGTCGGTCTTCCAAAGAAATCAAATATTTAATTATTACTATTCATCCACACCTCTTCTTTCTCTTGTTATGAATCACCCTAAAGGAAGGATGGATTATTTTATTATAAATGTACTACATAACCCACATAACTTATTTCGTCCCTCATGTTCCCTCAATCAATATCTTGAAATTGATGAAATATACTCAGAACTAGCTATTGGTTCTCCTGTGGCTCATGTAAAACCAAATTCTTTGTAGATCCTCTTTTTTGGTTTATACAACACATAATGGGTTCCATTTTCTATAAAAATGTGAAACACACTAAGAGTTACTATATAAAAAAATGAAGGATTAACTTTTTTAAATTCAATCACATCACATATGTCAAATCCTCTCTTTCTAAAATTCATCATTTTACTCATTCTTGAATTTCTATAAATTTCACTGTGCTTTTAAAAAACATATTGTTTTTAATAAAATTGTTTCATATTTTTAGAAAACATCACATTAATGTTTTTTATCAATTTTAAAAAATCAAATTTTTTTACCAAATCATATGTGACTACTCAAAATGAAATATTCACTCTTAATGGGAATTCATTTATAATATTCTTATCAGGATTGTCTCATTGGATAAACACATGACAATGAGATTCCAAATCATATAATATTCTCAAAAAAACTTATTTACCCAACACCCTAGAAACTAGATGTTCATAATTAAATGGTTATATATATATTTTTATGATCTAACTTTCTAGTCCGACAATCAATCTCCTTTCTTCCATCCCAAGTCAAGAAATAGAACACACTGAATATGAACTCCAAGACTGAGAAAATATAACCAAGTCAAAGACTAAAAAAATACTAATACCACTTTTATGTCATGTTCTGAACAATATGATACCACTTATAATATAAAATTCCTCCTCATTATCTTTATTTTATCCAGAATAGCTACTTGGACTATAGAGGCATCGCCAAGGTGAAAAAGTGTGGAAATAAATGTAAAGGGTATCAATGCAATTTCAATACAATTTTCTCATTCGAAATAAAAGAACGATAACCATAAACAACATAAGAAAAACCACTATATAATTCATGATAAAAATTTAATACAACTCAAATTAAAACTATTATCTTCAAAATAATGTTAAAAAAAATTACCATAGTGTAATATATCTAATATAAATATAGAAAGGAAAAGAGGAAACCAACAAAACCCAAGGACCCCAAAGACAAAAAACCACATATCTTACCATACTCCATGCTCAAAATCAATAATATAGAACATGTATCCTGATGAACCTATGAATAAATGTGATACTTTATCTTTTCCTATGCCCTAGTAAACAATATCTACAAAATAAAAACTGTTCCAATGAAGGGGTGAGTAATGAAACTCATTTGGTTTTCCACAAATAACATCCATACACATGAAAGTAGGATAGAATATGTTATAAAATTAACTTAATTTTTTTTTAATCAAAATAAAATGGTCTATCACATAACTAAAACTATTTATATGGAAGTTTTTTCTAAACCAAAATCATTTCCATGGAATTAACCCAATAATATTTTCCAAACCATTTCACATTCAAATGGCATAACCCATTTCAATCCACACATCCATCCATCCTTACATGAATTCCTAGATGATTGTTCCATACTCATGAGTGGTCTCTCATCAATCTACTATGTTATCATAAGGTAAAAATTATCCCATGTCCCATCACTACATTGGCACTGAGAACCAAGTCATATTTCAACATGGCCTAAAAAAAGACAACATGGACACACACAACCAAGTATTCCCAAAACCATGCCAATATAATCATTCCAAAACCATTTCAATAATAACATTCTTTTTATGAGAACCATTCAAAAATAATAATTTAATAAAACAAAACATTTAATGAAAAAACTTTTCCATGAATCAAAACCTAAAAATAGTTTTTAAAAAAATTATTTTAAAATCATTTTACAAAATTAAATATCCACCAAAATACAAATATTTCACAATTTCATAAACCCTCACTAAATATGTTATTCATTATGAATTTCATATATATATTTGGAAATAAATTTCATGAATAAAAATTTGTAATAAATCGTTTATATTCTAACAAGGGGAGTCGATAGTGAGTCCCCTGGCTCAGAAATTATAGAGAAACGAATAAAAACTCTAAAAGAGCAACCGTACCAGGCTGAATCTCCAAAAACATGCATTAGATCTCTTATCCCAATATCAATAAGGAAAAATCATATATTGGTTAGCATCAACCACCTTATATCTATCCAAAATGGACTAAGTCTATGAAACTAAGATATGGAAGAGTGTTGATATAAGAAAATCCATTAAAAATTTCTACAAATGAGGAATTTACAAGGGAATAATGCTTTAACTTACTAAGTGGTGAATTCGTATCACTTATGATTCAATGGGGAAAGGTTCCATATCATTTGGGAGGAATAATTCTCAAGTTATTGAACAAATGGAGAAAAGGTGTGTTTAAATTATTATCCTGAACTAGATCCACTTTTTAGCATCTTTTTTAATACATTCATGGATTGTCACATAGTTATACAAAATGTGTGAAAACAGTGGGTCGACCACTATCTCAAAGATCACTTTGCTTGGTTTTCCTGCACGGTTGGACAAACCATGTGTGTACCATGAAAACATCCAATATCCCACATTTCACTCCCTCTCTTTGATGGAAACAAATATCAGAAAAATTTTGTTCCTAATAGTGCTCCTACCTAGAATCCTAGGTTTCACGTTTCATGGTTACCTTTTTGAGTTTTATGCCTTCCACAAACTAAGAACCATTTGAAATATCCCAAAAGTATTTCAGATATCTTCCAAACCCTGACTAACAACACCCAAGAACATTATATACATATATTTCATAAATAAATAGTTAATCACATGAAAATATGGGTATCAGATAAAACCATATAACCAGCCATAAAGTGGGTTACGATACCGTAATTCATGTATATGGTGGACTACCTCTTCGCGAACCACTGTCATTCATTCTTACATTAAAACATTTCATGGTCGGGTATGATGATGCATATAAAATATTTTTATGATAATTATTACATATTAATATCTATTTATTAATTTTATCATATATATCTTTTTATATTCCATTGCATAAGTGATATAATAACATTTCTCGTTAGTACAACAAACTATTACCTCATGTAATGACGTGCTTCATAATTCTCAAACTATTTACATAGAATGTAATAAGGTTAATGATAATTATTAAATATAATAGATATGAAATAATTATTATTTTAATGACATAATTAAAATTTTTTATGGAAAATTAATATTATTGTCTCTCTTATAATTTCCCTCATTTAAATTTGATTACATCATTTGAGTACACATGGAGTACAGTCTTCAGGAAACAATGTGAGTCTCTATTCATCATCCAAATACAGGGATGATATATATAAGTATATAATATTATAATTATGATATTATGGTCATTCTATAATGATAAATATTACATACCACCATTAGAAATATGTTTTATTCCAAAACCTACTTTTCTATTTTTTTAAATATATTTTTAAACAATTCAAATTGATTTATAAAATTTATTTTTATTTTTTTACTAATTACATTTATTTCAATAGAATCCTATTTTGTTTTTAGAAAAACATTGTTTCGATTATATGGAATATTTTATTGGAAGATTCTTTTTGTTTTATGAAAAATTATCTTTCCAAAATTTTACGATGAAAATGAATGTTCTTGAATTTTTTTACGACATGTAAGGAATTATATACAATCATGAACAAAATTTCATTGTGGGTTACATTTATTTTTTTCAATGATCTATTCAAATAAATTTTTTTGTAATGTTTTATTCATAGAAAATGATTTTTAATATGTTATAGGTTTTAAAACATTATTTTCAAAATGAAAAGTGTATTTTCCCAAAATTTGTTTTTAATGTTCTTTTTATGGTATTAATATTCATTAAAAATAAAGGTAATTTATTATTTTCTTAATGGGTTTATTTTTTACTGATTCACTTTTTATTATATATATGGATGTTTTATGATCATTTGTGATATGGAAATTATGGACATTAAATTTATTGATTCATTTTTTAAGTAATTAACATTCACTTGAAATATTCACTTTACTGTGATAATTGGACATTAAATATCTTTTAAATATCAATATTATTTATCAGTGATATTTTAATTTCTTAAACCATATGTCTTTTTTACATAATGTGTTCTACATTGACTGTCATTTCTTTGTATAAAAAAATATTAATAAATATTTATTATTTTCTGAACAAAATTATATAATTTTAAGTTAGTATGAATCATGAATTAAATATATTGACTTTTATATGATGATTTTTATGACCTAAGGGTATGGGTGGGTCCCAGAAATACATGGACCATTATTTCATTTATAGGTTTCATAAGATAATCAAGTTACACTAGAATTTAGTCCATTTTTACCTATAGTTTAAACTGTCATGGGAAAGATCATGGTTGTAGAGGTATCATGTTCCTGAGATATGATGTCCAATAATTAATAATTACTTTCATTAATAATTTATTTATTATTAGCAATGATATTATTTTTCTATAATATTTTATTTGGATTCATTTCATTCTTTTTTTATTGATTAAATTTTATTTTTTTCATTTATTTAACTTTTCATATAGATTATGGATTATCTATTTTTTGTAATGGATGGTTTTTTAGTTATTTAATTTTTCATGTTGGTTATATTTATTGATCATTGTTTCCTTATACTATTTTTATCCACTATATAGAATTTGAATTGACGTTATTATCTAAAGGATGGGTGAATGTTACAGCCTAGAATAATGAAGTATTATATTATTAAATGATATGTCACATGTCAACAACAGGAAAATTTCTTTTTGGGATCCTACCAATTTAACACTAGACAGTCAAGCATACTTGGAATGGAGTGGTGATCATGTTGGATATCTTCCTAGGAAGTTTCCCTGGGTGTGTGTGAGTGAGGAAAAATAATTATAAAAGAACGTGTTTTTCTATATGTGGAAAATCACTAGTCTGATGACCCATTCAAACACATCTGTGGGTCATAGAGAGAGGACTATGTGTCTATAGGGAAACTAGTGGTACTTGGCATGCTAGGAACTAATGTACATGTAATGAGGGGGACCTATGCTATCTGTGGGTTCAAATAATTACATTTTTTTATAATAGGAGAATAAAATTATTGATTTTCTTTGCATATAAATAATATTATTTTATTATTACATTTATAATCATTAAATTTTTTAATAAAGGATGAGATTATAACATAAAAACCATAACCCCTTGTTAAAATTGAATCAAAATCTACATGAAAGGATACAATAAATGATACATGAAATATCATGAAAATAAGGATATTAAGGATATAAAATTTCAAAGGGATAGTAAAAACCTTTTTCATTTCATTCTGTAGGGGATACAACAATGTCTCCCATGTGTACGATACACCACTGCCTCACAAAATGATGTCATTCATCAATCATTAAATACATTAATGGTAATTAGTAAGGGTAATGTAAATTTTGATATGTGATTCTATAAAGATAATACATCATTTTATTTTCCCTTCCTTTTTACTAACCTAAATTTATTAATATTATTCACGTACATGTGGACAACTGCCTCCGGGAAGCGATGCGAATCTATATTCATGACTCCAACACATGTATGATTTATATTTCTACATTTAAATAAATAATATTATAGTTATGATATCATGATCACTATGGAAATATAAAATTTTTCTTATTATCTTTCTTTAATGATCATTGGAAAATGGAAATTATACTCACATGTTCGTATGACCTACCATCTCTATGATCGTTACATACATTATTTCTCAAAACCATTATTCATCATTGGCCGTAAAAGTATAATTAATGTATAAATATGATAAGTATGTAATTATTATCATTATTATTGAGAACATAGAACCATATAACATGGGAAATAAGTAGCTCACTCTCGATGAAAGATGCCTGAGAATACAAGGTGATTAAGACCAAAAAATTGAAAAAAATGAAATATTATTAACAAAACGATAGTAAAATGTTATAATAGGATAATATATGGTATTATAAATATAAATATGATTCTTTTGTAAATAAATAAAATTACTATAACCATTAAACATGTAGTAAATGCATGTTTAACTAAATGAAAGTGCAAGGTAAGTGATTTCGTCTAAAATTTATTTCATTAAGGAATATTGTAATTTTAGGTACATAATTTATTTAATATAGTGTATATACATCAACATTGAATTGTTATATCATAAATTGTTAATAATTAATTTTAATTGGATTTTAATTTTGAATTATTTTATCCAAGGTTATTTGAAATGGAAATATCATACGATAAAAATATCGTATCTCATATTCTTTTCATTGGGTTATATAACTTATTCATCATCTATGATATTAAATGAATATTTTTTTAATTAAAATGGAACATTTTATATAATTTTTTCTCCTTTTTATGAGGACTCACAATTAATAGACATAATTGGTTAATTTACTTATTCACACTTCAATGTTATGATCATTGTAACGGTTTATTTTTCAATCTCATTCTAATCGATATAGTTTATTATTGGGTTTTTTAAGGAATTTTATTTATCATTTTATAAATAAATCCATTTAATTTACTTATAATATAGTTTTTAATGAAATTTTCATATAATATTTCCATTTTATACTAAACAATACTAATAATAATTAATAAAATTTTATTTAGAATTTTAACTTAATTTTTCCATTTTATCGAAAATCTATTTTATTCCAAAAAAATGATTTTAGAAAATGTATTAATTTTTTTAATCTTATCAAAATGATTTATTAAATAAAATTTTTCCCATTTTTCAATTTTATAAATAAAATTAAAAAATATTTTAATCATTTTCAGAACAAGGAACTTTTCTATAATTTTTTTGTGCAAAGGGATTGTTCTTTTTAACCTGTAAGACATGTATGGATTACACACCATCATGATTATCATTTCTCTGATGTTATTTTTAAAATGTCTTACCTTTACTTATGAGCCACTATGATGACCATCATTTATTTTAAGGGTACTTTTCATGTTTAGAAAGGTTTTTTAATGGTTTGTTTTCATAATATTCTTGATGTACATAGTTTCTAAAAGTGGCATTCCAAGAAATGGATTTTCAAATTATTTTATGTATTCAAATGTGATCGTAAAAATTAATTTGATATTTTCCTCAATAAATATTTAAAAACATATTTTATTGTATTTCTATTCATCTTTGAAAATAACCATATATTCATAATCAAATTGGTATATGGTTTATTAATATAATCCTTATTCATAAATTGGATGGTTTATGATAAAGTTTAACAAGAAATGTATTGACATTCATTCCTTGATTAAATTTTTTATTCACTATCTTTTCTATTAAATATTTACATTCCTATTATTATAGAACATTATATATACCCTAAATATCCTACTTATTTATCATATATATGTTAATATCATAAATGAAAACTCAAAACTATATAGTATGTTTTAATTTGTATTTAATTTTATTAATAAGGGGAATGTTTATTGTAACACCCCATGCTTCTATTGTATGATTCATTTCGAATAATACAGTTGTGTGTGTTGTATGGAACTTCGAGATTCTAACACACTACGACCAATCAAAGTAGCCGTTATGAATAATAATACACACTTTTTAAAATTTTATAAATTTTACGTCTCACAATGGACTTCATTTTTGGATTCGGAATATCAAAATTTGCCTAGGGTGAAATTTTGGTACTTTTCGGATAACTTTTATATTTTAATAAATAGTGAAAATTAAGAAATTTTATTTCAAAACAACTTTTCTAATCAAAATAATTAATAGTGATATATTATTAATTTGAGTGGTTTTAAATTATATTTAGAATATATTTTTACCATTTAATACAATTTTGGTCATTGGACATAATTTCACAATTAAACTGGACATAAACAAGTGTCAATCATTTGATAGTTATTATTTCTTAAAAACAGACTTTTTATTTTGACAGCGGGAATTAATTTTAAATTAATTTCTGCCACTTCTGTGTTTTGAATTTAGAAAAATGGATTCCATATTTAGAATAAAGAGGTCCAAATTGTGTAAATAGGTATCTTTTATTTTTAGACATTTTCAATAATTACTTCGGTAAATATTTTATTTACTATGGTTAAAGGGTAAATCCTGTAAATAAGGGTAAAAAATAATATTATAATTATAATAAATTAACCTAAAATATGTCCTAACGTTATTGGTTGATACATTTCTGACCGTGGTCATCTTTGGGACGATTTTGGGACCCCATGGATCCACTTGTAAGTGGTAATGACAGTTTATATTAATTAAGTTAAAGTAAATACAAAAATGACATAAGTATATATCTTTTAGAAAAACAATTTTTACATAGGGCTATATATGTTATATTGTCGACTATAAATATTCATTAGAAATATAAAAATATTTCATAGATAATGATATTTTATTTATAAATTTTATACATTTAATAATTAAATTTATTTATGACACAATAATGATGAAGTATTTTTCTTATTAATGAAATAATCAAATAATTAGTATTATAAATTTTAAAATAAATATAATTTGAAATTTTTGATTCCATCCACGAATTTTATTAGTTAATATGACCTTTTATTATTTCTTAAATGAATTTGGTTCGAATTAATAATGTTTTTAAGCCTTTAAAAAACCAATTATTATATAGTGTCAAAATTGACATAAAAGAGTTTTTAAAACAAATATTACATTATTAATTCATATTCTATTCCTAATAATCTAACGATTGGCCAAAGGAATTATATAATTATATGAGTATCCTTAATGTACCACTTTGGGGTCTCTTGAAAGTATATAGTAAGTTTATTAACTATATAATATAAAAATACAAAGAGACATGGTTTGTCTCAAACTAATTAACTTAGAGGTAAATATAAATGATAAGGTTAATATAGTAACCCAAACCTGTCTATAGTCTATTGGATGAAATTATTTAGACCCATACCAACCTTAGACTTTGAATAATACACACTGGAGCCATTAGAAACCGAATATGAATTTATTATAAATTAATACATTAAGTTTTTCCTAAAGAGCCCCTCCTCCCCCTTATAAAAGGACACCACTTCTCTCCAATTCCTCACACCTCTCAAAGAATTTTTTTTCGGCCAAACCCGGCCAACATACTCTACCAACTTCCCTAACTTCATCCTAGAGGCCTCAGTTTGATCAGAAAGCCAACCTAAGGACCTCTATTGATCAAATCAAAGGGAAGAACCCGAAGAAGAGGTAATGTTTTCACCACCATTTCTCAAGTTCCTTTCTTCTTCAACTTCTTCTTTATTTGTTATTTGATTTCTGAAATTTTAACTCCAGTATCTTCTATATACTATCATGTTATTATAAATATGGTAGAACCATATTCATTATTCTATCCACCCTTTGAATGACATGTCACTATACGTGCATACGCATGGCTTAACGTCTCCACGCCGTGGTGTAAGTTTTATTCAAAAACATTATTATTTGGATGGGTATGATAATGATATTTAATTGATGTAAATAATAAATATAAATTGATAATTAAGATGTATATATGATATATCATCCAATTATAAATTATTGTAATATCAAAAGAGTGATATTGTCGCTCGTGCGTACGATCGGACTACCGTCTCCACGAAAGCGAAGAGATTAATTCCCCATCATATCCATGAAATTATAATTCACATTTTATGATTAAAAATAATGTCTAAGGACTTGATATCATTATGGATATTAATAAGATACAAGATATCTATAACAAGCACTTCTTATGTAACAAAATATATAAAGAAAAACGAATTCGTTAACACCTGAAATGATGATAATACTAATATATTATTAACAAATCAATGTTAAAAGAAAATATATGATATCATATTAAAGTATATGATTATTGTATAATTTAATAACAACTATTTCACCATTATACAGGAGGTTAGCATACCCTCAACCAAGGAAAAGTACAAGGTAAGGGGTTTCTTATCTCACTTTTAATTCTTTGAGATTTCCATTGTTCACCACTTATTTATTGCATGTGGTGTGTGTACTACCCATGATTGTATTCATTGTGTAATATAATTTAATTTATGGATGTCTATATAATCATTGTATGATCCTTTTTTCATGGGTGTATGTTTTGTCAGTTACCAAATCGATAAAGGAATTTGAAAATTAAATTTCCACTCATTCATCTTTATGCATACTTCATTGATTACTTTACTCCAAGATTATTTGTGGAATCACTATTTATTTCCTTATGTCATAATTTCCACTCCCCTTTCTATGGATATAATTTTCACACACATAGTCACTCCATTGATAAACTCTCAATTCATCTATATGAACTTGATAAGAGTAATTTTAACTCAATATCCATTTATTGAGTTAAACATCTAATTCATTGGTGTTGTTTTTAAAAGAATATTTCTGAATGTCCTTTGATTTTTTACACTGAATATGAAATCATATTGAGTGTATTTATATTTGTAACACATAATTATGTCGTTGATTTATCCTTAACCTAAGGATACGGTCTTTTTGAGAGACTTCATCTCAATTTACATTCCATTGAGACTCCTTTGTTGTTATACACCGAATCACTTTTATATGGTGTATATAATGTACTTTGACATATTTTATCATTAATTCCATTATTCTCATGATGTTAAAAAAAATTTATTACCTCAATTATTTGTATTCATGTTTCTCTCTTTTGGTTAGGAACTCTAACTAAAATAAAATTTTAAATTTTTTTAAAGATTTATTATTCTAAACATTTCTCATCAATGTCCATGTTTTAAAAATGGTTTTAAAGATTTATTCATTTGGACATTAAAGATTTAAAATTTAAATTCCTTTTAAATGTTTCAAAGTTGTATGTGGAACTTTGATTAAAAAATATATTTTTAAATGGATTCTTGATAAATAGTGTGACATTTAAATGATTTCAAGAAAAAGGGGATATTTCTCTCAAATAGTTATGATGGTTATATTCATCAATGGAAATATCCTTCATTAGTCTCGATTGAGGTTAAGATGTTACAATACAATCTTCCTTATTTTATTGAATTAGTTATCTTTGACTATGGATGTGTTATTTTTATACCATTCATGGTTTGTGGATAAAGTATTGACATTTCGTATGCTAGTTTTAATATGAATGTTTCTGTTATGTTTCAAACTTTTCATACGAGGAATGCATTGGACATAGTAAGTGACGGGGGGATCCTGTTATAGCTCCTCGATGCATCGGTAGGTCTCATGAGACAAACTAGTGTCTTGGCATAAGGTCTTGACAAAAATCTTATTTGTAGTCTTGGAACAAAGCCTTGACTATGTGGTTATGATAGTATATCATTATGAATTCCATCATTATAAAAGTGGTTAGTGATATTACATGTGATTATTAGACTAGTATAATATCCATGTGAATAAGTAAATGGAATTACTTCATTTTATTTTTGTCATATTATGTTGATGTTCATGTTTAAAATTATTTTTTCTTAGTTATACATTGCCTTAAAAGTTTATACTTATTTATGAAAGTCTCAGATGTATTTTTATCCTCATTGAGCATCTGAGCTCACCAATTTCTATGTTTTATTTTTCCCTGGATTCCAAGAAGTGTATTGTGATTGATATGGAGGGTTAAGCCAAGGGAATAATGGTATTAGTGAAGGATTATTTATGTTGTTTTGTATGTTATGAAGTGTAATGTAACATTCATTATGTAATCTATTTTCCAAGACTGCTAAACGGATCGGTCCTTCCGGACAAGATTCCTTGTAATCATGCCAATGTTATGTAATAATGCACTGACTCTGGGTAACTGGGGTCAGGGCGTTACAGTTGGTATCAGAGGACGTTTATAAATAACCTTGGAAAGTAGATTTAGATAAACTTTGATTAGAGAACATTACCCTAAGATATACTTTTAGGATTATTATAGAAGAACATCCTATAATTTTGGTAATGTAGAGATTTTGTGAGTTTTCCAAGAAAATTCATCCCTTTCTGGATACGAGTAGGTAGAGGCAGCTCTGCCACAGATATACCAAGGGGTAAAACCTGAAAACACCGCATTGAGATAGACTCGAACGGGAACTGGTGCACGACAATGGGCCTTGCTGCACTCTTGGTTACGACACTACCGGGGGATATTCTTAGGATAATTCTCATTTTTTTACAAACCATTATGAAGGGTTTATGATTATATACTTCCTCAAAGAAGAAATGTTTATGATTATGGATTATATTCATAAACTATTTAATTTATGTTATGTGTTTTATGAGTTTGGGATTTGGTATTTCTATTCATAAACTAATCTAGTGTATGACATTGTTTATAAATTTTTCCCAATAGAAGGAATGAGAACTCCAACAATACGCATGATCCAAACAGTATGAAAGATCATATCTTTCATGGTATTAAGCTATAATTTAGAAGGGAAATAGCCTCCCACGTATTATCATCATATGATGAAATAGTATCATGTTTTGATAAGATAATTAATGAATTCTCAGAGTCATATGGCTTTGAAGGGAAGCCAGAGAAGGAAAGGATAGTATAGAGATGGATAGATAAAAAGAAGAAGGTAAAGAAATATTTTTCCATATGTGATAACTATGGAAAGAATAACCTTGGAAAATGAATGAAGGGAATAGGAGTATGTTTTAAGTGTGGAGAAAAAGGACACCAAGTATGCGACTACAAGGGTAAGAAAAAGGTTTTAAATGTACAATGTTTCATCTGCAAGGAGTTTGGACACTACGAGAACCAATGTCCCAGTCATTATACTATGCTGCAAATGATGTTATAGGGTAATAATCAAGTTTTGATACTAACACATATGAAGATGAATGACTAGTATTATTATGTTTTTATTTTGGAATTATTTCATTTAAGTGGTGTATCAATGATGTACTGGAAATAAATAAGGATTGTACTGCAGTATTATTTTATTGAAATTTTGAGATTTTATGGTACTAAGAAAAGTGACACTACAACGAGCTAAACATTTTGTAAATTACATGGTTGAATGAAAGATAAACCTTAATATGGTCTTAATATTGAGGTACTGATTTTCGAATAAGACGTGGTTGATTTGGGTAATTATATTGGATATTCTTGACTGCCTTGAAACTGAATAAGGATTTGAATATTCCATCATTGTTGGAGTTTACAACATTTTTGGATGGATGAAGTATATCCAGTATTCTATAAGGAATAAGGGAGCATGAATGTAATAAATAAGGTTTTATAGTAATTCAGGATGTTTCATGATGAAGGTATTCACATGCTATTACAGGGTAAAAGCATCTACATTATGTTTACCTTTCACATAAATTTTTGACTTAGAGTTTACAGAAGTATTTTGGATAAGTATAAAGGTTGGAATGGATTATATTTTACCTTGGATACTATTGTTAAAGTTATTTTTGGATATTTATAAAAAGGACAACATGCAGACCGTGTGACAAGCTGTCGCGTCGGACAAAGCTGTGGGAATCGAACCCACAAACATAGTGCAATTGGGATTTATCGCCTACCACTAGACTAAGTGAAGTCCCTGGAGTGTATAATATAGCTTTATTTTTTTATGTTCTGATATATGAATTATAAATTTATTTTTTGAACCCGATATAGTTAGGATAAATAGAATATTATTGAGATTTATTAACTTTTAGAATGAAAGATGGTTTTGTGGTAAAAATTTATAAAAGAATGAAAGTCTACGAGACATGTAAGTATATTTACATACGTTCTTTGTTAATATCCTAAATAAATTCCTCGACTTTATGAAAGGTAACTTAAAACAAAAACTTTGTCGGTTAACTTTTCTTACTGGGGAATCAAATACCATTTAACAAATCACAAGTTTGTGATTTTCTTATAGTTAACTTTCTCCTAATCCTGTTTTCTACAACTCTCCATTAGACCTTCATGGTTTCTTTCACTTCCATATCCATGTTTTTATAGAATCCTAGTATGGGCTATCTCGGGTGACCATTGTACTTCTCTTTCTTTCTTTTAATGTTATATTTTTATTAACCCTATTTCCGATATGGGTTTTCCACAAAGTTATTTTCTATTTTCAAACTTTTATTTTCGAAAAAAATTTCAAATTATGAGGATGTAATTTATTGATGGAGGGTATAATGTAACACCCCAAGTTTCCATGGTATGATTCTCTTTGAATAATACCGTAGCGTGTGTTGTACGTATCTTCAAGATTCTAACACACTACGACAAATCAAAGTAGCCCTTAAGAATAGTAATACCCACTTTTTTGAGATTTTATAAATTTATATCTCAAAATGGACTCCATTTTTTGATATTGAATATAGAAATTATCTTAGGGTGAAATTTTGGTACTTTTCAGATAACTTTTATATTTTGATGAATAGTGAAAATTACTATATTTTAATTAAAAACAACTTTTTTAATCAAAATAATTAATTGTGATAAATTATTAATTTGGGTGGTTTTAAAATATTTTTAGAATATATTTTTACCATTTAATACAATTTTGGTCATTGGGCATAATTTTACAATTAAACTACACATAATCAAGTGTAAATCTTTTGATAATTATTATTTCTTAAAAACACGCTTTTTGTTTTGACAGTAGGAATTAATTTTAAATTAATTTCTGCCACTTCTATGTATTAAATTTAGAAAAATGGATTCCATATTTAGAATCAGGAGTCCAAATTGTGTAAATAGTTAACTTTTATTTTTAGACATTTTGAATAATTATTTCGGTAAATATTTTATTTACCATGGTTAAATGGTAAATCTGGTAAATAAGGGTAAAAAATATTTTTATAATAATAATAAATTACCATAAAACATGTCCTAACCTTATTAGTTGATAAATTTCCGACCATGGCCATCTTTGGGTCTATTTTGGGACACCATGGATCCACTTTTAAGTGATAATGACACTGTATATTAATTAAGTTAAAGTAAATACAAAAATGACATAAAAATATATCTTTTAGAAAAACAATTTTTACATAGGGTAATATATGTTATATTTTCGAATATAAATATTCATTAGAAATATAAATAATATTTTCTACATAATAGTATTTTATTTATAATTTTTAAACATTTATTAATTAAATTTATTTATGACACAATAATGATGCAGTATTTTCCTTTTTAATGAAAGAATCAAATAATTAATATTAAAAATGTTAAAATAAATACAATTTGAATGTTTTTATTCCATAAACGAATTTTATTAGTTAATATTACCTGTTAGGATTGCTTAAATGAATTTGGTTTGGAATAATAAAGTTTTTATGTGTTTAAAAAAATCAGTAATTAAATAGTGTCAAAATTGACATAAAAGAGTTTTTAAAACAAATATTATTTTATTAATTCATATTCTATTCTTAAAAATCTATGGTTCGGCCAAAGGACTTATATAATGATAGGTGTATCATTAATGGACCACTTGGGGGTCTCTTGGAAGTATATATTATGTTTATTAACTATATAATATAAAATTAAAAAGAGACATAGTAAGTGTCAAACTAATTAACTAAGAGTTAAATATAAATGATAAGGTCAATATAGTAACCAAAACCTATCTAAAATCTATTGGATGAAAGTATTTAGAAACATACCCACTTTATACTTTCAATAATCCACTTTTGAGCCATTGGAAACCGAATATAAATTTATTATAAATTAATACTTTAGGTTTTTCCTAAAGAGCCCCTCCTTCCCCTTATAAAAGGACACCACATCTAACCAATTCGTCACACCTCTCAAAGCCTTCTGGTTCGGCCAACCAAAGAAAAAATACACTCTCAAATTCCCTCACTTCATTATAGAGGAATTATTTTGATCATAAAGACAACCTATGTATCCTTTTTGATCAAATCAAACGGAAGAACCCGAAGAAGAGGTAATGTTTTCACTGCCCTTTTTCAAGTTCCTTTCTTCTTCAACTTCCTCTTTATTTGTTATTTCATTTCTAAAATAATAAATACAGTATCTTCTATATAATATGATGTTATTATAAATATGTTACAAACATATTTAGTATTCTATCAATCTGTTGAATGACATGTCGCCATACATGCGTACGTATTGCTTACCGTCTCAACATCGTGGTGTAATAGTTATTAAAAACATTATTATTTGGATGGGTATGATAATGATATGAAATTGATGTAAATAATAAATATAACATGATAATGATTCTGTATATATGACATAACATCCAATTATATATTACTTTAATATCAAAATAATGATATTGTTGCTCGTGCGTACGTACGGACTACCATCTCCACGAACGCGATGAGATTTAATCCCCCATCATATCCATGAAATTATAATGCTCATATGATGAATAAAAATAATTTTTAAGGACTTTATATCATTCTGGATATGAATAATATACAACCTATCCATAAAAAACATGGCTTATGAAACAAAATATATAAAGTAAAACTAATTCATTAACAATTGAAACGATGATAATACTAAGATATTATTAACAAATCAATGTTAAAAGATCATATATGATATCATATTAATGTATATTATTCTTGTATAATTTAATAACTATTATTTCAACATTATACGGGAGGTTAACCTACCCTCAACCAAGGAAAATTACAAAGTAAGGGGTTTCTTATCTCACTTTTAATTCCGTGAGATTTCGATTATTCACAACTTATTTATTGCATGTGGTGTGTGTACTACCCAAGATTGTATTCATTGTGTAATATAATTTAATTTATGGATATCTACATCATCATTGTTTGATCCTTCATTCACGGTGTATGTTTCGTATGTTACCAAATCGATAAGGGAATTTGAAATTTCAATTTCCACTCATTCGGATTTACACATAATTCATTGATTATTTTACTCTAAGATTATGTGTGGAAACACTATTAATTTTCTTATGTCAGAACTTACACTCCCCTTTCTGTGGATATACTTTTGAAACACATAATAACTCTCTTTATAAACTCTCAAGTCATCAATATGAACTTGATAAAATTAATTTTAACTCAATCTCTATTGATTGAGTTAAACATCTAATTCATTGGTGTTGTTTTTACAAGAATATGTGTGAATGTCCTTTTATTGTTTTTACACTGAATATCAAATAATATTGAGTGTATTTATATTTTTCACACATAATTATGTCATTTATTTATCCTTAACCTAAGGATATGGTCTTTATAAGAGGCTTCATCTCAATTTACATTCCATTGAGACTCCTTTGTTGTTATACACCGAATCACGTTTATATGGTGTATATAATGTACTTTGACATAGTATATCATGAATCCCTTTATTCTCATGATATTACAATGTTTTGATTTCCTCAATTATTTGTATTCAAGTGTCTCTCTTTTGGTTAGGAACTATAACTAAAATATCAATTTAAATTTTTTTAAAGATTTATTATTCTAAACCTTTCTCATCAATGTCCATGTTTTAAAAATGGGTTTAAGGATTTATTCATATTACATTAAACTATTAAAATTAAAATTCCTTTTAAAAGTTACAAAGTAGTATGGGACACTTTGATTCAAAAATATATTTTTAAATGGCTTCTTGACAAACTGTGTGACTTTTAAATTATTTCAAGAAAAAGGGGATATTTCTCTCAAATAGTTTTGATGGTTATTTTAATCAAAGTCAATATCCTTAATTATTCTAGATTGAGGTTAATTGGTTACAATACAATATTATATATTGTATTGAATGAGTTATGTTGGACTATGGATGTGTTATTTTTATACCATTCATGGTGTGTGGATAAATTATTGACATTTCGTATGCTAGTTTTAATAAGAATGTTTATGTTATGTTTCAAAGTTTTCTAATGAGGAATTCATTGGACGTAGTAAGTGACAGGTGGAGCCCTCTATAGCTTCTAGATGCATTGGATGGTCTCATTAGACAAGCTAGTGTCTTGGAATAAGTCCTTGAAAAAATCTTATTTGTAGTCTTGTCGAAAGGCCTTGACTATGTGGTTATGATAGTATGGGATTATGCATTCCATTATTATGAAAGTGGTTAGTGATATTGCATGTGATTATTCAACTAGTAGAATATACATGTGAATAAATAAATGGAATTACTTCATTTTATTTTTTTTCAGATCATGATGATGTTCAAGATTAAAAGGCTTTTATCTTAGTTAAACATTACCTTAAATGTTTATGCTTATTTATGAAAGTTTCCGCTGTATTTTTATCCTTACTGAGCATCTGATCTCACCAATTTCTATGTTTTATTTGTCTCAAGATTCCAAGAAGTGTATTGTGATTGATATGTAGGGTTAAGCCAAGGGAATAATGGTGTTCATGAATGATTATTTATGTTGTTTTGTATGTTATAAAGTGTAATGTAACATTCATGTATGTCATCTATTTTCCAAGACTGCTAAACTGATCGGTCCTTCAGGACTCGATTCCTTGTAATCATTCCAATGTTATCTAATAATGCACGAACTCTAGGTAAATGGGGTCGGGGCATTATATTGATAATTTTTATCCTTTAATAAATATAGATATTGGATGAATATGAACATTATTTATGAATAAAATTTATTTTTCTATATATGAAGAATGAATTTGATATAAAATACATGGGTGATCAAAATTTATAGAAATCCCTTTGATGCATCAGTAGGTCTCATCACACAAAATCAGTTTTCCAAAACCAATGTTTTCGTACCAAGTATTCTTAAACTGACCTATGAAAAGTCTTGATAGTAGTGATATATTTTCACAAACCATAATGTTTTTTACCCATTAATTTCTTTTCTTTTTTGAATGGTCATCATGGTAGATTTGTCAAACGTGTGACACATAATTTACAATAATTAATGATTTAATTTAATAAGACTTCATTTATTATTATCCATGATATTTTAAAAATGATTTTGTACTTTGATTAATTTCGTTCTTAGTTTATTGATTAAATGTTATATTTTTTAGTTATTTATAATTCCATATTTATTATCCTATATCCAATTATTCAAATGGATTGTGTGTTTAGATATTTATCTTTCCTTATTGAATATGATTATTTATTTTTGAAGTCCAGTAATTTAAATGGATGGTTTTAATGTTATTTGATATATCATATTTATTATTCATTATTTATATAAGATATCTTTAAACATACATTACCCTTGCTGATAATTTTCTCTTACCATTATATTTTTATCTTCCCATGATTCCATGAAGTGTTATATGATTTATACTCATGGATATTCAATGGGAAATAATTTTTTTCTTTCACACAAAATGTGATTTTATTTTTGAAATGAAATGTAATGTAATACTGAAGTATGAGAATTGTTTAGAAATAATGATTAACTATTATATCCTACGGGATGGAATTTATTATATATTATGTCCATGTAATAAATCATGCACCAACTCCAAATTGATGGATTTGGGATCACCACAAAACCGATGAGAAGGAAGTAAAAAATAATAATATCATCTGAAATCATAACAAATGTTTATATCATAAGTATTCCAAATAAAGAATAGAATTTAATATTTATGAAATTATTTATTTAATGAAGTTAAAATAGTTTTGTTCCTTGAGTTCAAATTTATAAACATTCCTGAGTTCGATTGGGGAAGCATATGTAAAAAATGACCACATAGGTGACACTTTATGAAATGATTAACAGTTATTTAAATGAATGGATATTCTCATTATTTCTATATAAAATATTATAATATAATGTTTAATCTCCACAATATAATGATGTTTTTCAACAAAAATTCATGGTTTAAATTTTTTGATATGGATGATACATCTAATGAAATAAGAAATATAGAAGATCTCCTAAATTGGGATCACTTTAAGGAATGAATATTAAAGAGAATATAAACATGTATAAACCAAAAAAATAAATTTGAAACATACATGTCAAATATTTAGGGAAAATATTTAATGAATCTTAATGAAATTATAGAGAATTAGAGTATGTATAATCCCAAATTAACAACTTTAGTACTAAAGTTCTCTTTTTATTTTTCAAAATACAATTTTTGAAAATGATATAGTTAAAATTATGATACAAATATATTTTGAAATGGTTTGAAGAGAAATTAAAGGATAAAAAAATCTATAAAATATAATTTTTCTCAAATATTAATTGATAAAATCAGAAAAATGAGAATTTATAGACTTGGAGGAAGAAAAATTATAATGTAATTGTATTAATCCTAATTTTTTTATTTTAGGGTGAAATTTACAAACAAAGATGTTTTAGTTTTAAAAAAGTGGTTTTACCAATGATAAAAGTGTATTTAACATGTAGAATATTGAAATAGAAGAATATGGTATCTTATAATGGCATAGTCCAGGATGATATATCATGACCCAAATGGTAATGATAATTAAGTCAACAAACCAATTATTCCTTCATTATCGTGCTAATTGAATACCAAAAAAGGAAGAACATTAGATGGAATTTTAAATTAATTATATATCAAGAAGAGTATGATAAAAAATATATATCCAAGGGAATTATTTACATCATATAAATGGAAAAAGAGAAAACTAAAATCATATCTCAATGGATTAAAATTGAGTTGTGGAAACACATACATTGGGCCCTAATTCATTCTCATCATGGGGAAAACATACTATATACTTAGATTTTTACCTCTAGGAAACCTCTTATGGTTCTTTAGTATTGTCTTTTTGAAAGACCAAGGACTTTATAATGTGGGGAGAAAGTTTATCTGAGACATGGTAATATTTTTTTCAATCTAATTATTTTTAATGTGTTGATCCATGTTATTGAATTGACATCCATTCATTATTATAAAAATGATATTTTTTGAAAACAAACATTATTTTTAAATTGTATAATTATATTATTCAGTGTTAAATGGATCAAAATTGATTATAATTTTGTGGGGAATTTATTATGTTAAATAAATACCAACTTTCATTTCGATCAGTGTATTAAAACTATTTTTAGTAATTTTCCAATAGATACAATGTGTACCATTGTTTACCATGGTAACCAGTTATTACCCACATAATGTATATTTTATTAAAATATATGGAAACCCTATTTACACTATTCTAATTTTCTGATCCCATATTTAGACTCAATTTAATTTAAATCAATTTCTAAATTTCTAAAAGTTAATTTCTAACATTATAAAATAAAACATATAGTAAAATTATTTTTCTTGAAGAAACCATGTTGTATCCATTAAGTGTTCTTAATCATATAAAATTACATAAAAATTAAATAACTAATACTATATATTTATATTGATTTAGTCATCATATTAGAGTCATTATAATTTATAGATTGATTTAATTTATTTTCTAATAATTAAAAAACACAAATAGAATAATTATTTAAAAAAACCCTTTCTCCATTAACCGTCACATTATCCATAATCGAACCAATAGAAATTTAATCCACAAAAATGAAATTGGAAGTATTAATTACAATGAAAATGAGGATATAAATTTTGAAAACAATTTTCTATAAATAATTTCTTCAAGTGATGAAAACTAACATTGATATACACAAATAAAAATATATAATTAGTTTAAAATATTATGTGAGTTTCAAAAATGATAATGTTATAATTTATAAACCATTAAAAGTATTTATGAATGAATTATTTTATATTATAAATATACTATTTTATTAGAAAATTGATTTAAAAACATTTATTTCACTCTTTTAATTATATAATGTAATAAAAATGATTGTATTAGAAAAATTAGAATTTTTTCCACCATTCACATTAAAATAAATCATTATGGAAAAACTCAAAAAACTAATCTAAAATTAGTTATGATATACATAAATAAAAAATTAAATTCATTATACAATATTTGTATTTTAAAATATATATCATTATATTTTAAAAGAAAATAATAACTATATAGAAAACTTTTTCAATTGAATAATTCCCTTTCAAAAAAAGTGTTCTTATCATCTTTTTTTTAAAATTTCTAATTGATTATAATAATTTTTTTACGCTAGGTTTTATTATTATAAAATATTATTAATAAAATTCATTTATATTTTATTTATTGTATCTATTTGGTGTTGTGTTTGAAAGAGTCAGTTGACATAATGCTTATTGGATGGAAAATGATATAGTAAAATTGTGGGGTGTTACATTCTCCCCACATAAATATGTTGAATATCCATAATTCTAATTGGTTTTTACAAATTAAAATACCTAAGGTTTATAAAAATATGTGTTACAAAAGATATAATTTCAATAAATATTTTATCCTTTCAAACTAAAACATTATTTCTTTTCCCCTTAGATTAGGTAAATCATAAAGAAGGATGATAATATCTACATGAATAATACTATCAAAATAATTGATACTGATAAATTTACCATGGATATCATAAATAATACCACTCATTATTTTATTTATAATTCAATAGAAAATAATTTTTTGAATACATTTATGATATAAGACATCTAAAAATATTGAGTGTAGAATAATTGTACCCAGAAACACTTAATTTGCTTTAAAAAATTCATTTGTTTTCATTGAATTGGGGATTGAATGTTCCTTGTTCATGAAGGCATTATTTATCTATTTTAAAGTTAATACATAGTTTTAAAACAATAATTACTATTGTTACAAAATTACTCATATATAAAACATCAAATATCTTGTGGATCATTAGGATTAACATAATTTTCCCCCATTATTTAAACACAAATATTCTTTTTTAATTGAAATCTTATTTCTTAATTCCCTCTATTATCACATTTCAAACATCATCTAATGACATTGAAAAACATCGTGGGTGTTTTCCCACATTTTTTACATGAAAAAACTTGAATTTATTTTCCATCATCATATACGACACCTAAATGTACATGATACTCCATCCTTCTCTTCAATAATGTGTTTTGAAAGAAAACTAAATTTATTTTAATAATCATAATTTTTGATATATGGTTTGTAGTAACTGCAATATTTATCACTCATTGTCATTTCATGTTTGGGTTCTCATTGGGAATGTATCGACAGTGTATATCAAATCCATTATTATCATATTTTCCACTAGATTAACCTATTTATAAAACAAAAAGGGGTTAATGTGAGTGGTGATTAATTAACATAAAAATTGAATTCTCCTAAATACTATCATAAAAAATAAAAATTGAAATGTTGTACTCATAAAAACAGTTAAATTATATAGTAATACAACATAAATAAATCATGGTAAAATCTAGGTTTCTTTTGGTGGGTTTTTCTCATACTCTATATGGTAATTAGTTAAAATCATAAATCATTTATAGTGAATCCTAAAGAGAAATCGATTTAACAATATATAGTCCATGTGAGTGTTTATTAATTACAATAGTATCAAATTGACCAATCATAAATTTTGTAAAGATCCAATTAATTATTGAACAATAATTTTTAGGGATATTATTCCAAAATGAATATATTTTATAACTATATCCAATATTTAATATTTGGACAATGATTTAATTTCTATGAAATCACATAATATCAATATTTGTAATGATTCAAAATATTTTCCTATAGTTTGAATTATCCTTAGTTTTTTTTATCAAATAACTCTCATAGTATTACCAAAAATTTCTATACTAATAATATAAAATATGTGAAATTATATAAATATTAAAATACACATATGTTATACCAAATTATAAGTCTTAGACCCGCAATTCTTTGTTCAGTGTCAGAAAATGTTTTTTAAATATATATTTTATATGTTATGTGAGGACTCATGATAAAAATTAATATATTTTACATAATTTTATAAGATAAAAACTACATCATAATACCCTAATAACATAAGTTATATTGTCTCTGAAGAGTACCTATATGATTGTCTTATTATATAATTCTTCTTAATATATCTCCATAAACGACCCACACTAGACTCCATTCTTGTCTTTTGAGAAGTTATACATTTTTTTATATCTTTGGGGATGAAAATATAATAATGGTTTGTACTTAAATGTAATGTAATGAAAATTATTTTTTGAAGTATTAGATAATAAAGATATAAGAAAAAATGAATAGGGGAGAAATATCTCATTAAAAATAACATGAATAAATAATAATTTTCTATAATTAATCATATAATTTCGTTTAATATTTAATAAACATTAATTTTCCATGTAATAATAGTTTTATATTATCATGTAAATATGGTAAAATGATATGGATTTATTAGTTAGTGGAATCAAAATAGGTGATATTAACATATACAAATACATCATAAGAATAAGTAAAGGATCACTTCTAAGAACATTAAATCCTAGTGGGGAATGTACCATTATAGAGATGTCTCAGTCCCTATTTCCATAAACATATTAGTTACTCTCATGTTTTATTTGGTTTATTACCTATCCCGGAAACATAGTTTACATTTTCCGATGGTGGATGGGTTCTTCCCCAATCCTTTTCATAATATCTCCTGAGATTGAAAAAGTTTTCAATGCATTAGAGCATTATCAGGGAACAACCTTCATATTCACGACATATAAATGCATTTTCATTTGAAATGAGTAAATCCGACAATTTATATAGAAAAATATTAGTAAAACCCATGAGTATATTTTTAGATTTCAAATCTTGCCTCAAAGTATAACCATAGGATATATTATAAGTATACCCCAAAGTAGTAGTATTATAATAAATTTTCACATTCACAATTGAATAATGAATCCAAATTTTGGAACATCGAGTTTCAATATAGAAAAACACAAAATAAGGATTGGAAAATAAATAATAATAACAAACCAATTATGTGATGATTTATGAATGGAATAAAATATATTATAATGAAATAAAGATATAATTAGTTCTATTTAAAAAAAATTGTCCAGAATAATTTTCCATGAAATAAATATAGTTTTTTGTAATATATTCATGGTTAAAATAAAAATATAGTTTTAGTTCGTGAGTTTCAATAAGAAATAGGTATGTTCCCTTAAATATATTCCACTTAATGGATATAATTATAAGGGAACTAAAACATGCATAACACAATAAATGAATGTTAAAATAAATATGTCATGTATGTAAGGTTCTTATAAATAAAATATTGATGAAATAAATGAGAATCAGATGTAGTAAATTGTAGAAAAATTAAGAGGTTATGTAACCCAAAATAAATGATGATGGTTCAGAAGATCACTTTTTATGATTTAAATTACCATTTTGAATCCCATATCAATAAATTGACAATAAAAAATCATCTTAAAATGGAATAATAAGAAATATTCTGATAATAAGAGTTGAAATATATTTTTATTCCAATTTAGTAAAGGAGAGCATTTTTGGGATGTGAATATATAGATAAGGATGATATAATTTATTATAAAGTATGAGCATTATACATAACATTGTTGTAACTTTTGTGAATAAATCAATCATCAATGTAGTTTTCTATTAAAGAGGTAATTTAAACTATTGTAAAAGAGGAGTTTCCATATAGAATAGAGAAATGTAATAAAATGGGAATATATAAGAGAATAATAATGGATAGTAGATCAATATCCAAACAGAATGAAAATTTGAGTAAACAAACCACTTATGACATCGTTATCCTTCAAATTATAAATACATAATTGTATTAAATTATATATATTTTTAAATCAAATATATTGATTGAATAATTTGATAAAAAAACACCTAATGTAAATATATACATAAAAAAGGAAAAACTGAAGAATAAAAATCATATCAAAATGAATCAAAACTGAGATGTGGAAAGGCTTGCCTTGGGTCTTTATTCATTCAATGTGTGTTCCTAACTCCCTCTCCATTTTAATGATCTCCCTTGGGAAACACCTTAATTGTAGTTATCTTTTTGTTTTAGAATTACAATGGATTCTATCATGTGGGGATAGCGTTTTTGAGAGACTTTGGTAGTGTTTTTATTGTCTAAACTCTTTAAATGAGTGGGGAAATATAGTGGAAGTGACATATTTTTATATTTGAATAAAAATAGATTTTTGTATATATCAATTATATTTTTAATGAAGATATGAATCTTTTCAAGATTACATGGCTCTGAAATTGAGTATAATTTAGTGGTGGATTGGTTAAGGTTGATAAGAAAAAACGTATTTGTTGGTTCCATTTTTGAACATATTTTTAGTCTTTTACCATTATATTTCAATATTTACATTTTTGGTATTTACATTTGTAACTAGTTTTTATCTAGATAATATACATTTTATTAAACTATAACTTATCATTTTATATAATGATATTCTTTTCTAAACCAATTTTTTTATTCTATTTCATTTAAATCAATTCCTAAACATGTGAAAATTAATTTTGAAAATAAATAAAATCTATTAGAGAAATAAATCTTTTGATGAATAAACATTTAATTATTAATTTTTATTAATATTATATAATATTATAGAGAAATTAAATTATTGATAATATATTATTATATATGTATAAAAATAATTCCATATTACTGATATAAAATTTACAATTTTAATTTATTTAAAAATAAGGAAACAAAATTAATAAATCAAGTATTTGAAAATAACCTCTTCACTATTATGATGGTCATTAACTTTATTCTTATTAATCGTACATCTATGCCTAAAAGTAAAATTGACCTTGTTATGTAATTTTAACATGATGATATAGTATATTAATTCTACTTTTTTAGATTGAATTTCTCAAATTGATGAAAACAAAATTAATAATAGAGAATAAATACCTTTTAAATAGAATAATATTAATTATGCTCCTATAACATACAACATTGGTTTTATATAGAAAACATTATATTTTGAAACAATTAATTTTATTATAAATATATTATTCTCATACAAAAATTTTAAAATAATTATTTTATTATTTTATTCTGATAATTTCATAAGAGTGATGGTATTATAAAAATTATTATTTTTTATTTTATTCTATTTAAAATAAAAGACACTGGAATATCCAAAAAAGTATCTCATTTCTATTGTTTACAAAATAAAGTCAAAAAATAAAATCTTTTCACAAAATAAAAATTCTATGTTTTTAAAATTTATTTTATAAATTATAATAAAATATATAAATGAAAAATTTTGTTTTTGAAAAATGGACTTTTAAACTTTATTTTTTTATTAATATTATTTTTTATGAATTTTTAATTGATTAAAATCATTTTTCACTATTAGTTTTATTATTAATATATTTAATAAAACATTCAACTAAATTTTTTGGGTTTGTTTTACATCGGTGTTGCATAATAAATAAGCTATTAACATAGTACTTATATAAATTAAAACTATATAGTAATATCATGGGTGGTTATATTACCCTTTTCCCTTGTATTATGATGTGTTTTATGTTTCTTGATAGAATTAAGCATTTTTTGGGTAAGATTATAGGCATAATTCCCATACTCCATATAATTAAATAATTTTATCATGGGTGGATCATTAGAACACACATTGTATTTAATAATTTCATATGTTTTACTTAAATTTCAATTTATATACATGTTATGTATGAAATTATTTTTCACACATGAAAAGTTTTTTCCTATTCCTTCGACACAGTTCCCCCATGCTTCGTCCTAATTTTTTGACATGTAAAAACATATATATTTTTCCTCCATGGGTTGCATCACTTAACCTAACTTGAAACTCCATTTATTCTTCTTTTATTGAAAACCATGATTGTAATGGAAGTCTCATATTATTATTTCTACCATGAGATCAAATCGAACAATTTATTGATAGCTACCAATGTCCCAATAGGGTAATTCATTTCTAAGACAAGGTTTTAGTCCGGCAATGAAATTACCGATCATTAATTCTATGTAAATGATAAAACTATTTTCATACATTTTTGGATTGAGATTTTTTCTTCATAAGTTCCAAGGGATTCATTCTAAATTTATTGAACTCCAAGAAATTGATATCATTTTTCATAAAGTGTTTAGGGAAAATATTTATTGAATGTTAACTCATTAAATACCTCTCATTTCCAAGTGTTTATTTTTTCCTTTGGTATGATGTTATTTATCAAATTATACCATTGGCATGAATCACTTTCCAAACATAAGACAACTAAAATTATTTTATCATTATATGATATTTTAATAACACGAAATATATTATTCATGTTAATCATGTAAATTATTCGATGAAATCATGAATTAATAGTCTTTAGTTAGTGAAGCATGGAAGACTCAACAGTGTGACACTCCTTCATTGGTGTGTTTTAGAGATCAATATCAATATAGTTTTAATTCATAAATTGAGATACAATTTAAATGAATATTATTATTACTTCTCCGATTCACTTTTGTTAATCATTGGTAGAATCACTAAATTGTCCATAACACTCTTTGATAACTCAATTCATCCTTATTCTAGACATTTACATAATGAATAATTTTTAGATTAATTGCAATGAAATAATAATCCGAGTGAGAGATTAAATGATAAGGTAAAAAAATTCTAATCAATCTTAAATTATGAGGCCTTCCTCTCGACCTATGAAATTTTATGTTCATCCTACATTTCATTTATGAATTATAGGTTTATTTTTATTTTTCTCCACTTTTTCTTTATAAACTAATCCTCAAAATAACAAAACCATTCCCTGATAATAACTAATATTTTCAAAACCCACACCCTTGGATCCATTGGTAGAAAAACAATAGTGTACAAATTTTTTTATACCACTTGTGGTATCTAATGAATAATAAAATTATACATTAAATAATTAAGAATTTAATATCAAAAGTCAACACAGAATCCCATTACACAATTGTTTATCATCATCAAGGTTTAACTTACATGATCTATTTATTCTAAAATGTTTATCAAAAAATAAATTATTTCTAAAAAGTTCATAAATAATTTTCTTTATCACATCATGTATAATAGAGAAAAAATTAAGGGGTGAGGTTAATTATCCAGTTAGGGAAAACATAAGGAAAAGAATTTAATTATTTTAGTCGACCATATTATGGGTTTTGGGAATGATATCATAATTATAGATTCAACCAACATTGACACATATAAAAAAATATATATAAATTCATTATACATGGATTAAAACATTTATCTTAAAGAAAGACTTGATTAATTGGATTTTAGAGATAATATTAAATAATATGTTAACATGATATTTTTATGATGTAAAACATAAAAATATTACATGAATATGAGTATCGAAAATTCGTCATGGTTGATGATATGGTCTTATATGAGATAAAGGTATAGGTTTACCACCTAACCCTACAAATGTTATCTTAGTATAATGATCCATTTTCCTTTTATGCCTAGTTTCGCTACTTATATACATAATTTCATGCATTTTATAGAAGCCTATATATAATATAAGGATTAATATAACCACCAATGTACCATTTTTTCTTTGAATAACTACCCATAAACCATTGGGCAGGGGTTAAACAAAATAATACTCTTTTTAGATCATGTCGTATAAAAAAATATAATACATAGGTAGTATATAACAATCATCTCAACTATCAACAATAAAATATATATCTATGTGACACTTGAATATAAAAAATATTATATCAATCATAGAACATTTACCATTGAAAATGAAATGGTTTTCAAGAAAATTTATATAAGATATTATTATAAGAAATATTTAGAAGGAAGCTGTACGATGTCATTAGATAATATTCTTTTTGATGAAAATGTGATATTATAGGATACTGAAAAAAGATGATAAACCCTTTTATAAGATCAATTGAAAACTGTTTTAAATAATTAAAAATAAATATACTTTTATAAAATATTTTTTTTAAATGAAAAGTTAACAGAACAAATTGAATTCATATTATATAAAAAATATGTGTAAATAAGGACATGAAGATTTACTATAATAAAAGGTCAAAATATTAGCCAATTTCATTCATGTGAAGATAATTAAAAAAGATATAAAACATTCATAAATAATGTAAAATCATTATAAAATGATTTATATAAATTACCTTTGAAATAAGTTTTTTCAAAAAAATGTAATACAAGTTAATGAAAATAAAAATAACCTTATATAATTATTTAATCAGTAAAATTATCATCCATAATATAATATAGAGGATATGGACGTGGAGGAGAAATATTCCTGATTATGTAGAAGATGTAATGTCGATTCCACCTATTAGAGCCCTTTTAGAATCAATACAAAAAATGGATGTTAAATAATAATAATGCCTAAAAAATAAATAAATAACATCTAGAGAAGAAAATAGTTGGAGTATAATAGGGAATAAACATTTATTTTCCAAAAATAATATTCTAGACATACTGAATCTAAATATGATTATGATAATAAGAAACAGAATTATTATGACTTTAGAAACATTTAAACCAAATTCCTATAAAAGAAATAACTTATGATGTATTTTTACTTCAAATATATTTCATGGAAATTATGATTAAAATAATCACGGGGAAGTATATAAACAAAAAAAGAATATAGGTGGTGAATATTTAAAATATCTCAATGAAATGATAATAGAGATGAAAAACCATTGTCATTACACCCAACGTTCATAAAGGTGATTTCAAAAATTATATAATAACACAACCAAATTAATAAATTATTTATATAGATGTTTATATCTATTTAATTTTAATTTTATCAATTACTATCATTCATTATAGTCATTATGTAATTTTTTTTATTTCTATCATTGGATGTTAGTATTTTAAGATTGTTTTATAAAAGTTCCATAAAAGAGATTTTGATCCCCACTATTTGACACAAAGTTCATACTTCCTAGATATGTCATGGTAGTTGAGTAATTCTGTCCCTATAATTTATTTAGTCCTGTATTTCATTTATTGATGGTATGGAAATGTTTCTTGGGAGTGGGAACCATGATGAAATTATTTCAGGTAAGTTACCCATAATAAGAGACTACTTATTATAGACCATTAATTTTAATGGATTTTTTATATAATCATAACCATGAAATAAATTAATCTTTAATATAATATATAGTCAACAATCATTTATTCAATCTTGTGGATTATAAAATAAATATGTCCATATAACATTATAAATTGAGGTGGGTTAACCAACACAAAAAAGAACATGATATAATAACATTGAATGGGTAAACAGACCTTGTTATATTATATTAATATAATTTAATAAGAAGAATAATTATGTTAATATACCATAATTATAGTGGATAATGATATTTTTAAAAATTAAATATAAGATGTTCATTTGTAATATTGGAGAATAATTTACTTAAGTATATGATGAATTCACTCTTTCACGACACATGTACCATATGAATTTAGGATTTACGCAAAATTGTTTTAACAATAATCTATAAAACATGAATGAAATTATGTATAGGATAAATGGGAATTTTTTTTAAATAATCCAAGGAAAATATTGTTTTTGGAAGGTGCAGTGGAGGGGTTATCTTATAAGCCAGTTTTGGGTGGAATTTCAGAAAATATTCATTCCTTAATGTATAAGGTTTTCATTCTAAAATGAATGTGGATAAAATGGGTATTTTAATGGAACTGGAATATTTTTTGTAATGAAATAAATGATAATATATGTTATAGATATTCTTCTATTATTCTTTATTATTTACAACATCGTATAACCACATATTACAAGATTCCAACTTTATCATGAAGAATCATTTTTACCTTGATAGTTTCTTTTTATTCCCATAAAAATAAATGAAACTACTACATTATTTCGCTGTAGTGGTTAATTTTTTTTATTCCTTTTAATGAATTTTAATTTCAAAATATTTGAAATTTATCTTTTTAATGAAAAAATATAATACATTGATATTTTTAGGAAATCTAAAATTTTAAAAAATATGCATTCTAAATATTTTTTCATGTCAATAAGTAAATAAATAATAGTTATTAAATTATTTTATAAGCTGTAACATTATATTATAATAATATTTTAAAATTTACCATTTTATCTTATTAAGATAAAATACATAATAATTTAAAAATAAATCCTCTAAAAAATATATATTCTCAATGAAAAAATGTTTTATATTTATTCTAAACACATTTAATATCATTATATGAATTTAATTTCATTATATATATATAATTAATTTCATTAAATTTCTATAAATATGATAAATATATATTTTTAATAAAGAAATTATATATAATTTTTTTATATAAATTATATTTTATTAGTAGTGAATATTTTAATTATCCTTCTTTATACATCAGTAATTATTTCATGGATTATAATTATTTTATTTTCATATCATCTATTTTCTAAAAACCTTTTTATGATAATCATTATTTTATAATTATTATAACAATTATTACCTATAATACATAAGAATATACTTTTATAATAAAGTATTTATATTAAATTTTATTATTTATGTTTCATTATTCATAATTTTTTAATTAAATTATTTTTAATTTTTCAAGAAATACTAAAATTATTTAATATAAATATTTTATAGATTCATTAAAAAAGAATATAAATGGCAATAATGTATCCAATGACCATATATCAAACTAACATTTTTTTATAACAATCAAATTTTATACCTATATATAGCCTTACAAACATCGATAAAACTATTCATCCTATTTAATCCTCCCTCAACCTATCTAATATATTTTAATTTCTTTGTTTTTATTCAATAGTTTCAATAAATATGAATAACAACATGGAAATACATGATGATTTTTATTTCAAGTTCTTATTCATTTTAGAAACATATAGATCATTACCGGTGTAATTTTATTAATTTTCTTTATATTAAATTCTCATAAGTATGGTAATATTTTTATCATTAAAATGTATCATGGTGAATTTTAGTTTGGTATTTTTTTTGTGAAAAAATATGTTTTATACAATACATATTTAATCTAATATTAAAAAAGAATAATTTTTAGTGCCACTCTATATACCCTTTAACAAATTACATCATTATAATTTTAATTATCTCGTTCTGATGAAAAGATTTAGGGGAATCTATAGTATAAAATTTTCTCAACATATTTTATCTAATTATATATCAAAATCGTTAATTTATTTAAGACTACAAAACTAATTTTCCTATCATAATATGAAGATTTCAGAAATCAATTTTCTCACCAATAATTTGAGACAAATATCCCACCCTAATTTGGTTTTTAGAAAAATATAGTTAATGTAATTCACAGAGGTAATTCTAATCCATCCATTTATAGATATATAATAATATATTGATTTTTTGTAGGAAATGTTGCTTACCTATCTCAGAAATATATATGGAATCTATGTAGAGAGATACAATCCCGGAACTAAATCACATCAAATTTCACTAAAGTGAGAATAACATGATTTTTATAATGGGAGTTACCAGAAACATCAACCAAGGAAGAGTTAGAGACATAAGATTAAATCATCATGCCATTAAATGTTTTCAATTATTTTAAAATATTTAATTATTGTTCTCTTGTTATTATGTTTTTATAAAAAAAATAGATATGAAGGATCGTGTAGTTTTAAAATGAAAATGAAATTAAAACCTCCATAGTAGATGATGTGTGTATCGTAAAATACAACATTTTCATGTCCCACTTACATTACAGTGATGGAATAATTATTATATTGGTACCCTAACATAATATATTTATGAAATTGGATTTCATCATTAACCCTGAGATTTGTTTAACTATTTTTGTAATTCCCCTACTCCTAGCAATTGAAAAATTAGAGTGTGGGTGGTGTATATGGTGATCATTCTACTAAATTGTTTTTGGGTATATCCATATCTTTTTAACATTCATGTGCTCATGGAAATTATATTCTAAAATTAAATAATTTAAATTATATTTGAATATATTTCCCAGAAGCTTCCCCCAAAATTTTAATTATGTAGGAAGATGTATTTTTTCATTATGCAGATTATTACTTGAGATCCTATCAAAATTAATCTTTATCATCTTATCCTCTATTTAATTATAATAGTGGTTGTAAATAATTTTAATTTATACAAGGAAATACCATATTGTTTTTATAAAACCTACAATACATTTCATTTAATTATTTTCAAAGTATTTTTTATGCCCCAAATTAAATGATAGATCATGATTTTGGGTCAACGAGAAAATGATAAGCCAATATTGAAGGTCTTGTAATGTTTTCTTCATATGTTCCAATGGATCCATCCTCCATTTTTTATATATTAATAATAATTTTACCGTATTATTTTGAGGATTATATGGATAATATTATTTTAGTATTATCTATTAAAAAATTAAAACTAAATGATTTTGTTCTTTTTTCGTATTTAAATTTAACCATATTATGTTCTTGTTCATGATTGAAATTTCATGGATGTGGTTATGAATTTTGGGAACGACCCAAGAATATATATCAAGTATGAGGTGTAAATTTTTTTTGTTTTACTGATACAGCAATGAGAACATGTTTGTTGAAAAATTAGTGTTAACCATACAGCTATCTACACAAAGGGGTAATCCAGGAGTACGGTTTTTAAAACTGTAGGTTTCACTAGATAGAATTGAAAAATCGAAAATAAAATGGATGATAAATTTGAAATTTTTTAACATGATTTCATAAATTGTGTTTCATGGCCATGAGATGTATTTTATCTCAGATGCATGGGTTTTCAGTGATGAAACTTGGTTTTAAAACCATATAGACATACCATGCATCAAAATTATTGAATTCTTACTATTATTTTTTAATCTAAAAAATAGTCTCGGGACCCCATTCTTCTTTCCTTGACATAACCTCTAGATCCCCCTCTCCTATTTGATTTATTCTGTCTTCAATAGACCATTTTACCTTAATTATTGGATGATATAAGCAAAACTTATTTAAATTTATCCCTATTTTTGATTCCAAGCCATTCTGTGCACTAGATATTTAAATCACCCAATTTGTTTATAATTATTGAAAATTTGTGAACTATAATATGTTATTGATCGAACCCAATTTTTTATCTTAATGTTTTTGGTGTTATTTACTTAAGTGTAAAATGGTGATTGAGACCCTCTATGTTCACGGTAGGGGGTAAATAATTACTTCCACAAGTCATACTGTTTATTAGTGAATATGTTGATTGGTTTCACTCATATACCATTTATTCATCATAGGATGAGATTATACATATTATTTTTTATAATTGAAATTTATATTTTTGCTGAAATTACTAATATTATTTGGGTATGTATTTGGAATAAAATTTGACAAATTATGTTATAATATAGAATGTGTTATCTTGAATTTTTATTTTTAATTAATAAATATTAAATCAGGTTATTGTATTTTTGATGACCAATTGTTAGAACATTCTATGAATCATTCACATAATAGAATAACCAGGGTATTTATATGGTAGTTTTGTGGATTCTATTTTATTTGATTGGACTAAAATGTTTCTAGTATTTGTATATTTCCCTGGTTTTGAATATTGTTTTGCGATAAGTATATTTCCCTAAGTAAATCTATTTCTCCCGTAAGAGTATATTTGATAGCGGGAAACAATTTTTTGTGGACAAGAATATATCCTATGGCATGGATATTGTTTCAGGACTGATATATTTCTATGTTTTCCAATTTAGTTCTAGGAGAGAAATATTTCCCTAGGTGGGTCTATTGTTTTGAGATGTGTATCTTTCTCTAGGTTTGACAATCCTTTTTTGAAGGGTATATTTCTCAAGGTGTGGCTTATAATATAGGTTGGATATATATCTATGGTGTCTACATTTCAGTGAAATATGGCATAAGATGATACATGTATATTTGATCTATGGTTTTATGAAACCCAAGCATCAATGATGTTATTTATTTATTTTCTACTATAGTTATAATCATACATATATTTTGGTCACTTCTGTATACCCTTTTTGTGAATGGATATAACTATTAACATCATTGATTGTGGCATAATTACATGTACTCACACCATTCTTGGGCCACCTTTGGTACCTTATTAGGCTTCATCACTATAAAATTGGATAAGGGAAATATCCCATCAGCTGATACATTATTTGTGATCATAGGATGGTTTATGGGAGTTTTTGTACCTTTTTTTCAATCCTATGGTTTTTATATATTGCATTTTCATATATTTTTGGGTTTTTTCTATTACAAATTAGAGTTTGGGATGGATATAACATTTTAAATTACTAAGATATGTTTATTTATTGGAAATTTCCAGTTTTTATATTTTTCTATTATATATTGATTTTTATATCTATTTGTTTTTATTTACGAGAATATTATAATCTAATAGTGAGAAAATTGCCTCCCCAATGTACAATTATAGACACTTTCTGATTGTCTACATAATCTAGCATGTATGAAGGAGTACATGATGTCATGTTGTAAACCCAAACCTAAAACTGTTTAGTAGCCATAGAACATGGTACATTACGAATTTTTATGAGATAAATTTATTTTATATAACTATTTAAGGTTATTTATACTTAATATCATTCATTTTGGGAACTAGTTTGGTGCTTATTATTCGGATTTTATAACCCATATATGATGAAATTAAATGTAACTAGGTATGGGATTTTTGTTCATGACTTTCATTTATACCATGGGATCACTTCACATTACATGATGCATATGTGTTTAAATATTATAATTTTAAGGATTGTCGTGTTTTTACCAAAACAATAAGAGGGTGTGCATTCTGCATCGTAGCAACAACATATGATTTACTTTTTATCTTCATGAATGCTCAAGTTTTTTTATGGTAAATATCGATAGTTTTTTGGAATATTTTTTCCGAACACATGTTTATATAATTATTTTTCATGTTCTAAATTAAAATTCCAATAAAAATTTAGTATATTTTTCTGGTATTATAGCTTATAGTTGGCATTAAATTCATTATAACGTTTCATAAAAAATAATTTCAAAACTATCAATTTTAATATTGATGATTTGGATCCCAAATGTGCATGGTATACCTTATGTGTTATATTTAACTTTTAGGTTAGTTTTAGGGGATTTTAAGAGGTCCCCATTTTGGATATTCCTATAAAATGGGATTTCCAAAATAGCAATAACTATCACTAGCCCCTCCCACACACCTATTGAGTTATCATAACTCAAGTGATTTTTGTGTTTTCTATTTTCCTTCATATATGATATACTAAACTACATTCATATCCTGTATTGATGAATTTTTTGTCGAAAAATTCCTTTACGAATAAATCCATGTAGAATAAGGAGGGTGGTGATGAGAAAATCCATGCGGTTCTTAGTATATAACCTGCTATGTTACCGCGTTATGTGGTGGAAGATCAAATCAAAGTGATCTTTCATAGAGTGGTGCAGGATATTGAGAGAGTGTCTCCCAATGTGTAGTGATGATGTCTGAGTTAACTAGTGTTTTTTATCTACAATACAAACCAATTTTTTTGGGGTAGAGATAACATGGTAGATGAGTATTGTGTTTGGTATTTCATGACTATTTTGGATCACATAGAGATACCTCATGACTAGAGGGTGAAAGTGGATTTAAATATGCTTCATGTATTAGTGAAGAAGTTGAAGGACTTTAAATTATATATAAAAAATATATAGGATAGAAATGGAAGGACTTATATAACTATTTCATTGACCAATTCATTCCAACAACACTGAGAAATTACATGGATATTGAATTTATTCATCTAACATAATAGAATATGGTTTTTAATGACTCCGTGGATTACATTATGAACATTAAATGTTTATATACTATGATAATTGATGATGATTTGGATAGTGTGATAAATTTTGATGATGGTAAATGAAATGGGATTTAATTTCCAAATGAATTTATTTCATCTCAACACTTTTTTTGTTCTCCTGAATCATAACCATCAATTAAAAAAAAACCAAAACAATGAAAAGGAAACTGTAATGTTGGTTTATACATGGATATTATAGAGAGGATCATAAGGCCATGGGGAAACCATAATGGATAATTATTGTTGAGTTTTGGTTTCACTAGTTGGTGTATGGTGTTAGACTCCTCATCATAAGGGGAATGACTAATTAAAAGATATTAGTGTAGTAAATGAGTACAAACCAAACCCCAATACCTTTGAACACATACCATGTTTCAGTTATTTTGAATTATGTGGATTCTATTGAGTTTTTAATGGAATGATCTATGGTCTTCTAGCGGTGAACAATCCGAAAAAGTGAATGAATCAAGAGCAGGATCATCTATGTTGTGGTGGATGGGTATTTTTAGTTCAACTAACTACTAATTTTGGGTTGAAGGATACGGTGACCATTGATATAGAAAGCCACAAAAGTAGTGTAGTGTTATGAAGGGATGTCACGTATAAGGATAGGGTCTCTGTATTATCATATAATTTTCATATTTTTTTTAATTATATGGAATTATTTCAAGAACGAGAAATCTGACGGCATGGGATTCTAAGGCCTAGAGTGCCTGGAATGATCCCTCAAAATTTTGTAAAACATTAAATAGCGCGCATAAGAAGTTTTACTAAAAAAGTGGAATATACCTTAAATGGTAGCCCAGATCAAAAATCCAAGGGCACCATTCTCCTCAGGATGGTGGGTTTACCCTATGCGTGACTTAGGATTAGTCGGTGCAGGCCTCCTGTGAGAAAACCTGAAAATTGCATAACCATAAATAAAATAATTAAATAAAAATAATTTTATTTTTCAGATTCTTATAACTCACAAATGGTAAATCAGATTGAATATATGAGACCACCATTGAAATTGTGAGGGTATGATTTCCATAGGCTGATACAAACATTGGCCGGCACGGGCCACCAATGAAAGTTAGTTTTTTTCTATAAATAAAATAATTTATGAAAATTATTTTATTATAAATTCCATAACATCTAAATGGTAACTCGGATTTGAAATCCGATAGTACCATTGGGTTCTTTGGGGAGTGTTATCCTTATGTGAAGCCTAACCTTGACCGGTGCGGGTCAATGGTGAATGTTAATAATTTATTGAACATATTTTCGGGTACGTTCAATAAACGCGCAAGCGGCAATTTAGAACTTCTGAACAATTGCTTAGATTAAAAATCTGAGGGCACCGTTGAATCTGTAGTTTCAGGATTCTGATAAGGGAGGCTTTACTTTGACCGTAGTAGCTACGGATAAAAAGTTATGTTTTGAGACTTTTTAAAATAAATGAAATGAAATAATTTCAATATTTTATTTCATATCTTATAATGGACAAGTAAAGGGGTGGGGTCAGCGACGTTTCAAGACAATACATTTCTTGACCTTCCAATCCTATGTAACAACGTCATTGGGGATTTAAGAGGCTTCCAAATTGATGATCCTCATTAAATTCAAACATTGTTACTTAACCCCCCCTCCTATATATATGGAGATTGGGGAGGGGTATCGTTAGAGCTTCACCAAACAATGAAGTGTTGATGGAGAACCGTGAGGTTGTACCCTTAGAAGATGAAGTTATTCCCTGTGGGAGGTGACGGGTGACACCAAACAACGAATCAGAGGATGATGTGCGAGCGGTGTCATTAGAATCCAGTCGTGGATATGAAGAACACCAACCCACCATCAAGTGCAGGCATTTCTCCAATGATTATAGGTATGGGTTTATTCATTTCCATTTCCATAAAAGATTCCCTCTTCACTATTCATTAAAATTATACGTAAAATGTGGGTCAACCGACAAATGGGTTGATCCACGAATCATTAATTTTTCGGGAGGTTGTTATGGGGTATCCTTGTGGGGTTTTGTTTGTTGTGTAATACAAGAAATTGTTATACTCATTTTATCCACCCTTTGTTCATGAGCTAACACGGATGGTGCGGGACTAACGAACCTGACTTGAACCCTCTGAAAATTTGTTACACTCGTGCCTTCCATGGAAGACCATGGGTGAGACGACACCAACTGGTTATGAAGGAGGTGACATTCCAACGCATGCTGCTAGAGGAGGCCGCAACATGAATCTACTACAGACATCAGAGTGGTCAGAACCGGCCAACCGTGGAGGAGGTGCGGCAGACGGAGAAGGCGATCGGCCTATTGGTCGGCCGAGGAAGGGAAGTGTGTCTTGTATTCTCACATCGCCATTGAGTAGGAGACTACGACCGAAGCCGTAGTGGAGGAGGTGGAAACTGCGCCTCCTGTGGCTTCAGCGGCAACCGGGCGGTGCCCACGTGGCGCTACCACTTTAAAGGCTGAACAACCTTTGGCCGTTCAGGATATAGGTGGAGCGGCTCCCCTGGTCCACCAGGAGAAATCACCAAAGGCCTCGCCCTTCACATATGGACCACCCTCCAGCGGGTCACCTGCCCAGCGAGTCGGGGCATGCTCCCCATGCCTTCTCGTGCCCCGCCACAGGCCGCGACACCCCTTTGTGGGCCCGTCCCTACATGGGTCGGCCCTCCCTTGTGGTCCACCCCTTTTTTTGGGATAGGATGGACCTCAGCCTAGTGGGCTGATTCCACCACAGCCCATCCCAGATGGGGTCGGGTAGGGTTGGTCTGACATGGTCGGACCGGACTCGGGCCCAGAAAAACATAAATGGCCTTTTCTCGAGAACCAGGCGTCGGTTTGGTGAACCTTTTGCGGAGTTGGGATCTTTGCAGTGAGACGGTTCTTTTGACTTACTCCATGAGTGTTTTAGAGAAACATGGAGTATGGCCGGGTTGGATCTCAACTGAATCCAACTGGGCCTTTGGCACTTAAATGCCAATAATGCATAGACCGGGCATCCGGATGACGTTCCGTTTGTTGCGTTGGAACCCTTGTGACATGATAGATCATCAGGTTACTTATTTATGAGACTTTGTTTTGGTTTAAATACAACTGATGTATTGGTGAGCAGTTCTCCCAATCACGCTATGTACGGAACCCTGCGACTGGCTGAGACCTAACGACTGCCAACTTTTTGACTCATAGTGACTTTATGGCCATGATACACGATTGGTTGGAGTACTTCAATAGGACATAGTGGGGAGTGGACGTGATACATGATGGGGAGGAGTACCTCAGTAGGCCATGGTGGGGGAGCGGCTCTGTGTGACCTAGCAGACCCATTGTACACATTGAGGAGGAGTACCTAAATAGTTCATGGTTAGTGGGAAGCAGCTCTGTGTGACGCGGTAAGCCCAATGTACTTGATAGAGGAGGAGTTCTCCAGTATCTGAGGTGTTCAACATTGTGACTAGGAATGTTACTTGTTCCTAGGACCAAAGAATCTATGGGTGGCTATCAGCATTCATGGCTATCTTGTGTGGGTCAGTATCATAATTCTGTTTCTCTGAGATGTATTCCTGGTTTGAGCTGATACTCTAATTGAGATATGTCTATTGTTTTGTGATTTGTGATTGAGTTCTTGATTTTTGGTTTTCCTTGTGGAATTATGAGAGATCTTCTGGGGTCTCGGGGTCCATATTGGGTGTCGTTATACTCACCCATGCACGGGCTATTCCCACACCGTATTGTGTCTTGTGCAGACAACAAGTAGCTGGGATAAGGCTTGAGGGAGCCAAGACTAGGTAGTATGTGGAGGAGACAGGTGGACGTATTGTACTGATGAGGTGATCCGTACCAACCCTTCAGGTAGGATCCTCAGAAGATGAATCCTTAGTTTTTTTCCTTTTTTAAATTTTATTGTTCCTTTCAGTTGTGTTTGTACTTTTAATTATACTCATACTTTCATTTGGGCTTGTATTCCGACCCCTTTTACTTTCAGCACTCCTTTTTTACTACAGTACTTTACTTCATAGTCACTTCTTGTTGTGTTCTCAGATTGTGTGTCATACAGGTTTGAAGGAAATGACTTCCTGTTTTAGGGAATACACCTTTCAGTTCTAGTCACCAGCACCTGGCCTAATGTAGGTAGGCTTAGGGTAATCACGGAATGGGCCCCAGGGGACAGGTCATGTCAAAGTGGGGTCAGAGGATTAAGTTCTACCGAATAACTAGGACTCTGATCTTTGCTCAATGGAAATACTGTTATGTGTTATGAGTGTGGTTTTTAGTTTGGGGAATCCAGTGTTGGTGTGGCGGCCAACGTATTCATACACCAAGACCCCGGATTCTGATTTCGGACTCAGTACAAGGAAACACTGATTGCATTTGTTTTTTAAGAGTTTTTCTTGAGATTTCTTTAGAGTCTGCTCACCGGGAATAACTTAATGATTGTGGCACACTTGTTCATTATCAGGATACCTCCATGCATACTTCCATCTAGTATTCCCAAGAGATTACATGATGATGACCCATCGAGCGATGAGGCCTCAATGCAGGGCCCTCTTATGGAGTAAGCACCTTCGGGTGGTGCACCAACATCACCACCACCTGTTGGGTACTAGATGCCCCCAGCCACACCATTAGAGAGTGCACGCCGACTAAGCTCATTGCATGATTTTTAGTGGCAGAGAGCTCTAATTTTACGAGGTGTACCCGACTCATAGGCTGCTAGGTACTGGATTGAGGAGGAGGCCAAGTTTCCATCTAGCCAGGGCACCATTCGATCAGATGGTGGTCCAGGAAGATAGACTTCTAGGAGGCTCAGCATGATAAGGAAAAGGTTTGGGTTTCCCTGATCTTTTAAATAGGTGACTTTTCTGTAGAAAATTTTGAGAACCTTCTTCAAAGAAGGGGGTATTGTTCCATAAAGAGCTTAGGGATGAGAGTTCCCTACAGCTTCTATATATTTGTCAAGACAACATGTCAGCAGCTGAGTATTAATCGAGGGGTTCCGATCATTCTTGATACTCAATTAATACGATATGATCATTGATTTAGGGCTCGGTCTTCCGAGCGAGGTGTGTATAAGGATATCGGAGCCAGCACTATTCCTCTACGAATTTATACATATGTTAGGGTGATAGAGATAAACATTGTGGTTGAATGTTCTTGGGCTGAGTGGATTTAGTCGGTGAAATTTAATAGTGGGAAAGTATGAAATTTATGGTAGTCTTAGAAACTTATCCATGTAAAATATTTTATAAAGAGGAAGAAATAGGGATAGATTAATCTATAGGGAAGAAGATGTGGAATTGGAGTTAGGAGAGTAGCATGAGGTGGTGTACATTTCGACATGGTACAACCATCACCCCAATGTGGTCCACACATGGTTCAGGGAGCTGGAGGATAGGGTAAGGGAGTAGCTGTATGCGGTCAAAGCGTGTGACCCAAGGTATCTAGGAATGATTCTAGGTATGAATTGTGTCTACTAAAAGCTTCCATATTAATAGACATAGGTACCAATCATTACTTCGTTCCATGAATCTTGTCCAAGACCTAGAGTTTTCAGTTAAAACATTGACTTAACCCTCCTTTCTTGTGATACATTTTGGAGGAGACTAAAAAATTTCAATTTCCGACAGTTTGATATGACACTTGAGGTGAGAGTTTTGCTTAGAACCTCATTGTGGCAATGTCGAGGCCTTACGATGTTATTTTGGGTATGGACAGGACATCCACAGTTTATACTCAGATTACCTCTATTAGGAAAAAAACATGTGTTTACCTACAACATTGGAATGATATTTTCCTTGGTTAGCAAAAAAAAAAAGAAATCCCAGGAAGCAGAGGATAAACTCATGCATATGAGGGTGTAGCCGATCACTCTTCAGTTGGCCAGCCTTATACTCATGGAAACATGAGTTTGGGGTTTTCAGTTTCGAACAAGAGTGGCAGAGAGTGGGGAAAACTTTTCAAAATATGATTCTAGGGTTACCTCCCCAAAGGGAGGGGGACTTATGCGTGGGTTGGGTACTACTAGAGTTTTGAACTAGACTTCTCTATAGTGGAGGCACCCTTGTCAGCTTTAACGTAGAAGGGGGAGCCTTTCCTATGGATGGAGAAGTGTCAGTAGAGCTTTCAAGAGTTAAGATAGATACTGACAAGAAGAACTATTCTACCAATGACCTAGAGTTAGTAGCAGTGGTCCTTACGCTAAAGATGTGGTGACAGTACTTGACAGGAGAAAATTTTACAGTATACTCTGATTACAAGAGTCTCCGGTATATCTTCTCTCTGAAGGACCTGAACCTGAGATAGTGGAGTTGGCTGGAGTTCTCACAGGACTATGACTTTGAGATAGTCTAAAATCCTAGGAAGGGGAACATGGTAGCAGATGCATTCAGCAGGAAGTCTGGTCTATAGTTGCTGAGTGAGGTGATAGAGTAGCTTGACGCACTACAAATATCCTTCATGGATATAGATGGAGAAAAATACCTCATGTATATGATAGTCACTCATCCACTCCATCAACGATTTAGGGAGGCGCAGCTTGGGGAAACTAACTATGAGACTTGACGTTATCAGATATCATCAGGACATGAAACTGATGGATTTTCTGACGGTGGGGAGCACATCATCCTCTTCAAAATTACGTAACATGGTACCAGTGGGGCTACCAGAGGAGGTGCTGAGGGAGTTTCATACGTCCCCTCTTCTGGTACATCCTGGTGTGGTGAAGATGTACTAGGACCACCAGCGTCAGCATTGGAGGCTCGAGATAAAGAAGGCAGTTGAAGAGTTTGATTCACGATGCCTCACTTGTTAGCAAGTGAAATCCAAAAATCAGGTTCCAGTAGGCATAGCTCATCCACAAGAGGTGCCGGAGTGGACGTTGGATGGAATCACCAGGGGCTTTGTGATAGGGCTTCCACGTACATCCTGGGGACCTGATTCCATTTGGGTGATCGTTGACAAACTCACCTTGTTGTCCCACTTCCTACGCATCCGAGAGAAGGGATCAATAGAGGGCTTGGGATTCCTCTACGTATAGGAGATTGTTCGACATCATGGGGTGCCATTGACAATAATATCTGACCATGACACATGTTTCACATCCAAGTTGTGGATGGGATTTTTGGAGGCATCCCGGACTCACCTGTATTTAAGAACCATCTTTCATCCTCATAAGGATGGTCAGATAGAGAAAACCCTGTAGACACTGGAGGAAATTCTAAGTGCATGAATCCTAGATTTTGTCTGGTGTTGGGAGGATCATTTTCTCTTTGAAAAGTTCTCATACAATAATATTTATCACTCCACCATCGCTATGGCACCTATCAAGGCCTTGTATAATCGACCATGCAGATCACCTCTATACTGGACAGAATAAGGGGATTCAGCAATTATGGGTCCAGAGTTCGTATAGGCTACCATTGAGAAGGTGCACACCATCCAGGAGCAGATGAAGACACCACAGAGGAGACCTAAGTCATATGTTTATTGGAGACGGAGTCCTCTTGAGTTCCAGGAGGAAGACCACATTGTTTTGTGAGTCTCTCCTCTTCAGGGACTACGATGATTTGGCCAAGGCGGAAAGTTATCACTGAAGTTTATCGGAAAATTTCTTATACTTTAGAGGATAGGAGAGATGGAATACTACTAGGAACCTCCACTTCATTTGGAGTGGGTGGATGACGTCTTCCACAGATCCAAGTTGAGGAGATACGTACAAGACCCATCTCACATCATCGACCATGGCGAGCTAAAATTAGTCGATGGGGAGACGTTTATGAATGTTCTAGTAGAGATTGAGGATTGACTAGAGCAAGTCCTTTGTGGGTGATTGATACCTCTTCTGCACGTTTGCTGGCATTAGGGGAACCACCAAGAGAGCACATGGGAGCATGAGGCTCAGATTCATGCTCAGTTCCCCCATTTGTTTCCATAGTCTATGTTTTGCTTTTTTTGGATGAAAATACCTAAGGTGGGGAGAATGTAATGCCATAGAATTTCCATATATTTTTTTTAAATTATATGGAATTATTTCAGGACCACAAAATCTGACGGCGAGTTATTTTGAGGGATGAAGTGCCAGTAATGATCTATCAAAGTTTTGTTAAACATTAAATAGCATGTGTATGTAGTTTTTCTGAAGAAATGGAATTACTCTTAAAAGGATGACTGGATCAAAAATCCTAGGGCACCATTGCACTCAAGTTGGAGGGATTAATTTAGGTGTGACTTATGTTTTGTCGACGTGGGCCTCCAGTGAGAAAACCTGAAAATGGAAAAACCATAAATAAAATAATTAAATAAAATTATTTTATTTTTCAATTTCATATAACTCATGAACAGTAACTCAGACTGAAAATATGAGACCACCGATGAAAATTTGAGGGTATTATTTACTTAGGCTGATACAAACATTGGTCAGTGCGGGCCACCAATAAAAGTTAGTTTTTTTTCATAAGTAAAATAATTAATTGGTAATTATTTTATTGTAAAATCCAGAACTTCTAAATAGCAACTTAGATTGAAAATATAAGAGTATTTTTGGGTTCATTGGGGCATGGTTTCCTTAGGCGAAGCCTAACCATGACTGGCATGGTTTTAGGATGAATGTAAATAATTTATTGACCTTTTTATTGAGTACATTCAGTAAACATTAGAGCGGAATTTTATGACCTCTGAATCATTTCTCTGATTAAAAATCTAAGGGCACCGTTGAATCTACTACGCTGGGAATCTCTTAAGGGGGGATTTACATTGACCGTAGTAGGTCTGGAGAAAAATTTACATTTTTTTCTTTTTATAAGAAATGAAATAAATTAATTTTTTTTTATTTTATTTCATATCCTCCAACAGAAAAGTTAAGGGGTGGTGCTACCGATGTGTCAAGACAATAAATGGCTTGACCTTCCAACCTCAAGTAATGACATTATTCCGGAATTAGAAAACATTCTAATTGGTAATCCCCATTAAATTATAACATCGTTACTAAACCTCCATCTCTCTGATATATATGAAGCTTGGGGAGGGGTATCGGCATGGCTTCACCGAACAACAAGGTTCTGAAGAAGCACCATGATGCTGGACCCTTAGAATATTGAGCAGATCCTAGAGGGAGGTGATGAGTGACACCAAACGATGAACCGGAGGACCACGTGCGAGAGGTGTCGTTAGAAGTATTTTTCCAGAACGAAGAACACCGACCCACCTTCATGTGCGGGCATTTCTCCGACGATTTGAGGAAGGGGTTTTATTCCTTTATGTTTCCTTAAAATATTCCTTATTCTCTGTTCTTGAAAATTATACAAAGAATGTGGGTCAACCAACTAATGTGTTGATCCATGAATCATTCGTTTTGAGGGAGGTTGTTACGGGGTATCCCTGTGGGGTTTTTTATGTTTAATTCAAGAAATTGTTAAACCCAAGGTATCCTCCCTTTGATCATGAGCTAACATTGAGGGCGCGATCCTATAAAACCTAGCCTAAACCCTTTGCAACATTCTTACCCATGTTCTTTCTGTGGAAGACCGCCGAAGTGATGACACCAACCAACTATGATGGATCTGACACACTAATCCACACCGCTAGAGGAGGTTGGTGCATGACACCATGACAGACATCAGAGGGGATGGCACCGGTCGAATTTGGAGTAGGTGCGACACACTATCATGCACCGCTGGAGTGCAAAGGGTTCGTGGCTCATCAGCCGCGGTAGATGGAGAAGGTGGCTGGCTCGTCGGCCAGCCATGGAAGGGAAGGGCAGCGTGCCTTCGGGTGTCGCTGGTGAGCAGGACACTGCGATAGAAGCCATGGTGGATGTAGAACCCGCACCTCTGGTGGGGTCCGCAGTGACTGGGTATAGCCCATGGGGCACCACCAAATAAATAGTTGAACGACCTTTTTCCGTTCAGGATCTCGGGGGAGTGTCTCCCCCAAGACGCCTAGCGGAAGCACCATGGGCCGCGACCTTCAAATCCGGAGTACCGTCAAGCGAGCTGCCGCCTCTAGACTGGGTCCCCAACCCAGCGGGCCGCCGCCCACATACCAGGCCGTCGGCCCCTGGTCCGGGGCCGCATCCCCCCCACGGGTTGGGTCACCACTTTGTGGGGCCCTCCTTTCATGGGTCTGGCTGCCCTTGTGGGCTTCTCATTTTTGCAGGCTAGCTCGGTCCTCCACCCAGCGAGCTGAGTCTACCATGGCCCATCCCAGACCGGGTTTGGCTGGGTTTCTCTGACTAGGTTGGTCGGATCGGACCTAGGCCCAACTAGGCCAAGAAAAAATTAAAGGGACTTATATCAAGAACCGGATATATGTTTGAATAACTGTCTACGGCATTGGGATTCATTGACCGAGAGGGTCCTTTTGAATTACTCCAAGATAGTTTTGGAGAAACATGGAGTACATATGGGTTGGATCTCACTTGAATCCAACCGGGCCCTCGACACTAAAATGCCAATAATGCATAGACCGTGGGTCCAATTGAGATGTCGCCTCCAACGTTGGAACCCTTGTGACATAACAAATCATTGGGTTACTTATTTGTGAGACTTCGTTCTGGTTAAAATACGATCGATGGAATGGGGAGTGGTTATCCCAAGTACGCTATGTACCGAACCCTACGACTGTCTGAGACCTAATGTCTGATTACTTTTCGACTCCTAGTGACGCGACGACCATGATACGCGATGGGGAGGAGTACCTTAGCAAGACATAGTGGCAAGCTTCCACGGTACGCGATGGGGAGGAGTACCTTAGCAGGCCCCGGTGGGGTAGTAGATCTGTGTGACCCGGCAGACCCACAGTACGCGATGGGGAGGAGTACCTCAGCAGTTCAAGGTTAGTGGAAAGCGCATATGTGTGATGTGGCAGGCCCATTGTACTCGATAGAGGAGGGGTTCTACAGAATCATAGATGTTCGATGTTGGGACTAAGAATATTAAATGTTCCTAGGACTAGAGAATCGATGGCTGGCTATCAGCATTCACAACGATCTTGTGTGTCAGCATCATAATGTTGTTTCTCTAAGATGTATACCTGGTTTGAGCCGAGAATCTAATTGATTTGTTTCTATTTATTTGTGCATTGTGATTGAGTTCATGATTTGTGGTTTTACTTGTGGACTTTTTAGAGGCCTTTAGGGGTATTAGGGTCCCTAATGAGAATCATTATACTCACCCCTGCATGGGCTACACCCGCACCTTGTTGTGTCTTGTGAAGACAACGAGCAGCTGTGATTTGGCTTGAGGGAGCTAGGACTAGGCGGTACACAGAGGAGATAAGCAGACGTAGAGTGGTGACGAGGTGATATACACCTAACCTTTAGGTAGGATACTCAGAGGTGGAAATAGTAATTGTTTTCCCTTTTTCAGTTGTACAGTTCCTTTCAGTAGTATTTGTACATTCAGTTGTACTCGTACATTCAATTGGTCTTGAATTTCGGCCCCTTTTACTATTAGAACTCATTTTTTACTACAACAGTTTACTTTTCAGTTGCTTCATGATGGGTTCTCAGACCATGTGTTTTATAGGTTTAAATTCAATGCCTTTCTGTTTTAAGGAATATTCCTTTCAGTGCTAGTCGCCATCCCCTGCCCTATTGAAGGCGTTCTTGGGGTAGTCACGACACATGCCCCAGTGGACGGGACATGATAGTCTCAGTTTCTAATTTCTTCATTCTATAATACATACTACTATATTCTATTACATAGAGCCCTCTATAATTTGAGGTACAATCATAGAAACTTATACCTAAAAATAAATATTATTTGATGATGGGGTTTAATCTTCCTTTATAACATAATGATTCATGGATAAAAAAGGATTGGATATAAAATATTTTTATATTTTGATTTCTATTGACAAGATGTTGGATGTGTAATTAAAATGAGTTCTCTATTTTTGTGATTTTTCATGGGATAATGGAAAATAAAAATTTTTGTGGGAATTCCTCAAGATAGAAATGAATATTTTTGGGCCATATCCTAGTGATAAAATGATTATTTACATACCCAAATCATGTCAACTATTACACTCAATGATTATATTTCACATATTTCAAGGGTGAAAAATATGTTCAATTTGGTGAATTGGGATTAGAGGTAGGTCACACAAGTGATAAGAATAAGTAACTAGTGGGATTAGGACCTTAATTTTATATCTGATAATGCATAGTAAGGACACAACAATTGAATTTTCCCCTTTTAGTTGATCTATTTTCGATGTTTTTCTTGAAAACCACTCATGTTTTCTTCTTGAGATTTATTTTTGGTTTATTACTGAGATCTTACAAGTAGTTTAACCAATTTCTATTTCACATTATCAGATGGATCCAACAATGGTTCATGCGATTATGTCTCAATAAGTGGAATTAGAGTCCAATAGGTTTATTCATCCATCAACATATCCTTGGGGTCTCTTGTTCTATTACCTAATAATATGGAATTCTCGTTGTGGGTAAGTGAGTACTACAATATTCTAAATTAGATAACGGTTAAAACATGATATCATCTCCCTTGTATTGATTAAATATTCGATCTATTAAAATGTTCTTGAGTATTTTTATGGATTTTTCTATGATAAGGGTAAGACAAACTGATATTAATTCATTTAAACCTAGCATGTAATTATTTTGAGTGTGTATAAATCAATAATTAATACCTATTGAATCCATTTATATTGTTGAAACCTAGAATATATTTATAGATTTGATGAATAAGAATATCCATTATTATTTGGAATCTTTTATGGTTCTTTTCATGGATTATATTATTTTTAACACCAATATAAGGGAGGAGAATGAAAAAAACCAAGAATTTTTTTAGGGATCACTTTGTGAACATTAGATCTCTGTCAATATCTCTATGGTCCCCTTTTTGATTTTATTGTAAAATTTTTAGTCTATGTGATTTATGAGGCATATATATCTATATATGATGAGATGATTCAAGTATTTGTTTTGTAAGTGAATCCCAATAATTTATTTTTTAAACATTGATTTCTTGGGTATATACAGATCTTATGAATTGTTTATATAGGATTTCCCCTAGTCATTTTTTCAATGTGAGGTTTGAAAAAAATGGGAATGAAGTTTGAATGGTTTGACTATTGTGGAGCATATTTTTAGATGTTGATGGAAGGAATGGATTAATCACTTATCCTGACCCATCCCCAATTGGGTAAGGATAAACACATGTATTGTGATGCGTCACTAATAAATTGGAGAGTAATTTTGATGTTGGGATATCCATTGGTCAAATTCAGTTTGAGTAATTAAAGACATAAAGAGTGGAACTACCCAAATGATGACCTTGATATGGAAGGTATTGTTCGTTCCCTGAGATGGTGGAGGAACTAAATATCAGGGGAGAATTTTATGGTCTATTTAAACAAATAAATCCTAACATAAATATCCTCATAATGGAACCAAAAGCACGGACTGCAATGGTGGATTGGGCATCTAAAATATATTTACATTAATCTTGACTACACCCCAAGAATGAGGAATAGTTTTGTAGGTGCTTTGAGTTGTATGATGCACACTCTTATATTACAATATTACAATAGTTAATTTTAGTTTACTATATTTTCACCTAGATTAATTTATACGTTCGAGAGAAACAAGGACAAAAAAACATTAATATTTACCTATTTCTCCTTATTTAAACTATAGTATGTAGTGGATTCCACTATTTAACCCATGGTTTTTATCTATGAGGGATGTCATATAAGGTTGGAATCCTCCACCAAACAAGAACTTGTATGATGATGATATTCTCAATTTTCACTGTAGTGTCATGTGTCCCACATACATACATGATGTGTTGATACATGACTCACATGATTTGAAATGGGTGGGCCACCATAGTTTGAAGATGTTTTAAAAAGACCTATGCTAATGGTATTTGTGGCTGTGAAAAAATAATGATGTGACAAGTCTTATTATAAATTTCTCTACTTGTCAGTAAGTGAAGGATATTCTCTAGTTTCACAATGGTCTTTTGATGTTTTCCCCATTATTTTATTGAAATGGGACTATTTGAATATAGATTTTTTTGGTAGGGTTTCCATGGGTTCTAGAAGGTAGTAATGGAATTTTTGAGATAGTGGAATGACTAGTGATGTTGGATCAATTTTATCTGATAAATGTTTCATTTTTAAAAATATGATATGGGGGAACTCTATTTTTGAGATACAGTTCAGTTTCATGGGGCCGCACATAAATTTTTTTAAAATAAATTTTCACAATTGACACTACACTTCTATAAGGGGGTACAAAAATTATTTGTTATGTTGGTGCATTTGACTACTTCTTATCATCCATGGACTGATAGATAGTTTGATCCAAATATATAGAATATGGGGAAAATGGTTGGAGCTTGTGCCCATGATTTTGAGGGTTCATGGGAGAACCACTTTCCATTAGAGAACTACATCATTGAAACAAATTTTTGGGCTTCATTTTAGATGGATCCTTATGGTTCATTTTATGGATGACCAATACTCTTTCCTAGAAGTTGCTTGGATGATGGTGAGTTAGAATTTATTATCATGATTCCAATTAAAGAGACATCCATTATTATATTGTTGATCTAGAAGTGTTTGTCTACAAATTTTAGAAGATTAAAATTTTATTTGGAATAACAACATCAATTTCCTGGGCTCGAGGTTGGTGATCAGTTATTCTAATGATTGTCTCCATGGTTTTGTAATTTTTATATTTAGATGTAGGTAATGTTATCAACCATGTTTATGTTACCATTTGTGATAGTGTAGGGGATTGCTTCAGTGGAATACCTATTGGGTTTTCCATAGTGTCTCAGTTCTATTCATGATGTTTTCGACCTATCATAATTGAGGATAAACTATAGAGACCTATCTCATATTTTCAATTTCAAGGATAGTGGGTTTTTATAAGATGAATCCATCAACGTCTGCCCTATATATAGTGGATTAGAGTAAAAATATAATTCATGGTTGCACTGTTCTTCAGCATCATGTGTGGCAGAAGAATAACTAAAACCGGGGGGAGAATTTGGAATTAGAATTAGAGATCTAGACTCAGTGATCATATTTGATCAAATATGAGTCTAGGTGATGATTCATAGTGAATATCATGGGTGAAATAATATAAGTTGAGTAGTTTTCATGGTCAATTAAATTGTTCTATAATAAATATCGTGGATGATCAAATCTATCATTGTAAGGGTTTAATAGACATTGTTTTTGTTGAGGTGTGTTATTATTTAAATTTCTCCAGAATATTTTTATTATTAATATTTTAAATAAATTATATATGGTTATAGATTTTGAGAAGGCTCCAAAATTATTTTGAGAGGTAAAAGAATAAAAATAATTAATTTTAGAGTTATAATCAGGGGAATATAGACAGTGAAAAATTAGCATTAATCATGTGGATAACCTTATATTGGGATAAAGAGAGGTGCATAGATTTTTGAATAGTGTAGGTATCTATTGGAATTGATTAAAAAAACAATAAATATTACATAAGAATTTTTCATCATTGGAATATGTTTTCTAAACCATCCATCCTAACTATGTGAATTTGTGTGTCTTAGACAATGGAGTTCAAATAGTATTTTTTAAGAGTTTTTGTCCTAGAACCAACTAGTTTTACTTTGATTACATGGATATTTAATGTATTATTACATATTTTTCATCATTCTGCTTGACTATTATATCATAATGTCCTAGTGTGTTTATTGCATTGATATGGTCATGGAAGTTCCCCGCTATGATTAGAACATTTAAATGTTAAAAAATATTCTTAAATATAGTTCTGTGGTTGGATTACATATGATCATGGGACACATAGCATGAGGACCATTAGGTGAAAGTAATCATATGAAAATGAGACTTCCTCTTATAATGTTCACACTTGGTAATCTCCAAGTTATGAGATTATGAGAACAAACCTGCTAGTAGAAATTACTCATGTTTTAGTGTCATTGGATATTTCTATCTAAGAGGGTGTGTAATGATCCTTAGACTATAAGATTATCATTAATACATGTCATGACTTGCACACTTTGAATTAATAACGAAAAACATCACATAGGTAGTTGGTGGGGAATATGGTACATTGGGTGCATCATGAGTGGCATGTTATTAATTAATAAGCCATGGAAGGATTATTCCCATCCATTTATGGAAGTTGATATCTCGACATTTGACAGAAATAAAAGTGTCACTTAAAATTCCATGGACATGGTATAATGATGAGTTTATTTCAGGTACTCAAAGAATGACATATTAAGCATAAAAGTTGATGACACAATCATGAAACCTACTTTATGAGATATTGTGACCAAGGGATTATATTACACAGTGAGCATTCATATGTGGATGTTGTTTTTGCGACTATAAGTTCTTTCTCTTGGGTGTCTTGAATCTTTTCTAGACAGTACTCTTGGACTTTAGGCAAGGCTGTCTAATGCCAACAAGAAAGAATCCTAGAGGGTCACCCACAAAGTGTTTTTTGGTGGTCTCGGTTAAATTCTATTGGAATTTAATTAATGAAATAAATATTAATCTCAAGACCGTGGAATAATTTTATTCAAGTTAAAATGATCGCATAAATTATATTAAATATATTTATTTATTTTATTGAACATTTAATAAATATTCATTTATTAGTGGGAAAATAAAATATTTCATTGAGAGAATAAATTTTTTATTTATTTATTTAGGTGTTTAATAAATGGAGGTGGAGTTCGAGTGGACCAAGGTCGGTTTGGTAGTGAAATAATTATTTGCAGGATGGTAAATAATTATTTAATTAGTTGGAACAAATTAAAATAACACTACTATTATTTTGTGACATGAAATTTTATTTATAATTCCGATTTTCCCAGGTTGGTGAACCATAAATAATAACTCTGTATTATTATTAAATTCATTTATTTTCTATAAGATCATGAATTTATTTAATTTTTTAAATGTAATTAAATATTTTAACTGAAATTCCATGTATATAAATAGGAATGTACGCCTATTATTCCATATAACACACCACAAGCCTGGTGAATTGGGAATCATTGACCCAAACAATTTCTAAATCAAATCCACTTCTCTCCACTCTATTGAATGAGAGAAATTATTCAAGGCCGAAGAACTTGCGATAAAGAACAACCAACATAAGACACCCGCTTCGCTGTGCTAGCACCCCGAGAACGTGCGGTGTTGATCGAAGGCCAAAAGAGCAGGTGTGGATCTCCTCTAGAGGGATTCTAGTTTGGATCTTTACAAGTGCAAAGAGATATTCAGGATGGGTCATTTCGGATGATCAACATCATCAAAAAAGAAAAATACAAAATATCCATGTATTATTTTTCATTAAGAAATTAATTAATTTAATTATGAACATGATGTGCCAGGTCCTCTCTAAATGATCCGTGGCCCTTTCTTCTTTATCTAAATATTTAATTAAATTCCATGGAGACTAGAATTCATTGTCGTATTTATCCCGTAATAATCATTGATCATGGTAAAAATCAAAGTTGGTTTTCGTCCCAACCACACTGCCCCTGTGTCCCGAACCATCATTTTTCACAATTGGTCAAACCGAGTTTCCAAAACATGAAAAGGAATTAATGAGTTCTAAAAATAATATTTTCACCACAAATACTAACAACAAATCTCATTGTCTCCCCCAATTTTTGTCTATTGAACCCCCCTCACATATTTGATGAGTTTTGTATTTCTAGGAATCTTATTCATCATTTCTTGATGGATCGGGGCATGTTCAATTTAATTGACTCATATTGGTATTTTTAATACCATCCCTTCCATATATATCTCAATTATTAAAATATTATTGATTTCAATATCATTTTATTAACCATAATATGGTGTTTATCGAATCATATTTAGGGATTAGGGATCATTGGGCTTGATTTGGTCAGTGTAACTTGGAAAATGATATATATTACATTCAATGTAGGTGATCAATAAATTTTCACAAACGTCATATTGATTTTTTCATACTGTGTTCATTTTTAATTCACACCAGATTACTGTGAAAATTAACATTGATTAGATTATATTTCAAAATTGATTGAAGATTAATTTAAATGATTACATTTAAATTAATTATGTTATATGAATTTGGAATTGGGATAAACTAAAATAATTTAGGTAATGATAAATAATTGGTAAACATGAATTTGGAATTATAATTAGTAAATTTTGAATGATTTTTTGTAGAATAGTGAAGATAAAATGTATAAAAATTATATGACTAATTCATGAGATGGTTTAATATACATGGTTCTACTCCAGTTCTAGGATTTCTTTTTCAATGGGTTGTATATGAGTATTCTTGGATGAGTATGTTTCCATAGGAGTGATAGTTTTTTTAGGTTTGGAATATTTACATTAGTGTAACTTTTGTTCCCAAAGGGGTATATTTAGATAGGTGAAACTATTATTCAAGGATTTTTACACTTCTTTGGGAGGAATATTGTTCTATAAAGTGAATATTTCCCCTTATCTAACTTTTGTTTCAAGGTCAGTATATTCCCCCTTTTGTAAATATTATTTTAGGTAAAATATATTTCACTTAGTGTGACTAATAATCTAGGATGTGTATATTCCCACAGTACCTATTATTTGGAGGCATTTGAAACTTTCTGGTGTTGATATAGTTTTTCTAGGGAATCATCATTAAATCGTAGGTTCATGGATGTTATTCATTTAATTTAAACTATAACTATACATGTAAATATAAATTTTTTCACTTCTATATGAACTTAATAAGACAAGTTATATTTACAGAAACCATTGGTGGTGTCCTATTGATTTGTATTCACACCCTGTTCTAGCCACCATTGGTGTTGAATGTGACATAATTCTTACAAGATTGTATATTTTAATGTTTATTATAGTTTATGTATAAATTGTTCTTATAGGATGGATAATGGTAGGTTGATATATTTTATATATAATCTTATATTTTTTTCTTTTTTTTCAAATTTTTGGTTTTTGAGTATTCTTCTTTTCTATTTGACCTGGATAGATAATTTTATTCTGTTCAGAAATATTTATATATTGGCACTGATATGGTTATTTAGTTTAATATTTTATTGTATAGTTATATCTAAATATTATTTTTTATGTTAATATTATACTGTGGTATTTTGTGTAATGTCTCACCATAATAATATCATAGACCCTCGCTGCTAGTAAGTGTCCTCAGGCATATAAAGAGTCATGTCAATGGGTACATAATGAACCCCATTACAATATTGTTTAGTGTCCTTGGATTGAGGATGTTACATAAACACATCAAATATCGTAGAGTTAATTTCGTCATTTAGCCACATGTTGTTTTTCAAATTACCCTATCAGTCTACTTAACTTTTAAATAACATGTATCCAAAATTACATTCATTCATTGAGAATTTAAAAAAATGTTTTAAAATACAATTTCGTAGGAATTAGTTGATCAGATGATCCACCAATTGATTGTGCTCAGTGATACATAAAGGACTTGTTAGTGTGTTTATCATTTTTTGGTGTAATCCGGATCATAACATGATTATGGTTATTTTTTAAAACATCAGAATTAATTTACATGAGGTTTTTCTATCCATACCATGTCATATTTTTTTCCTCCATGTGAAAATTACCAAATTATCCATCAAACTCATTATTAACTAGATTCTATCTTATTCAATCCAATAAAAAAATTACAAAAATTATTGAATATTCGTAGTGAGAAATTATATGAGAAGTGAAATAAATATGACGATGGCTTAAATTATGAAATACTGGTATTAGTTTATGATATATTTTTCTCAACCAATATCACTATAGGTTCCTCATTGTTTCATTTTTTTTCAATTTCATTTTTAAATAAATCCCCAAAATAACTAAATAATTCTCTCGTACCAAACAAAGTTCCCCAAAATAATATTTCATGATCTAGTGCTAGAAAAAAAAATTAAAACATATTATTGGATACCTTATGAGATGACAATATCATAACCATCACATATTTGTAACATAATTTAAAATTTTACTTAAAAATTCAAACAGAATCATACAACCTAATGGTTTAGTGACATTGAAGGCTAGATATGTGATTTTATTATTTCATAATAAGTCATCATAGTTTAGGAAAAGATACTAAAAAATTTATATGATCTAATACATTACATATATATATTAATATTCTTCATATTATATATAATGGAAACATTAGAAATGTGTGGAAAAACCAGTATGAGTAATAATAAGAGATAAAAATCATTGATCATAAGTGAGTATAAAATGAGAGCATGGTTTTGAGGACAAAATCAAGGTGTATAACAATAGTGAATTATACCCAAAAAATGTATGCCGTATGTACTAAATAACATAACTAATCTTTTTGAATAACAAGATAAATGAGTAATAAGTGTATAGAAATATAATTCAATAATATGTGATTATGATATACAAATGATGCGTAACATATGAATATATAATGAAAATGATAATAGGAAATTCATAATTGGTTTCCACTAAGTCATTTAGAGCATAATGGACTAGAATAACCATCTACCCCTAACATTACATCATTGGGCTAGAAACTCATGTACCATTTGGGGATTTGGTTAACCACCCATGTGATGGGATTTGGGGGGTTCATCTGAAGAACAAACGGAAAAAAGGAAAACCAATAAATTTTCACGTTATATCCTTGATAGAATAAATCTGAATTATAAATTTTTAATATAAAAATTCATAAATGAATAAAATCCTTTAATATAATCAATCATTGATAAAGAATTCTTGAGGTTGATTTCTAGAGTAGTTGGTAAAGGCCTCCTACTCCTAGGGATATTGCATTTTCCATAGGATTCTATAATTTTTCTTAAGGATTTCTATACTCATAAGGGGTCCTTGTGCCTTCACCTAGGGATAAATTAAATCTCTGGAGGAAGATAACATTATGAGCTATTCATACTGTCACTTATACCTAGTCGGTGGTTTATCATCCCATTATATAAATATCCTTGGTAGGTTAAACTTAAAGAAACATGTAATTAATATCGAATATGTTGATATATGCTTATTCCTATTAGATTTATTCATTTAATTTATTTAATAAATACAATCCATTTAATATATTCATAATGGAATCAATTTATTCCACTCATAAAATATTATAAATGATGAAACCTTATTGAATGATTTATCCATATAAATTTCTGCACATGTTTTAATTGAACCACCTACACTAAAATCCCATATATATTTTTTTTAAAACATATCACAATTTATGACTCCATATAGAAATATTTTTTTAAATTTATTAATCAATGTATATTCATTTATTAATATAAAGATAATCATAAACTAAGCCCATATCAAAAGGATAAACTCTGTGACCCAGTGGTTATTTTTTTCCTTGAAAAAAATATGATATCCCAATTACATTGTTATTCATAATAGGAGGCCTCCAGAACAGATTCAGTGCTACTCACATAAATACCGAGAGTAGATTATTACCATAAAACATACCAATTTCATTATAAAACAACTTCAACAAATCAAATAATTCATAATTATAGCTTTATAATCCATATTATGATGACTATGAGTGACCACAAGACATGGATTAAGTTTTTCTAGTAATGACCAACCCAACATTTCATGATTCTTTGAAATAGACGAACTAGGTCTACATAGGCAACATGCCATTTATCTTATGGGTTTTCATATCTCATGTCCCTTATTGAGATAGTTAGACTCAAATCATGGGAATTAAATTAGAATGGTAATTTATTTCCTCAATCTAATTTAGCACGGGGAAATTTTTGTTTACATTCATTCTAAAGGAAATATCATATCTTTATTTCTATCTAGAAAATTATAGAGTCAGTAACATTCACAACCTTACAATGATAACAAAGGTATCTTTTGAATTTTTTTAAGGATGGTATGAATTTATAATGTTCTAATTCTCGGTATCTTACCAACCTCCGATAATGGGGATTGATAATAATAAATCACTACTATGTATATCGATGACTGTATGAAATTCCATGAGAGACGTTGTGGAGAGTTTTCCCAATTAATAAGTCCATACATACTACCTCTTGAATATTTTCTGTGTATCTCATATACTAAAATTTATAATGTCTATAATTTTTTATTTTTAATAATCATAACAGATCATTTCAAACCATATGTAAAGCCCTCGATTCTAGAATCCCATAGTCGGTGGTTAATTTATTACATTGGCATGATATACACTGAATCACATCATGATGGACTGAATATTTCAGAAGTCTTTGTAAAATAGATACATATTTTAATTTCATAATATAATTGAAAAATTAAAATACAACATAGTATATTTATTATTAATAACTTTATTACCTTTATCATATCCATGTATATCAATCAAAAAATAGTTCCTCACATATTAGGAAAAATGAAACATACAAAGGGGGGTGATCAGATGAATTGTAACGATATTTGTGAATGATTATATATCAAAACAAAATAAGAATGAAAAATTTTCAAGGTAAATAATTCAATAAAAATACATTTAAAAAATATCATGATCATAATTTTGAATTAATAAAAGACTATTAATGTAGACATATAAATAATAACAAGTGAGCATAATATATCCATGGATATTCATTATAGTAAAATAATTACATGGACATCAACAACAGAATTAATAATTATATAATTAATAATTATATGCATCTAAAACATATCATAAACACCTTAGCAAAGACATGGAAAATAACCTGAAGGCCTTGTTCCATGACAAGTGAATAAATTTTTTAAGGCATTGGACAAAACCCAAGAAATTTTATCTCATGATACCTAATAACGCATTGAGGGGATATATAATTCCCATATTATCACTAAAAAATAAAATTTATTCATTATGGGAATATATAATAAATTTAAATAAACATTATTTATGAAAATTAATAATTGTTTTTATTTAAAAAATAGATGATACAAAATATCAATAATTTCACCAGTCAAACTGATCATAAACCATTCAAAGAAATATAGTTAATGGAATAATTATATTACACCCTATAAATATGAAATATAAAATTATATTGAAAGATATTAAAATGCATTAAAAACATTACTAGATTATTTCTTGAGGAAAATATTCTTTTCTTACTTTAGAAAATATTTTTCAAGTATATAAACATTGAATGTCATAATGAAATAATTATCTCTAAAAATAAAATTGTAAAAAATGCATTAAAATATTAATATATTTTGTTAATCTAGAATTTCGTACTTTCTACTCATTCTTCATATGTTAAAAAATAATTACTTTATATTTTTTATAATAAAGTCAAAAATTACATTGTTTAGAAAACAAAGGATCCTTCCTTTAAAAATATTTTTATAAAAAGTCAAAGATGATTAAAAGTGACTTTAAAATTATATGGGTAATCTTAAAATAATTTTGAAATCATTTTTAGAAATTATGTACATGGAGGAGAAATATTCCCCACCTGAGAATTAAAAATAAACAATCCTAAACAATAATGATATTGTCAAATAAACCCATACCACTTGGGATTATTTGGAATAGTAATCCCAATAAATGAAATAAACTCAAATGAAATATTAAATTACATGAATAAAAATAAATTTATGACATAATATTTCAATGGGGAGTTATATACACCACAAAAAATTTATAAGTTGGGAATATGGCGAATGTCTCTTAGAAGTGAAAGTAAGGTGAGAAACCCTTACCTTATAAATGACATACCTCATTTGTGATTTTAAAAAATTTTGTAATAAATTTATATTTATTTAAGATATATAAATAACTCAATAATTTTATATATTATAAATTTATAACATTTTTTAACTATTTTTCTGATCTTTTAAATAAGTTCATTATTTCAGATGTAACTGTTTTGTTTTTCATGTATGTTTGGTTGTGGATGATTTGGTCTTCATACTTTTACTATAATTATATAATATCCCAAATACATATTATGGAATAAAAATTATATATATTTGACATATTTTTCTTTAGGGTCACCCATAATATTTAGAGATATAAAAATGAATTATATTGTTAATGGAGACGGTAGGTCATGCACACGTACACATGCACGATGTTTTCCGTTTTCAAGAGAATAAATGAATGAATGGGTAATAAAAAATAATGTTTAAAAATTATTTAATATATCATATAAATAATATATCTTCATGAAATATATCTTCATTTTCATCCATTTAAAGCGTACATGAAAAATGAATAACATTTCATTATGGAGGTGGTAGTTCACACATACGCACGAGTGGCATTATCATTTTATAATGGATTGAAAGGTAAAAATGAACCTATTATATTATAGTTCCAAAGGTATTGTTTTTATTGAAATATCATATTTAATCATTCTTTCAAAAATTATAACCGTCCAAGTAATGTGGTGATTAAAAAATTAATTACACCGCTACCTGGAGACAAGAAGCCTTACATTTGTACGTACAATTTTTTTTATTTTTATTCGATGGAAAAGATATTGAATATGAAAATAAAATAGTCATAATATATATATATATGGATCATTATTTATTATTTTATTATGGGGAAAATAATTTATGTGGATGTAGAAGATGAAATAAATTTTGGGGAGTCGGTGAAGATGAATAACTATTCTTCTTTATCTCCCTTTATATATCCACTTAAGTGGAATAGGGTTGCTATTTTGGATGGAATGGAAGAACGTGAACATAGATAAGGATGTTTATAATAGGAATTGACATTGTTTGGATGAGTTATATGGCCCAATTTTGTGTAAAAAATGAAGGAAGGGGTTCCCTTTTTAATTGATTGGAGGGGAATTCTCGAAATTTCTTAAAATATTAAATTAATAAAAATTAATTTTTACACCCAAATGGAAAAAGATTTATATAATTTGAGTAGAAGTTTATGATAAGTCAAATATTTTTCATACAATAAAATTATTTAAAATTTTGTTTGATATGTTTTGACCATTATATTTTAGTTTTAACCCCCTGTTAGCCCGTTTGACAATTAATGATTTATTAAAATTTTCTATTCTTGAAGGGTCAAATATGTTACAATAAAATTATAAAAGAACAAAAAAATGAATAATGGTATATTTCAATAACTATATCTCTTTAATTTTGAATAATAATAGATTTTTGGAATCTTAAATAATTTAATAAAATTTAATCTATAAAAAAATATCATTATTAAAAAAATTTAGAACTATTCATCACATCGACCTAAATAAAATAAAAAGAACCCAAATAATTGAAATGTTTTTTATATCCATAAATTTATATTTTAGTCTATAAAATACTCATATTGTGTAATTTATATCAAATTATACGCCTTTTAATATTTTATGTATCCTTTATTTTATGTTTTCCATTTATTGAATAATTACCACACCAGCAATGTGTTGGAACTAAAGATAAATATTTTTTCACTAAAAATCAAAAAATTAACATGATTAATATAAATATATTTTTCCAAAAAATATTTATAGATGAAAATATATTCTGTATAATGAAATATTAATAATATTATAGTTATTAAATAAAATACTGTGTCATGTTTGACTTTTCATGACATAAAATAATATATTGGTCATAACCTTATCCAAATAAACATAAAATTGCATATTACCTAACAACATATGAGTATATATGAAATTGAATCCTCTAATAATATTAAGTAATTTTTTGTGTTATTTTCATGTCCTTACAATTTTATTTTTCACATCAATTGCCCGATTAACCTTTTACCATGGTAACAAAGATTACCAAAGTCACTAAATATATTTACCAAAAATAAAAGATAAATATTTAATAATTATATAAATAATGGTTCCAAATATGAAATTATTTTTTAGTAATTCAAAAATGTGGCAGAATTTATTTTAATACTAAAATGCAGAACCAAATGAAAAAAAATTCTATGAAAATTACTTTTTACTATAAAATTCATCATAATAAATTAAATGAAAAAAATTATTAAAATTAATATAATTTTATTATTAATTATTTTAAAGGTATATTATTAATTTTTATCCATTTTAGAATTAAATTGGTTTTGTAAATGTTTTAAACAAAAATAAAATATTTAACAAAAAGTTAAATTCTTTTATATTCATTAGAAAATAAATATTTTCAGAAACATTCCAAAAAATAAACCATATATTATTATCATATTATGATTTGAAAAAATATTTTTTTTATAAAATAAAATTTATACAAATTACAGAAAGTAATTTCAATATTTTCCCAAAAAATAATTAAAAATATCTTTTAAGAAAATAATTTTATGAAGAATATTTTTTTAGAAAGTAGTTCCTCGGTTGAAGACCAAGACACAATTCATTAATAGAAAGAAATATTATACATGAGTCTGAATGAAACAATTTTATTACTATCATTATCAAAAAGAGGGAGAATATCACAAAGCAGATAATCTAGCCAAGTAATGTCCTAATTGATTCCATTGTTGACAAGACCGTATGCGATCATGTTCGCTTCCCGAAAGGCATGAGTGACGATGTAGCTGATCTCTAGATGAGAAGCAAGGAAGCTCATCCAACCGGTTTTAAGGGGGTTAGGATATATGTACCACACCATTCCAAATAGTTGGGACAATAGTTGTTGAATAAAATTCAATCCAAATGTTTTTTCAACTCCTTTGCTTGACGAATTCAATAACATGAATCACACCCAACATTTCTGCTTCCAGAGATGAGGTCATTCCACAGTTTCCAAAGAAGCATTTATTACATTGACCAAGATAATATCTGTAAAGACCCGAATCTTAACGTACATGGACATTAAATTACATTTTCGGAATACTTAGTACATAACAAAAACATTCACACAAGGACCGTAATAGTTTAGTGTCTTTGGAAACTCGGAATATAATCTTCTAATCGTGGTGAAAGATCGTCAACATCTCCCAAAAAGATCTTACTTTTTTTTACCTAAAACCTTTCCTTATATCCTGGGGAAAATAAAACATAAAATGTTGATCTCAAATTCTCAGTAAGGGTAAACAAAACAAATATCAATCACATCATATTCATAAGGACATAACATTTTGGAAATCTTAACCTGCAAAAGAGATCATAATATCATAACATGGGATAAATCATAGTAGTGAAATGTAATCCCAATAATCATAACTTAAAACATGAAACTTTGTGGCATACACACATAATCATAGAGAGTAATTTCTTATTAGTCAAGACTCATTTCCAAGACTATCTTAGTGGACAAAGTCTATTTCTGAACCGAGTTCACTCCTCGTTTCAGTCATGTTTCACTGAACCGGTTTAACCTGTCGTTCCAGCCATGTTTATATCATGAGATATAAAATCTTTACCCAATGTATTGGAGGGAGATATAGGTCCCACCCATCTCATAATGATACGATTCTTATGTGTGCCACAAAATCATAAATCATACATCATAGCATAACCCATGTAATAAAAATGGGAATCTTAAACATCGTGACATCATACAACAATTCATATAAGATAAAATAATTCATAAAAATATTTCCATCACAACATAATGAAATCCATGTAATAATAGGGATAGAAACATAACCCTTAATTATCTTAGATGGAAAAGAATTTTGATAAAACACTTGAACTCCATTCTTGAGTAAAATATCATTTCTACTTCAAAAACACTTTTCCTTTCTTAACATGTCATACAATTCTAATCTAAAAGAAGTTTATTAAAAATAAATTTGAAAACTTCTAAAGGAAGCTTCTTGGAAATAATTTTTTAAAAATACATTCATGCCGTATAAGTTAAAAAAAACATTCTTCTCGTACTTTTGAGGGAAGTCAAAAATTACCTCATACAAAAAACGACAAAACATTCCTTTCATATCTTTTACTAAAAACTCATGGAAGGGTAAAATTGTATTTAAACAATTGTAGGTGGATGGAAAAAATATTACATATTGAGGAAACATGGATATGGATGATATAATACACCCCAGTAAATTTCAATGTATAAACAATCTCGGATAAAAATGATATTGTGATATTTCCCTTAACTTAGGTCTGATTTGCTTCGTAAGTGTCCGAACCTCCTCTTCTTTGAAGCGCCTCTTTGAGTTCTCCTATTAGGGTACTAAAAATGGTAATTGAAGAAGACCAGGACCTCTAGGATGTTGTTAGGGAAGTGGAGGAGAGAATTTGGATGGGTATGGCCGAGCTTAAAGGCTCAAAGTGGTTTGAGGAAGAGAGGGAGGAGGTTTCCTTTTATAAGGGAGGAGAGGGGCACCTTTGGAATAACTAAAAATATTATTTTATTATAAAGACAAATTCGATTTTAAACAGCTCCAAATTGATTTATTTATAAGATAATGTGGGGATGGGTCAAAATCCTCTCATCCAATATAATTTTGACAAGTTTAGTTTACTATTTTAACCTTATCATTTAGTTTTAACTTTAAGTTAGATAATTTTACTTTTACCGTGTCTTTTTGTGTTCTTACACTGTAAGGTTAATAAACCTACTATAAGATGGAAAACGAACCCGATGTTGTTTATTATTAATATATATAACCTTATCTAAGTAATTTGTCCGAACATTAGATTTTTAGGAATAAAATAACAATTAATAATATAATATTTTTTTAAAAAAACTATTTTATGTCAATTTTGACACTATTTAGTAATTGATTTTTGTGAAAATCATAACAGAATGATTATTTCGAAAAAAGTTAATTAAATCAATACTAAGATGTCATATTAACCTTTAAAATTAGTGTAATTCATAAAAAGTCTCAAATTATATTTATTTGGGTATTTATAACATCAATTTTTTCAATATTTCATTAATAAGATAATTACTGCATAATCTTTGTGTCATAAATAATTTAACTTAGTTAAAGTCTAAAAATTACAAATAAAATATCATTATGTAGGAAATATTTTTATATTTCTAATTAATATTTATAGTCTAATTTATCTTATTTATAACCCTATATTAAAAATGATATACTTATTAAACATGGATTTTAACTATTTTAACCCTTCTTTAAATAAATTAATAATAAATGTCCTAATCTAATCCAAGTGGGCCTAAATGGTAATATTTTATTCTTAATGTTGTTTTTGGTCGAATTACACTTATTCAGTAGAATTAAGACATGTTTTAGGGTAATAATAATATCATTTTTACCCTTAATTACCCTATTTACTTTTAACTGTGGTAAATAAAAGTAAAAACTTACTATTCACAAAAAATTATTTTCATCTCATTGAACCAAATTTTACTTAATGACATCAACCGTGTCTCTTGGATTTTTTAAATTCCAATCACAGAAGCGATAAAATTAAGTTTTATGAAAAATTCAGTTTTTTTAACTACCACTTAGTGGTTTCACTATTCATCCAAAATTGAAAGTTTTCAGAAAAATACCAAAATTTTACCCTAGTCTAATTTCGATATTCTGAATCCAAAAATGAAGTCCATTTTGAAAAATACAATTTACAAAATTTTAAAAAGTGGTTATTACTATTCAAAACGGCTAGTTTAAATAATATTTTAATAGCATATCGTTGATTAGTGAAACTCGGTATTGCGTACTACACACGCTATCGAGGAAGGTCGTGATTACGTGTAATGAAAGGAAAGTCAAGGATGTGTGTTGTGCAAGCTCCTTTTGGTGTAGCGTACAACACAAGACATTAATGAAATTAAAAAGAATATTTGTCGTAGAATCTTGGGGTGTTACATTCTACCCCCCTTAAAATGAATTTCGCCCTCGAAATTCGTCAGGGTTATAAATGGTTTACTACTCGAAAGTTTGTTTAATAGAAACCAACATCGTAAAAAGGAATACCAAAACTTGACTTTAAAAACTAAAGTATGAAATGTAATAGTTACCCAAATTAACTCATCACTGGGTTTCCACGTAGGAGAACATAGGTGAAAATATGGATATGGAAGAAAAATCTAACCATCAAGTTCTGATGGAGAGTGGTAGAGAACATGGCTATGAAATAGCCAACAATCACAAAGCCATATATTTGCGATGATCTAAGGTACCATCTGATTCATCAGATATAAGGGCACTAGGACAACATTTTTAGTTTTCAAGATCATTTCCCTAAAGTTGATGAATTAAAAGAAATACTTACATGATTTTGGTACAATTTCACTATTGTTCGTGAATTGAACAATTTCCACTTCATCCCTTAAAGAAATGAAGTTGAATTTGTTATTTGTGATGTGTTAGAAGATCATGTGATAGAATGATGGGTCATTCCATCTGTTTCAAACAAAAGGTTAGAAAAAGTTATAAGTCCATCTTATGGTTAGATCAATCGTATATGGTTCCCAAAATGAACTTATACTTCATATATCATAACGCTTAATAAAATAATACTAGTTTCTACTAACCAGGAACTTCCAGTAGGCCAGTGGTAGGTGATAAAGGCTAGTCGAACTTTAGTTGTGGGATCGATTCCCACAGCCTTGTCCGACGTGATGGGCTGTCGCCCATCCTACAGGTTTTCCTTTTTCTAAAACTACATTACTATAACATCACATAAATAATTTAAAAAAAAAGTTCTATCCTTAAACAATACTGACTTATGTCCAACATAATCCATTCCAATCTTTAGGCTTATCTAAAATACTTCGGTCCACGCTCATAGTATAAAGAAAACGATTACTTGAAATGTCATCAACCAAGCATGTGAATACCATCATTTATCCCCCATATATCTTGTTGGTCACATTCCATTCAAGGGAATACCATGATCATGTATTCTCTTGAAAAATGAATACCCATTAAACCTTAGGGAAAACATGAATGCTGTCAAAAGTTAACTCTTTCCACATACCAAAATCCAAAAATTCTATATACTCAATCCATGATATAACCTTCTCCTTATATCAGTCATGAGCTCATTAATACTATCAAACATTTAATTTTCTCTTTATCCCTTCATTATGTGCATATCATCTATATTCCAAAAATATCTGAATAACCTTTAATGGATACCAGTACCATTAATCATACACTTTCAAAACTCAAGGAAATACAACAGTGTAACAATCCTTATATGTCTCTTTATTCCATAGTACCATTAGATTACTTATACAACATTACACTTGATAAACATGTAATAATTCCACTACCTTATTAAACAATTGACCGAGCTTCATCAATTCTTTCATCTCACATATCATTTGTAGTCTCTTCATCATCATCAACATTAATACTACCCATACGGCCGTACTGATTCTCTTCATGAGACTTTCCCTTAGGGCATTGGTTTTCATAATGGCCGTACATTCCACATTTAAAACATTTAACCATTGTTGATGTCGTAGAAATACCATTATCCTTATCCATGGTGTTAACTGAACCTTTTCCTTTGCACTTACTGGATTTGTGTCCGTCTTTTACACACCCAAAGCATCTTCTAGTTCCCTTGAAACAATCTCCTTGATGCCTCTTCCCACATGATTTACATGAGGGAAATTGAACTTTCTTTCCTCTATGATCATCATGAAACTCCATCATTCTCTTATTATCTGAGTCGGGAAACTTTCCAAAGTTGAGATTATTGATCATATTATGAGATTGATGATTAGGCATAATAACGATGTTTGGACTTCCAAATCCCATTTCATTTGGTTTCTCATGAATAATATCATTCCATTGTCCGTCATATCCTCCATTTTCATGAATCTTCCTGTTTCCAGCCATTATCTAAAACCCAAAAAGAATAGTGTTAGAGGAAAAAATCAAGCTAGGGAAAAAAATAATAAATGGGGAGTATCTTCAATATCTAACATCTTATGATACCGTAATTCTGGTACTATAACCTATACTTATAATTAACCTTAGGGACATCCCTATATATACCTTAAAAATATCGATAGGGATCTCACTAAAGTTCTCGCATCCTAGTTTCCAAAGGCTGACTAAACCTTTCCTCTGATACCGACTGTAGAAACCCGAAGCTTAACGTACATGGACATTACATTACTTTTGCGGAATACTTAGAACATAACAAAAACACACACACAATGACCGTAATAGTTTAGTGTCTTTGGAAACTCGGAATATAATCTTCTAATCGTGGTGAAAGATCTTCAACATCTCCCATAAAGATCTTCCTTTTTTTACCTAAAACCTTTCTTTATATCCTGGGGGAAAGAAAACATAAAAGGGTGAGCTCAAATTTTCAGTAAAGGTAAACAAAAGAAATATCAATCACATCATATTCATAAGGACATAAAATTTTAGAAATCTTAACCTGCAAAAGAGATCATAATATCATAACATGAGATCAATCATAGTAGTGAATTGTAATCCCAATAATCATAAATTAAATCATGAAACTTTTTGGCATACACACATAATCATAGATAATCATTTCTTATTAGTCAAGACTCATTTCCAAGACTATCTTAGTGGAAAAAGTCCATTTCTGAACCGAGTTCACTCCTCATTTCAGTCCTGTTTCACTGAACTGGTTTAACCTTCCATTCCAGCCATGTCTATCTCATGAGATATAAAATATTTACCCAATGAATTGGAGGTAGATATAGGTCCCACCCATCTCATCATGATACCATTCTTATGTGTGCCACAAAATCATAAACCATACATCATAGCATAACCCATGTAATAAAAATGGGAATCTTAAACATCGTGACATCATAAAACAATTCATATAAGATAAAATAATTCATTAAAATATTTCCATCACAACATAATCAAATCCATGTAATAATAGGGATAGAAACAAAACCCTTTTTTATCTTAGATGAAAAATAATTTTGATAAAACACTTGAACTCCATTCTTGAGGAAAATATCCTTTCTACTTCAAAAACACGTTTCCATTCTTAACATGTCATACAATTCTAAACAAAAAGACGTAAATTAAAAATAAACTTGAAAACTTTTAAAGGAAGATTCTTGGAAATAATGATTTAAAAATCCATTCATTCCGTATAAGTTAAAAAACATTATTCTCGTACTTTTGTCGAAAAAGTCAAAAAGTACCTCGTACGAAAAATGACAAAAGATTCCTTTCATACCTTTTACTAAAAACTCACGGAAGGGTAAAATTGTACATTAAAAATTGGACGTGGATGGCAATAATATTACATATTTAGGAAACATGGATATGGATGATAAAATACACCCTAGTAAATTTCAACGTATAAACAATCTCGTATAAAAATGAGATTGTGATAATTCCCTTACCTTAGGTCCGATTTGCTTCGTAAGTGTCTGAACCTCCTCTTCTTTGAAGCGCCTCTTTGAGTCCTCTTTTAAGGGTACTAAAATTGGTCTTTGAAGAAGACCAGGACCTCTAGGATGTTTTTAGGGAAGTCAAGAAGAGAATTTGGTAGGGTTTGGCCGAGCTTGAAGGCTCAAAGTTGTGTGAGGAAGAGAGGGAGGAGGTGCCCTTTTATATGGGAGGAGTGGGGCACCTCTGGAATAACTAAAAATATTATTTTATTATAAAGCCAAATTCGGTTTTAAATAGCTCCAAATTGATTTATTTCTAATCTAATGTGGGGATGGGTCGAAATCCTCTCATCCAATAGAATTTGGACAAGTTTAGTTTACTATTTTAACCTTATCATTTAGTTTTAACTTTAAGTTAGATAATTTTACTTTTACCGTGTCTTTTTGTGTTCTTACACTATAAGGATAATAAACTTACTATAAGCAGCCAAACGAACCCCAAGTTGTGTATTATTAATATATATAACCATATCTAAGTCATTTGGCTGAACATTAGATTTTTAGGAATAAAATAACAATTAATAATATAATATTTGTTTTAAAAACTATTTTATGTCAATTTTGACACTATTTAGTAATTGATTGTTGTGAAAATCATAACAGAATTATTATTTATTACAAAGTTAATTAAATAAATAATAACATGTAATATTAACCTAGAAAATTAGTGGAATTCCTAAAAAGTCTCAAATTACATTTTTTGGGTATTTATAACATCAATTATGTCAATATTTCATTAATAATATAATTATTGCATCATCTTTGTGTCATAAATATATTAACTTATTTAAAGTCTAAAAATTACAAATAAAATATAATTATGTAGGAAATATTTTTATATTTCTAATGAATATTTATTGTCGAATTTATCTTATGTATAACCCTATATTAAAAATGATATACTTATTAAACTTTGATTTTAACTATTGTAACCCTTCTTTAAATAAATTAATAATAAATGTCCTAATCTAATAGAAGTGGGCCTAAATGGTCATATTTTATTCCTAAGGTTGATTTTGTTCGAATTACACTTATCCAATAGAATTAGGACATGTGTTATTGTAATAATAATATCATTTTTACCCTTAATTACCCTATTTACTTTTAACCGTGGTAAATAAAAGAAAAAAGTTACTATTCACCAAAATTTATTTTCATCTCATTGAACCACATTTTACTTACTGACATCAACCGTGTCTCTCAGATTTTTGAAATTCCACTCACAGAAGCGGTAAAATTAAGTTTTAAGAAAAATTCAGTTTTTTTAACTACAACTTAGTGGTTTCACTATTCATCAAAAATTGAAAGTTTTCAGAAAAATACCAAAATTTCACCCTAGTCTAATTTCGATATTCTGAATCCAAAAATGAAGTCCATTTTGAAAAATTAAATTTAAAAAATTTCAAAAAGTGGTTATTACTATACATAACAGCTACTTTTAATAATATTTTAATAGCATATCGTTGTTTAGTGAAACTCGGTATTGCATACTACACACGCTATCGAGGAAGGTCGTGATTGCGTGTAATGAAAGGCAAGTCAAGGATGCGTGTTGTGCAAGCTCCTTTTGGTGTACCGTATAACAAAAGACATTAATGAAATAAAAAGAATATTTTTCATAAAATCTCGGGGTGTTACATTCTACCACCCTTAAAATGAATTTCGCCCTTGAAATTCGTCGGGGTTATAAATGGTTTACTACTAGAAAGTTTTTTTATTAGAAACCCACATCGTAAAAAGGAATACCAAAACTTGGATTTAAAAACTAAAGTATGAAATGTAACGGTTACCCAAATTAACTCATCACTCGGTTTCCACGTAGGAGAACATAGGTGAAAATATGGATATGGAAGAAAAATCTAACCATCAAGTTCTGATGGAGAGTGGTAGAGAACATGGCTATGAAATAGCCAATAATCACAAATCCATAGGTTTGTGATGATCTATGGTACCATCTGATTCATCATATATAAGGGCACTAGGACAACATTTTTGGTTTTCAAGATCATTTCCCTAACGTTGATGAATTAAAAGAAATACTTACATGATTTTGGTACAATTTCACTATTGTTCGTGAATTGAACAATTTCCACTTCATCCCTTAAAGAAATGAAGTTGAATTTTTTATTTGTTATTTGGTAGCAGATCATGTGATAGAATGATGGGTCATTCCATCTATTTCAAACAAAAGGTTAGCAAAAGTTATAAGTCCATCTTATGGTTTGATTAATCGTATATGGTTCCCAAAATGAACTTATACTTCATATATCATACTGCTTAATAAAATAAAACTAGTTTCTATTAATCAGGGACTTCATGTAGGCCAGTTGTAGGTGATAAAGGCCAGTCGCACTTTGGTTGTGGGTTCGATTCCCACATCCTTGTTTGACGCGATGGGTTGTCGCTTGTCCAGCAGGATGTCCTTTTTGTAAAACTTCATTACTATAACATCACATAAATAATATCAAAAAAAGTTATATCCTTAAAAAATACTAACTTATGTCAACCATAATCAATTCCAATCTTTAGGCTTATCTAAAATACTTCGGTCCACGCTCACAGTATAATAAAAACGATTACTTGAAATGTCATCAACAAAGCATGTAAATACCATCATTTATCCCCTATATATCTTGTTAGTCACATTCCAGCCATGTGAATACCTTAATCATGTATTCTCTTGAAAAATGAATACCCATTAAACCTTAGTGAAAACATGAATGCTGTCAAAAGTTAACTCTTTCCACATACCAAAATCCGAAAATTCTATATACTCAATCCATGATACAACCTTCTCCTTATATCATTCATGAGCTCATGAATACTATCAAACATTTAATTTTCTCCTTATCCCTTCACTATGCGCATATCATCTATATTCCAAAAATATCTGAATAGCCTTTAATGGATACTGATACCATTAATCATACACTTTCAAAACTCAAGGAAATACAACAGTGTAACAATACATAGATGTGTCTTTATTCCATAGTACCATGATATTACTTATACAACAATACACTTGATAAACAAGTAATCATTCCACTACCTTCTTAAACAATTGACCGAGCTTAAAAAATTCTTTCATCTCACATATCATTGGTAGTCTCTTCATCATCATCAACATAAATACTACCCATACGGTTGTACTGATTCTCTTCATGAGCCTTTCCCTTAGGGAATTGGTTTGCATAATGCCCTTACATTCCACATTTAAAACATTTAACCATTGTTGATGTTGTAGAAATACCATTATCCTTATCCATGGTGTTAACTGAACCTTTTCCTTTGCACTTACTGGCTTTGTGTCCTTCTTTTCCACACCCAAAGCATCTTCCAGTTCCCTTGAAATAATCTCCTCGATGACTCTTCCCACATGATTTACATGAGGGAAATTGAACTTTCTTTCCTCTATGATCAGCATGAAACTCCATCTTTCTCTTATTATAGGAGTCGGGAAACTTACCAAAGTTGAGATTATTGATCATATTATGATATTGCTTATTAGGCATAATAACGATGTTTGGACTTCCAAATCCTGTTTCATTTGGTTTCTCATGAAGAATATCATTCTATTGTCCGTCATATCCTCCATTATCATGAATCTTCCTGTTTCCAGTCATTTTCTAAAACTTAAAAAGAATATTGTGAGAGGCAAAAATCATGCTAGGGAAAACAACATAATAAAGGGGGAGTACCTTCAGTATCTGACATCTTAGGTTACCGTAATTCTAGTACTACAACCTATACTTATACATAACCTTAGGGACATCCTTATACATACCTTAAAAATATATATAGGGATCTCACTAAAGTTCTCGCATCCTAGTTTCCAAAGGTTGACTAAAAATTTCATCTGATACCAACTGTAGAGACCCGAAGCTTAACGTACATGGACATTACATTACTTTTGTGGAATACTTAGTACATAACAATAATACACACACAAGGAATGTAATAGTTTAGTGTCTTTGGAAACTCGGAATATAATCTTCTAATCATGGTGAAAGATCTTCAACATCTCCCATAAAGATCTTCCTTTTTTTACCGAAAACCTTTATTTATATCCTGGGGAAAAAGAAAACATAAAAGGGTGAGCTCAAATTCTTATTAAAGGTAAACAAAATAAATATCAATCACATCATATTCATAAGGACATAACATTTTTGAAATCTTAACCAGCAAAAGAGATCATAATATCATAACATGGGATAAATCATAGTAGTGAAATGTAATCCCAATAATCATAACATAAAACATGAAACTTTGTGGCATACACACAAAATCATAGAGAATCATTTCTTATTAGTCAAGACTCATTTCCAAGACTATCTTAGTGGACAAAGTCCATTTTGGAACCGAGTTCACTCCTCGTTTCAGTCCTATTTCACTGAACCGGTTTAACCTGTCATTCCAGCAATGTCTATCTCATGAGATATAAAATCTTTACCCAATGAATTGGAGGGAGATATAGGTCCCACCCATCTCATAATTATACCATTCTTATGTGTGCCACAAAATCATAAACCATACAACATATCATAACCCATGTAATAAAAATGAGAATCTTAAAAATCGTGACATCATAAAACAATTCATAAAAATATTTCCATCACAACATAATAAATTCCATGTAATAATAGGTATAGAAACAGAACCCTTTATTATCTTAGATGGAAAATAATTTTGATAAAACACTTGAACTCCATTCTTGAGAAAAATATCCTTTCTACTTCAAAAACACTTTTCCTTTCTTAACATGTCATACAATTCTAAACTAAAAGAAGTTGATTAAAAATAAACTTGAAAACATGTAAAGGAAGCTTCTTGGAAATAATGTTTTAAAAATCCATTCATTCTGTATAAGTTAAAAAGTATATTCTCGTACTTTTTTCGGAAAAGTCAAAAAGTACCTCGTACAAAAAACGACAAAAGATTCCTTTCATATCTTTAACTAAAAACTCACCCAAGGGTAAAATTGTATTTAAAAAATTGTAGGTGGATGGAAATAATATTACATATTGAGGCAACATGGATATGGATGATAAAATACACCACAATAAATTTCAAAGTATAAACAATCTCGGATAAAAATGAGATTGTGATATTTCCATTACCTTAGGTCTGATTTGCTTCGTAAGTGTCTGAACCTCCTCTTCTTTGAAGCGCCTCTTTAAGTCCTCCACTTAGGGTACTAAAATTGGTCTTTGAAGAAGACCAGGACCTCTAGGATGTTCTTAGGGAAGTGGAGAAGAGAATTTAGCAGGGGTTGGCCGAGCTTGAAGGCTCAAAGTGGTTTGAGGGAGAGAGGGAGGAGGTTCCCTTTTATAAGGGAGGAGAGGGGCACATTTGGAATAACTAAAAATATTATTTTATTATCAAGACAAATTCGGTTTTAAATAGCTCCAAATTGATTTATTTCTATTATAATGTGGGGATGGGTTGAAATCATCTCATCCAATAGAATTTGGACAAGTTTAGATTACTATTTTAACCTTATCATTTAGTTTTAACTTTAAGTTAGATAATTTTACTTTTACCGTGTCTTTTTGTTTTCTTACACTATAAGGTTAATGAACTTACTATAAGCAGCCAAACGAACCCCAAGTTGTTTATTATTAATATATATAACCTTATCTATTTAATTTGGCTGAACAATATATTTTTAGGAATAAAATAACAATTAATAATATAATATTTGTTTTAAAAACTATTTTATGTCAATTATGACACTATTTAGTAATTGATTTTTGTGAAAATCATAACAGAATGCTTATTTCTAAAAAAATGAATTAAATTAATAATAACATGTCTTAATAACCTAGAAAATTATTTTAATTCATAAAAAGTCTCAAATTAAATTTATTTGGGTATTTATAACATCAATTATGTCAATATTTCATTAATAAGATAATTACTGCATCATCTTTGTGTCATAAATAAATTAACTTATTTAAAGTCCAAAAATTACAAATAAAATATAATTATGTAGGAAGTATTTTTATCTTTATAATTAATATTTATAGTCGAATTTATCTTATGTATAACCATATATTAATAATGATATACTTATTAAACTTTGATTTTAACTATTTTAACCCGTCTTTAAATAAATTAATAATAAATGTCCTAATCTAATCCAAGTGGGCCTAAATGGTCATATTTTATTCCTAAGGTTGTTTTTGGTCGAATTAAACTTATCCAATAGAATTAGGACATGTTTTAGGGTAATAATAATATCATTTTTACCCTTAATTACCCTATTTACTTTTAACCGTGGTAAATAAAAGTAAAAAGTTATTATTCACCAAAAATTATTTTAAACTCATTGAACCACATTTTACTTACTGACATCAACCGTGTCTCTCTGATTTTTGAAATTCCACTCACAGAAGCGGTAAAATTATGTTTTATGAAAAATTCAGTTTTTCTTTAACTACCACTTAGTGGTATCACTATTCATCAAAAATTGAAAGTTTTCAGAAAAATACCAAAATTTCACCGTAGGCTAATTTCAATATTATGAATCCAAAAATGAAGTCCATTTTGAAAAATAAAATTTACAAAATTTCAAAAAGTGGTTATTACTATTCATAACGGCTAGTTTTAATAATATTTTAATAGAATATCGTTGTTTAGTGCAACTCGGTATTGCGTACTACACACGCTATCGAGGAAGGTTGCGATTGCGTGTAATGAAAGGAAAGTCAAGGATGTGTGTGGTGCAAGATCCTTTTGGTGTAGCGTACAACACGAGACATTAATGAAATTAAAAAGAATATTTTTCGTAAAATATCGGGGTGTTACATTATACCCCCCTTAAAATGAATTTCACCCTCGAAATTCGTTGGGGTTATAAATGGTTTACTACTCGAAAGATTGTTTAATAGAAACCCTTATCATAAAAAGGAATACCAAAACTTGGCTTTAAAAACTAAAGTATGAAATGTAATTTTTACCCAAATTAACTCATCACTGGGTTTCCACGTAGGAGAACATAGGTGAAAATATGGATATGGAAGAAAAATATAACCATCAAGTTCGGATGAAGAGTGGTAGAGAACATGTCTATGAAATAACCAACAATCACAAAGCCATAGATTTGCGATGATCCATGGTACCATCTGATTAATCAGATATAAGGGCACTAGGACAACATTTTTGGTTTTCAAGATCATTTCCCTAAATTTGATGAATTAAAAGAAATACTTTCATGATTTTGGTACAATTTCACTGTTTTTCATGAATTGAACAATTTCCACTTCATCCCTTAAATAAATGAAGTTGAATTTGTTATTCGTGATGTGTTAGCAGATCATGTGATAGAATGATGGTTCATTCCATCTATTTCAAACAAAAGGTTAGCAAAAGTTATAAGTCCATCTTATGGTTAGATTAATCGTATATGGTTCCCAAAATGAACTTATACTTCATATATCATACCACTTAATAAAATAAAACTAGTTTCTACTAACTAGGGACTTCTTGTAGGCCAGTGGTAGGCGATAAAGTCCAGTCGCACTTCGGTTGTGGGTTCGATTCCCACAGCCTTGTCCGACGCGATGGGTTGTCACCCATCCTGCAAGTTATCCTTTTTCTAAAACTACATTACTATAACATCACATAAATAATATCAAAAAAACAGTTCTATCCTTAAACAATACTCACTTATGTCCAACATAATCAATTCCAATATTTAGGCTTATCTAAAATACTTCGGTCCCCGCACATAGTATAAAGAAAACGATTACTTGAAATGTCATCAACCAAGCATTTGAATACCATCATTTATCCCCCATATATCATGTTGGTCACATTCCAGTCATGTGAATACCTTAATCATGTATTCTCTTAAAAATGAGTACCCATTAAACCTTAGTGAAAACATGAATTGTGTAAAAAGTTAACTCTTTCCACATACCAAAATCCAAAAATTCTATATACTCAATCCATGATATAACCTTCTCCTTATATCAGTCATGAGCTCATGAATACTATCAAACATTTAATTTTCTCTTTATCCCTTCATTATGCACATATCATCTATATTCCAAAAATATCTGAAAACCCTTTAATGGATACTGGTACCATTAATCATACACTTTCAAAACTCATGGAAATACAATAGTGTAAAAATCCTTAGATGTCTGTTTATTCCATAGTACCATGAGATTACTTATACAACATTACACTTGATAAACATGTAATCATTCCACTACCTTCTTAAACAATTGACCAAGCTTCAACGACTCTTTCATCTCACATATCATTTGTAGTCTCTTCATCATCGTCCACATAAATACTACCCATACGGCCATACTGATTCTCTTTATGAGACTTTCCCTTAGGGCATTGGTTTGCCTAATTCCCGTATGTTCCACATTTAAAACATTTAACCATTGTTGATGTCGTAGCAATACCATTATCCTTATCCATGTTTTTAACTGAACCTTTTCCTTTGCACTTACTGGCTTTGTGTCCTTATTTTCCACACCCAAAGCATCTTCCAGTTCCCTTGAAACAATCTCCTCGGTGCCTCTTCCAACATGATTTACATGAGGAAATTGAACTTTCTTTCCACTATGATCATCATGAAACTCCATCTTTCTCTTATTATCTGATTCGGGAAACTTACCAAAGTTGAGATTATTGATCATATTATGAGATTGATGATTAGGAATAATAACATTGTTTGGAATTCCAAATCCCGTTTCATTTGGTTTCTCATGAATAATATCATTCCATTGTCCGTCATATCCTCCATTATCATGAATCTTCCTGTTTTCAACCATTTTCTAAAACCCAAAAAGAATAGTGTGAGAGGAAAAAATCATGCTGGGGAAAACAACATAATAAAGGGGGAGTACCTTCAATATCTAATATCTTAGGTTACCATAATTCTAGTACTATAAACTATACTTATACTTATCCTTGGGGACATCCCTATACATACCTTAAAAATATCTATAGGGATCTCACTAAAGTTCTCGCATCCTAGTTTCCAAAGGTTGACTAAACCTTTCCTCTGATACCAACTGTAGAGACCCGAAGCTTAACATACATGGAAATTACATTACATTTGCGAAATACTTAGTACATAACAAAAACACACACAGAAAGACCGTAATAGATTAGTGTCCTTGGAAACTCGGAATATAATCTTCTAATCGTGGTGAAATATCTTCAACATCTCCCATAAAGATCTTCCTTTTTTTACCTAAAAAATTTCTTTATATCCTGAGGAAAAGAAAACATAAAAGCGTGAGCTCAAATGCTCAGTAAAGGTAAACAAAATAAATATCAATCACATCATATTAATAAGGACATAACATTTTGGAAATCTTAACCTGCAATAGAGATCACAATATCATAACATGGGATAAATCATAGTAGTGAAATGTAATCCCAATAATCATAACCTAAAACATGAAACTTTTTGGAATACACACATAATCATAGAGAATCATTTATTATTAGTCAAGACTCATTGCCAAGACTATCTTAGTGGACAAAGTCCATTTCTGAACCGAGTTCACTCCTCGTTTTAGTCCTATTTCCCTGAACCGGTTTAACCTACCGTTCCAGCCATGTCTATCTCATGAGATATAAAATATTTACCCAATAAATTAGAGAGAGATATAGGTCACACCCATCTCATAATGATACCATTCTTATTTGTGCCACAAAATCATAAACCATACATCATAGCATAACTCGTGTAATAAAAATGGGAATCTTAAACATCGTGACATCATAAAACAATTCATAAAAGATAAAAGAATTCATAAAAATATTTCCATCACAACATAATCAAATCCATGTAATAATAGGGATAGAAACAGAACCCTTTATTATCTTAGATGGAAAATAATTTTGATAAAACACTTGAACTCCATTCTTGAGGAAAATATTATTTCTACTTCAAAAACACTTTTCCTTTCTTAACATGTCATACAATTATAAACTAAAAGAAGTTGATTAAAAATAAACTGGAAAACTTGTAAAGGAATATTCTTGAAAATAATGTTTTAAAAATCCATTCATGCCATATAAGTTAAAATAACATTATTCTCGTACTTTTTTCAGAAAAGCCAAAAAGTACCTCATACGAAAAACGACAAAAGATTCCTTTCATATCTTTTACTAAAAAATCGCTGAAGGGTAAAATCATATTTAAACAATTGTAGGTGGATAGAAAGAATATTACATATTGAGTAAACATGGATATGGATGATAAAATACACCCCAGTAAATTTCAAAGAATAAACAATCTCGGATAAAAATGAGATTGTGATATTTCCCTTACCTTATGTCCGATTTGCTTCGTAAGTGTCCGAACCTCCTATTCTTTGAAGCGCCTCTTTGAGTCCTCCACTTAGGGTACTGAAATTGGTCTTTTAAGAAGACTAGGACCTATAGGATGTTGTTAGGGTAGTGTAGAGGAGAATTTCACAGGGGTTGGCCGATCTTGAAGGCTCAAAGTGGTGTGAGGAAGAGAGGGAGGAGGTGCCCTTTTATAAGGGAGGAGAGGGGCACCTTTGGAATAACTAAAAATATTATTTTATTATAAAGACAAATTCGGTTTTAAATAGCTCAAAATTGATTTATTTCGAAGCTAATGTGGGGATGGGTCTAATTTATCTCATCCAATAGAATTTGGAAAGTTTGGTTTACTATTTTAACATTATCATTTAGTTTTAACTTTAAGTTAGATAATTTTACTTTTACCGTGTCTTTTTGTGTTCTTACACTATAAGGTTAATAAACATACTATAAGCAGCCAAACGAACCCCAAGTTGTTTATTATTAATATATATAACCTTATCAAATTCATTTGGCCGAACATTATATTTTTAAGAATAAAATAACAATTAATAATATAATATTTGTTTTTAAAACTATTTTATGTCAATTTTGACACTATTTAGTAATTGATTTTTGTGAAAATTATAACAGAATTAAAATTTCGAAAAAAGATAATGAATTTAATACTAACATGTCATATTAACCTAGAAAAATAGAGGAATTCATAAAAAGTATAAAATTACATTTATTTGGGTATTTATAACATCAATTATGTCAATATTTCATTAATAAGATAATTACTGCATCATCTTTGTGTCATAAATAAATTAACTTATTTAAAGTCTAAAAATTAAAATTAAAATATCATTATGTAGGAAATCTTTTTAGATTTATAATTAATATTTATAGATTAATTTATCTTATTTATAACCCTATATTAGAAATGAAATACTTATTAAACTTTGATTTTAACTATTTTAACCCTTCTTTAAATAAATTAATAATAAATGTCCTAATCTAATCCAAGTGGGCCTAAATGGTCATATTTTATTCCTAAGGTTGGTTTTGGTCGAATTACACTTATCCAATAGAATTAAGACATGTGTTATTGTAATAATAATATCATTTTTACCCATAATTACCCTATTTACTTTTAACCGTGGTAAATAAAAGTAAAAAGTTACTATTCACCAACAATTATTTTCATCTCATTGAACCACATTTTACTTACTGACATAAACCGTGTCTCTCGGATTTTTGAAATTCCACTCACAGAAGTGGTAAAATTAAGTTTTATGAAAAATTCAGTTTTTTTAAACTACCACTTAGTGTTTTCACTATTCATAAAAAATTGAAAGTTTTCCGAAAAATACCAAAATTTCACCCTAGGCTAATTTCGATATTTTGAATCCAAAAATGAAGTCCATTTTGAAAAATAAAATTTACAAAATTTCAAAAAGTGGTTATTACTATTCATAACGGCTAGTTTTAATAATATTTTAATAGCATATCGTTGTTTATTGAAACTCAGTATTGCGTAATACACACGCTATCGAGGAAGGTCGCGATTGTGTGTAATAAAAAGCAGGTCAAGGATACGTGTAGTGCAAGCTCCTTTTGGTGTATCGTACAACACAAGACATTAATGAAATTAAAAAGAATAGTTTTCATAAAATCATGGGGTGTTACAGTATCTGAAAATAGAACCACATCCCATAGGTCCCGGTTTACCCTTGGAAGCTCCATCAATATTCACTTTGACACATACAGGGAGTGAAGCTTGCTGGAACACCTCAATGGTTTTCCTTGGTTTCCTAAAGAGACCATCTCTATTAACATGACATTGGATCTCAAAGTCTCCAAAAGTGTTTCCAAAAAACGATTTTTGAATAGTTCAAAAATCTCTCATGGTAATGAGAATACATGCATGACCTACATTAAAACTAAAGGAACAGTTTTTGTGGATAATAAAATTTCTATCATATCAGATCACATGGAAGAGCTCAGAAACAACTATTAAGAAAAGATTCATTATTTTGTTTGTAGAATCAAGATCCGCACTACATTTTAATTGGAAAAAAATATAGTCAAGGAATAACCATCTGTAGTTTAAAATTTCAGTAATATAATTCCAAAGGACTGAAGCTATAGCACAAGAAAAAAAAAGATTGTTAGTATCTTCTCTCGGTTGGTGAAAAAAGTGAAACATAGAGCAATGTTTAATCCCAAATGATTGAAGACAAACTTGAGTTAGGATACAGTCGTGAGCTATATGCCAAAAAATATTGATTGTCAAGGGTTTAATCTAGGGTTTTTCAAAGGATTTCATCACTGAAAATCTATTATTAGAATTTTTAAAACTATGGTTCTAAAAATATTTGGAATCAAGAACACAATTTTTGGAAGGTTCCAAAATAAGGAAATCATTAGAAGTTTGATTTTGATTAATATTTAACAACATGAGTGATGTTTTCAAGAATGTTGATATTGTGAGATTGAAGGAAATCCTTTATAGTGAAGTTAGAGTGTTTCATAGTAAACATATAAGGTAACATAGATATAAATTGAGAACCTACCAAGTTGTCCAAATGTTAGTTAAAACTACTCATACTCCAAAAATTATCTACTTTGTTATGACAGTCATATTTAAATAATATTTAAATGTTACTTGAATCTTGGTGTTGTTTATTTTATACATTATCAAACATACTATTATTTAAAAATAACCTAGTCCCATGCACCATAATATATCAAAGAGGATAAATTTATTTAAAATTAAACTTACCATGAAATCATGGTGTATATTATTATCCCCCTTCAAGGAACGTCAACCTCACAATCTGAACTTCTTCTTTGAAATCATGACGATGACATTTGAAAATTTCATTGTGGTAAACCCACATCATAAAATTAGTTAATAAAACATCTTATGAAAAATAAGGAAATGGATGTACGATAGACAAAATAAAACTTGGTTTTAGAATAGTATAAAATTAGTGGGAAGAGAAAATATGAACACGAAGGGGAAAACTAATCTCCAAGGATTGATAGAGAGTTCAAGAGATAATGGTCATAAAAATATTAACCATAAAAAATGTAAATTTATTTTGAGTTAGGAGATCGTTTATTTCTTGGTAAGAAGAATAAATGGAATGGGTTTTTTATTTCTAGTTATTTTCTCTAAACTTGAGGGTTTATTTTCCTATCATGGTAATGTCCTCAGGAAAATAAAGATACATTATTCCCTAAAATAGTATACGTATAATCTAATCCTTTTTTGGTGACTGTTTATCTCTCTAATTTGTATATTATGAAAGGAAATTAATAGTGGAGAAGAATTTGTTTATTCTTCAAGAACACTTTAATGAATCATAATATCTATAAGTCATTATATTGACCACTTAATATTAACCAAAACAAAAATGGTTAACATTGGTTTTCTAAAATAATTATTCATAAATTAACATGTAATAATATCTCTTGATTGTTCATCCTAATCCATTAATGAAGTCGTTAACCTCATTATTCCTTCAAAATATTAAAAAATAGCTTCAAAACGAAAAAATTTAATCATAAAACTATACCTTGCAGTTCATAATGTAACATTCCAAACAAGTGGTTACCTAGATCTCATATTCTGAAAACATAAATCAACATAATATAATCCTAATTCCATATATCCCATAAAACATTAATACCATAGATATTAATGGTCTTTTAAACTCATGTTCATCTCAGACCCTTCAGCTTGTAATTTCAAGAACGTAATACCATTCTTCCTAAAGAATCCTTTTCATTTAACCAAATGGTTACATATAATAAAACCTAATTATGTTCTTATAGGAACTACATTAATCACATTAGAATACCACAAAACCACAAAAATATTTTTTCCTATAATTTTCTTCCCAAAATCAACTAATTATTTATCTGTCAAATATTTTTAGTAAAAAAATGTCATACATCCCAAGAAATCATGTAGGAAAGCGGTATACATCACACCCTTGTACCCCTTTAATTCTAGGTTCATGCTCCCTGACCTTTACAGATGCGATGGGATGTGACCCGGACATTGGGGTTTTGTTCTAATAAATAAATATGAATATAACTCAAATAAAATTGCAAAAAATATGATTAAAATCCTATAAAATCACATTAATACTAAACCACTATTTTAAACAACATTGTTTTTTATACAATATAATTCAAAAAGGTACAAACTAATTTAACTCAATCAATTATAAATACCTCATCTTCAGTTTCCATATATATCGTAAAGGTTATTAATATATTTTAATTTAATTACAGGAAATATAAAAGAATTATTCCATAAATAAACCATTAATATACTAAACCAATGGGTTTTATTCCAAGAATTGTCTCCCAAATTTTATTTTAGAAAAAATCAAAATGGGTATCGATGACATTAAAATTATGATCAAAGTGAGATGACAAAACCTTAACTCATGTCCAAATTTCCTCTTAATTTTTATTACCATCATTTATAATGAATCGAAATTTATTATAAATATTTAAATATATATATAATTTAATGCTTGATTCTTTTATAACATTTTATTTCTATTTTTTAACAATCTTTTTAATGTTATAATTTTTTTGGGTTTTAACAACATTATTTTTCATGAATATATTGATAAGGTTGTTATGATTTATGTAATTTAATTATTTCTCCCAAATATATTGAATATTATTAATTTTATAAATATAATATATAATATATATTTATATTTATATTTAACCCTACGATATATAGAGATAGAAAAATGAATTATACCGTTCATGTAGACAATAAGTCGTACACAGGCAAGACCATTATTTTTAACTTTTCAATAGATGGAGTGAAATAAATTAAAATAATAATTATTCATTAAATATTCATTATTATATCATGTATATAATATATATTTGATAAATAGATCATTATTATTATCAATGTAAAGTGTACATTAAAAATGGATCACAACGCTTCATGAATGTGGTAGTCCACATGTAATAAACAGAGGCCTCATAATTTTTCCAAAATATTGGAATATAATATAGTATATAAGTAATTGAATTTCCAAGTTAATAGTTTATAATAGATAAAATATAAATATATATTACCAACCATGTAATGTGCTGATGAAAAATAAATTATACATCTACATGGAGATAGTAATCTATACATATGCAAGAGTGAGGCTTCTGAATATTTATATGTTGAAAAAGAGATGGAATATGTTAGTAACATAATAATAATAAAATATAAGTATATTTAATGACACTTGATTTTTTATTTTAATATTTTTAAAAACATTTAGAATAAGTATAATAAGATTTAAATTTGAGAGAGTCGATAATTACGATAACCTCTTCATTAGAGAACTGCATTTAAATATCTTCTTATGGTGCCTATGGTTGATATTTTTGAAGGGAAGGAACCTCAAGAAAATGGATATGGATTTTAACAAGAATAATGGTTATTTTTTACACAATCATGATTTCTCATTTTGGTGTAATGATTAATGGAAGGGGTTCCCTTTTATATTTTAGGGGTGGGGCATTCCGGGGATTTTTATAAAATATCAATTTGATTTAAATTTTTTATCATGTAAAACCATTATGAAATGATATAATTCATATATAAGTTTAGTATATTTCAAAATAGTTCATCCAATAGTATTTTTTCATGTTTTGGATATGTTTTCACTCTTATATTTATCTAATAATCCATGTAAACCCTTTTGATAATTACAGTATTATTTAATGTTTGTACTATCTAACGGTCAATATTTATTCTATATATATATATGAACTAAGAGTTTTTGAGATAATGATCCATTATTTTCTAATATTAATTCTTAAATAAGGCCTTATGTGAGTTTTCATTGAGGTCATGGGTGTTTTGGATGTGTCTTTGGATTTTTCGGGGACCAGAACCATATTTTTTGCTGAAAATGGCCTGGTGTACAGTTTTTCAATAATATTCAGGGAAGGTTGAACAGTTTGAATCAACCACATGAGGATGGATAGAGGGGGTATACTTGCCACAAGGGCATATGGTCATGACAATTTTTTTTCGAACTTTATAGACTTTTAGTGATAGGTTTCGGCATGATGTGTTCACCTTGTGGGTAAACCCTGCGAGTTTCCCTTTTCATAAAGGAAGTCGCACATAGTTGGTGTGTGGTTTACCAAAACATGTTCTTAAACTTTTAATCCCCTATTTTTGTATTTTTTATTTATTTATAATCAAATTAGTTTTCTTTTTAAATCATATTTTAGTTTTTCACTCCACCAATGGCACCTCATCATTTTGAGAGCTACTTCTTAAGACTCAACAAGGAATTGATCCCACTTCTCCATTTAGACTCCCATTTAGGCATATTTAATCTCATTGGATCCCTAATAGTAAGATCTACATTATTTTTTAGCTATTATCGATTCTTATGGTGTCGATTTCAAAAAATGGATTTAAGCCCATGTTACATAATTTCTCATTCTTCATCAATTATTAATATTTCATCATAAATAAGTCAAATTAGGACATGATATTTGATGAGAACTCCACTACCAATCTATTGTTCATGGAATATAATTTTCTTTCAGATTTTGGTGCTTTAAAGGGAAATCAGTCAATATGAAACGTTTTGGACATCCCGATACAACCTCAAAATTGAACAAGCTTATAGAAAAAAAATGACCTATTAGGGATTCCAATAGGTTCATTGAGATTTTTTAGTTGTTGTTCCCCCCCACACCTAAATCAATCCATGGAGTGCACCATTCAATTTCATGGTTTTGATCCTTGATGAACCACCCAAGGGCTGTGTCATTGGGTTTTCTTAGTTTGTGGAAGCTCAATTAAAATTAAACGGGATTAAATTACATGTTAATATTTGTAATACCTTCATTCCCTATTCTATTAGGTATTTTGATGATTGATTTGATCAAATGGAATAAAAATAATTGATGATGAATGGATGACTATAGCCATGTTTCATTTTTAAATATTTAATTGTGATTAATTTGTGGGCATACCTATGTGATGTGATTAATGGAAAATAAAGATAAATAGGTGGGTATACACATGTGAAATGATAAAATCGAAATTAAATATATTGGTGGTTATAATTATGAGGTAAAATTGATAAAATGTGTGGGTATAATCATTGAATGGAATTTAGTGGTATTAAATGTACTTCGTTATACGAGTGGGTAGACTCATATGGAATTAAATAGTTAAATGGTTTTAAATCAATGCTGTTTTTTTATATTCTAGGGATGACTCTTCAAGGATATAAAATGTGGTAGTGAATGCCTTCAGTAGTGATTCTTCTTAGGTATTGATATCCTGGGAGTCCTCTAACCTTGATACCCCTTGGATATAGCTTTCTTAGACTCACATAGGACATGTTGGTGCACATGCAACTTGGAATATGACTAGTTATAATATAGAGTTTACATTGAGATGATCCTTCTAGTCGATGATGATCATTAGACTTCAACACATTGGATGCTATCAATCATGGTGTACATATCACAATATGGCATTGTCATGGGATATATGCCACATAAGATGTGGGGGTAAATCCATGGGATTTTGATATGGTTTCTTTATATGGAAATTACATGTTGACACGATGTTGATTGATGTATAATGAGGATATGATTCTTGTTTATATTTCATGTATATGCCATTTTAGGGTTATATAATTTTTTCATGGAGCCTTGAGAGGCTATTTGGTGTTACTTTTTTGTAGTAGTTATATGCATTTGGTATTAAAACATATATTTCTTCTTAGTGAAACTTTTTTATCATATTTCATCATGCTTCTTAGTTTAATAAGGACTTCTAGGTGGTTACATATTGGGGCGTTATCTTACACCCTGTTTGGGCCTCCATTGGGTTCCAAATATATTATATGGTTACAATTATTGATAAGGTCAAGTTCCCTAACAAAGGTTGTTGATTGATTTTTGGAGTAGGAGATCATGGGACCATGTTGAGGGTTGCGATGATTTGGGCACAATTTGTGTCCCTTTTGAATTTTTATAAGTATTTACTATATTTTATTTCTATGTATCTATATTGACTATTTTATATATATGTGGATGATTTTCACAATTTTATATCTGGTAGTTTTGGGTTTTTTATATATTCCTTCCTTATTAAAATTCTATTTTTATTCTAGTTTATCTACTTCTGTTATATAATATGATTATCATACACTGTGATATTCTCAGGTAATGATGAAATAGTCTTGAAAATGACTCGCCTAGGCCCTCATTGATGGTCATAAGCCTTTGAAATTTGGGGAGATGCACATGAGGCTATGAGGTCAACATAGCTCATAGAACTATTGATTGAGATCTACATCCGATACTTTACAAAGTTTTATTATAGGATTTTCTTTTCTAGGATGAATTAAAAATTGGAAAAAATAGAGAGGGATGGAAAGGAAATTGAATTTGGTAATAAGATCTTCCCAGAAGTAGCTACCCTGGATTATATAAAATAAAATACCAAATCCCCTCAAATAAAATTATTATTTTCTTGGTTTTGACTAATACAGTATATTTTATTCCACCATTGGATAATGCACTTGATTTAGGATTTTACTATTGATGTCATTCTAGGTTCTATTTATCTTGAAAACCAATGTGTTCAGGGAATTCCATCACATGAATCTTATATGCACTTATTATAAATCACATGACATGCATTTTCCCGTTCCATCTAGGATTAATTACACATTTCGTGTTTTTTTGGTAGGTCTTGTAATAACTATATCTACTGTTTTGATAGATTTTGTGCATTGGATAGAGGTGTGATTCCATCTTTCCTTTATTTAGGTGTATGGGTCCTTATGGACTAGGAAATGATTCACCGGTAAAATTCAATTGTTAATGTGATTTTAATATTTATGGATTTAATGGGAATCATGTTTTGTGTTCATGAGTTTTTATGGTCCATCATGATTTCTAATTAGTGAACCTTTGGTTTAAATACTTAAAAAATTGAATTATGGAAATGAAATTTAAAATTAATGTGAGCTCAATAGGAAACAAAATGGAAAGCTGAAATGATGAACATAAACATAAACTAGAACTCACTATTGAGTTTTCAAGAGGGAGTCTTTCTAGTTGGATTGTGATTGTTATTTTTTATAGTCCTATATTTAATAGAATGTAGTAGGGTATTACTTGGTTTAATAGGGTTTTGAAATATCTTGGGCTTTTGAGATGTTATATTTTAGCTCAATTATTTTCTGAGGTGTATGTGTAATTGTTGAGAGATGCCACCATGGAAGCCTCAAGATGTATTCCACGAGGGAGTTGATGTACACTCTCTATAAGCAATCGTCCATGGGATATTGGTGGATCATCATTTAGTGCTAGATACATCACTAAATTCTTTCACAGAAACATGTACTGAGGCACAATTATACACGGGCTTCTTTAGCTACATACATAATTTTTAATGATCATCATAGCTTTCCTTTCTTATGGCCATACTGATACAAGTGTTTTAGTAGCAGCATCCTCCCATATTGTTGGGGGATGTTAGTCCATAGGGTACAAATATGTGTTTTGAAACCATACATTCTATTTTTTAGAATCTTGAGATGCCTATAAAGAGGATGGTCATGTTCACCACATATATGCTACGTTGGTATGAAAAGAAATAACGGGATTTATTAAACTCGGTAAATGGGCTGTGATATATAGGATGGATAGATTTAAATACCCTCTGTTATATTTACGTTTAATCGGAAAATATTCATCACAATATGGCTAGGGAGTTTATGCATATATAGTAGGGAATGATGATGGTTATGGGGTAATCATCATGCTTTATAGAGTATCATAATTTTGTGTAAATGTTTCTTATAAATGATCTATATAGACTTAGAATATTGGAGGAAGATGTTTGATACGCTATAAAATCTCAGGTCATAGTGTTTAGTCTGACCTCTATAACTAAGATTGTGAATCAGGTGTTTATTATAGTGCGGAACTGCAGAGGGGTTAGTCGAGAAAAGCACAATTGTGCAGTTTTCTACCATCTAGATCTATATATTCAGACAAGATGCTCTGTTTTGAGGCTTCCAATGAGATGATAAGTGGTCTGGATATTAGTATTGGAATCTATGTTTTTGGATTCTTGGTTAGATGGTGAGGCCACATGAAAATCCAATATAACCATTAACCAATCAAGTGTCAATATTGCGGAATGTTGGGAAATGTGTATAATTGTTTCAGGACCTTTCCTCCAGTTGTGAGTGGTAGGGTGTTAGCTCTGAAAATAGGTTCATGAGATAGTTCTTTATCTCCACATGAGGTAGGGATCACATTTTGTCTGATTAGGTTGAGGTAGTGGTTTGTGGTAGAGGTAACAAGACACTAGTAACATTGAGTAATCAGAGTTGGCCTACTCTAGGAAGTGATGTTTTATCAATGGGAAGTAGTGCATTCATGTTTTTTATTAAAACCTACCCCTATAGAGAAGGGTTTCAGACCATCTACTATGAGTGGTATGATCATGGTAGCATCTACTATTTCATATTCTTTTAACACTTGTGTATCCCTTATTATGATTTCTTAAACTTTGGTGTTACTCCTTTGGCTTGTTTGGTTTCCTGCTTAGGGATTGTTTACATAAGAAATCTATTTGGAATGCAAATGGAAAATGTGTGACATATTAGGGAGATCCCACATGAGGTTGGTGGTTTTCACTTCATCTGTAGTTTGTATGTACATGAGATGATAGATTTTCACATCATACATAAGATGGACTAGCTAGTACCTTATCGACCATACATTTACTACTATCACTATGGGGTGAATTTTACATCAGTAGGGGTGTATTATATACTAAAAAGGATGAATGGTATTTCCAGGAAAGAAAATGTGGACCCAAGCCTCATGGAATGGGAACAATTACTTCAAGGATTGCTAGTTTTCATCAGGATGATCATGGAGTGAGCCAAGGAAGCATTCCTCCAGTGGTTGAGTTCTTCAAGGACATATTTCTTGATGAATTTTTTGGTTTACCTCCAAAGAGAGGGGCGAATTTCTCCCCTGATCTAGTTCTAGAGTTTCATCGATATACATTCCTCCTTACAGGATGGCTACGGAGGAGGTGCAGGACCATCAGAGGCAGTTAGATGATATGGAGGCGAAGAGGATTATCTGACCTGGTACTTCTCTATGTGGTTCACAGGAAATTTTTTCAAAAATAGTGGATATAACCCTAATGATATGATTAGGATATCTAAAAATGATGTAGAAGTTTGTTAAAAACTGATATCCATTGACACATATATATGACTTGTTTGAGATGCTACGAGGAGCCAAAGTGTTCTTGAAAATATTATTGAGGTCTAGATATCACCATGTGTGTGTTCGACCTACAAGAATACCTCCAAAACAATTCTCATTTTGGATGATCTATATGAGTATCAGGTTATTTGGTTCAGTCTCATGATCGTGGCAGTACTATTCCTAGATTTTATGAACCATGTATTCCATCTTAACCAAAATTATTTTGTGGTGGTTTTTATGGAATATTTCTTGGTGTATTATCACAATATACACAACCATTCCAATCATCATGAATTTTTTTTGTATACACTAATATAGAATCAATTATATTCATTTCACACAATGTTATCCTTTTGGATGGATATGATTCACTTCTTTGGTCACATCATATCAGAGATAAGAGTGTTAGTGAACCCATAGAATGTGAGAACTGTAGCTTCCCAGGAATATCCAAAAAAATATTTGACTTATGAAACATTATTGGGAAAACTAGTTTCGATATTCATTTTCTACAGGACTTCTCCCACAAAGAAACACCATTGATGGGGTTGGAAAACATGGGTGTGAAGTCTGTATGGTCAGATTTTTGTGGGATAGCCTCTTAGGAGAAGAAAGGGAGGTTGACAATAAAACCAATCCTTATACTATCACAAAATGGAAAGAGATACACTGTTTATTGTGAAACATCACATATCTGGCTTGGATCATTGCTGGTATAGGAAGATAAATTCATGTCATATAGTTCTCGGCAATTGAGTCCAGATAAGATGAACTACCCGACACATGATCTCGAGTAAGCTGAATTTTTTCACACATTTCACTGTTGGAGACATTACATACTAGGTGACTGTGTTTTGGTATACACAGAAAAAAACATACTCAATTATATATTTACAAAACATGATTTAAATTTGAGGTATCAAAGGTGGGTTTAGTAACTATATTATTTTGACATAGATCATTTTTATATCCCAGGTAAGGGAAATGTAGTGCCTGATGCATTGAGTAGGAGGACTTAGATAAATATGGTTTAGTCGGCTAGTAGTGAGTGGATACTTATGGGTACATTATTTGAGTTGCATCTGAAGGTGAATGAAATTTTGGGTAAGACTTATCTATCATACTTAGCTAAGACAAATACACTACTGGATAGAGTAAGGATGTGGCAGATATCAAATTTAGAGGGCCTATACTTATGGGAGAGTGTGTCTATTGAGGATCCACCTCTTAGTTGGACTATATACGTGGATGAGATCCTATGTATCTATGGACTCATTTGGGTTCTAGGGGGCATATTTGAGGATCCAATGAAGTTATTCAATGCCCAATATTTGGTATTATATCCCATAGTCACTATGATGTACCGTGACTTTCACCATCAGTATTGGTGGCCATGTGTGAAGCGTGAGGTAGATTTTTTTGTTACGAGGTGTTCAATCAATCATCAGATGAATGTGGAATATCAGAGTCCAGCCTGGATTTTATAGATTTCACTTATTATTGAGTCTAAATGGGGTGATTTCATGAGATATTTCATGTTCGGTTTACCGAGGTCTCCTTGAGATAACGATGTAGTGTAGGTTTTTGTTAATTGTCTAAAAAAGGATGCTTATTTGTATCCAATCAATAATAAAACCAGTGTTGATGAGATTGGATGCTTGTATATCCATGTGATTGTATAGCTTCATGAGGTCATGAACACAATCATTTTAGATAGGGATACCCGGTTTACGTCTAATTTATTATGGAGTTTTCATAGGGCATTGGGTACACCGGTGGTTCTGAGCACAACATACAACCCTTTGACTGATGGATAGTTTGAGTGTAAAATGCATGGGCTAGGGGACATATTGAAAGAATGAGTCAAAAATTTGGTGTCTCTTGGGCGAGGAACATTCCCCCTATTGATTTCTCCTTGAATAACAGTTATCATGAGAAAATACATATGGAACCTTATGTGGATTTGTTTGGGAGTCCATGTCTGTAACGACCCGAAATTTTTAAATAAATTTTGTTTCCTAATTTTATGTGTTATTGTTATACTCAACAAAAATGTTTTATTTGATAAACATGATTATAATTAAAATGAGATCAGTGGGTTTTGACTATTATATAACCATCGGTCAATATGACCGCTATGAACAAAATGTTTTGATTATTGTCTCTAAATATAAGTAATCTTGGTTAATTATTATAGAAAGAAGATTCGATGGCCTCACCTAGTAGTCTTGGACCGATCGAAGCCCATCTAACAGAGCTTGGGAAGGAGGTAGCACCACTGGGCTTTTCTCTGGATCAAATCCAAGCCGAACTTCATCATGTGAAGCTGGAACGAAATCGCCTTCGTGAGAAGTTCAAACTGATAGAAATTACTACTCGGGCAATGTTGACTGAGCCGCCCCAAGCTTCTATCACCCTAGCACACCTTACTCTTAGGTCCTATGCTGGTATTATAAGGGGTTATGTAACGAGACTGTAACTACCTTGTGTAATCCTTGTTTTAAATAAAAATTGGGATTTCTTCTTATGATGAAGTTTATGAATTTTGAAATGACCGGATAAATATAGTATGCATATTTTTGATGAATTTTAGAAAAAGGATATTTTAAATATGTTTATGTAAACCCTAAATAATTAAAAATGTGTAATGATTTTCAAAAAATGGTCTTCTGCAATTATGTTCAGTACTAAATTTAGAGTCTAATAAGATCAACTTGATTTTTGATGAATAGTAAATTATGAATGGTGATTTTATGATTAGGATTAGTAATATGACCAAATGTATTAGTAATCTCACTTAAAGAAAGTTTTAAAATAACCTAGGCACCTTGATTAAGTAATGTGGTTCAATAAAATAGTTAAATAACAGTTTCATTAATTATTATTCAAGTATTAGTTTTTTTCGGGTGAATAGTGTTTTTTAATTAAAAATTTAATTAAAAATAATTAGAAAATTATTTTTATAAAAATGACTTTATTTTTGAACTCAGAGCATCGATATTATGTTATGGTAATTTTTGGGGTTTTTTCTGAAAAAAATGAATTTTCGATGAATAGTGTTTTTATTTAAAAATTAAATTAAAAAAATTTAGAAAATTATTTTTATAAAATGGATTTTATTTTTGAAATCAGAGCATTGATATTTGGTTAATGTGAAATTTTGGGATTTTTCTGAGAAAGTTGAATTTTCAGTGAATAGTAAAAATACAGTTTTAGGATTTCGGTATGTTTAATGACATCATAACGGTGTCATGATGATGTCATGAGATCTTTTGAGGGTTGGCCGGCCAAGGGTGATGAATTATTGTTTTGGGGGCCCCATGTGGCTTAACTCCATGATAAATGACAAGGGAGAGCACATGGGTTTGAGAAAAGAACATGTGAGGTGTCCCTTGGCCATTAATGCCTTGTCCCCTCACTTTCCCTATAAATACCAAGCCCTCCTCTCATCCATTCGACTCCCCACTCATTCCCAACGAATTTCTGGTCTCATTACCTCCCAAGGATTCCTCCCAAGGTGCCCCCATGCCCTCAAGGTCCCAACCTTTGAGGTTTAAGAGTTACATTTTAAGGTAAGGGATCCGACCTCTCTCTTTCTTTTCAAGTAATCTCTTTTATGTCATTTCTTTTATACTCCATGTTCTTATGTTGGAGGATGTTATTTTATATTCATCTTACTGCCTGTTTCATGTTCATATTATGAGATACCCCCCCCCCCCTTTTCTCTCATCAATTCGTTTTAAGAATGTTTAAGTGGTGCCGTTAGGCTGTCGAATTTTTAAGGGATTCTTTCACCTTCCTCGTTTTCAAGTTCTATTTTCATTCAAGTATTTCATGTTCCTTTTTATTATGTTGGGGGTATGATCTCTAAATTATCATACTGATCTTTTATGATCATATTATGAGAGACCCCATTTTATCACTTCAATTCAGTATTTTGAAGTTTTAAGTGGCGCCGTTAGGCTGCCGAATTTTTAAGTGGTTCTTCACCCTTCTCGTTTTGAAGTTCTACTTTCATGTCAATTATTGCAAGTTCCTTTTTGTTATATTGGGGTATTATATCTATATATATAATACTGGACTCTTATGTTCATATGATTAGAGACCCCATTTGATCTCTTCAATTCAGTATTTTGATGTTTTATGTGGCGCCGTTAGGCTGCCGAATTTTTAAGTGGTTCTTCACCCTTCTCGTTTTGAAGTTCTACTTTCATGTCAATTCTTTCAAGTTACTTTTTGTTATGTTGGGGAATTATCTCTATATCTATCATACTGAACTCTTATGTTCACATGATGAGAGACCCTATTTGATCTTTTCAAATCATTTTTTTTGATGTTTAAGTAACGCCGTTAGGCTGCCGAACTTTCATAAGAGAAATCTAATTTTTTTTTCTTCCTTCCATGTTTTTCATTTCAAATGGTATGTCCTTGAAATTTCATTACCATGATCATGTATACTTCTTATTCTGTCCATGTACTATTTTATGGGTCATTTATGAATGTTTGACCCATTTTACCTCTCTTTTAATGTCTTCTAAAACCTCGGAACATTGCCGTTGTGCTGCAGAATTTCTGTCTCAAAATGTCTATCTCTTTTTCTAAAGTTCTTTTATTTTATTAATTGAATACTCAAAGATCTTTCTTCTAAAGGTGTATTCACATATATACCAAAATGTTCTATTTTAAATTCTGGGATTTACATACATGAGACCCACCTTCCTTTTCTGTGGGTTTTAAAGTGATATAAAGATCATGTCTTTAAAGCAGTTTTTAAAAAGTTATGATTATGAAATGAAACCCATTTCCTTTATGATATATGGGTTATTTATGAAATGTTTGATGATGATATATGTGGCTCACATGATAATAATGTCAAATTTAAGGGTGCGCCCTTATAGCGCTCCAATGAATTGGGTAATGATGTAACCACTAGAGATTACAATTTTCATGATACCTTGGTGAATAACCTTGGTAATTTTAAAATGAAACCTTGGGGATGGACCTTGGTGATATGTTCATGATTGTCTATGTTAAATGATGTAGCCACATCTTCAAGTTATGAAAAAGTTTTATTTTTATTATGATATGCCTCATTATTTCATTTTCATGCCTTAAAGTTCTTTTCATGACTTTATTGATGTATCTCAAGTTCATATGTAAAATGTTTCACTTGTTGGGCCTTCTGCTCACCCTTCCTTTTGATGTATGTCCCTAGGTTATGAGATGCAGTAATGAGCCAAGGGTGAACATGAGGATAATCCTTTCAAGTGTTTAAGAAGAATGTTTTTTTTGTTTCATGTTTTATGTTCCTTGTTTCCAAGACACTAAACCTTAAAGATCCTCAGTTCCATGTAATGGAATGAAAGTTATGTTATAAAAAGACGGGATGCTATAGTTGGTATCAAAGGATGGTTTAGTTATTTGTGGAAATTAGGATATGAAAACTCTAAGAAGAACCCTATAGAAAAGTTTAATATAGGAAATCTTCCTGGTATTTTGGTGAGTATTGAGTAAGGGGTTGCCAAACAAATACATCCCTGTCTGGATACGAGAAGGTAGAGGTGGCTCTGGCACAGATGTACATAGGGGTAAAACCCGAAAACACCGCTTTGAGCTAGACTCGAACGGGAACTGGTACACGACAACGGGCCTTGCTGCACTCTTGGTTACGACACTCCCGGGGGATATGCTTTGGTAAATTCATAAGCTTGGTATGAACCATTGTTAAAGGAACAAAGATAAAATAAAATAAAGGTTCACATAAGAATATATGATCATTCATAACCTAGATGGGAACCTAGGAGATCAGAAGTTAGGGTATACCTTTCATATACAAGTTATCCTTATATGCTTTCAGTTCCTTTTCATGATTATTAGCTAAGTACTTAAGCCCCTAATTATGTTTTCTCTTCTTAGTTAATAGTGGGAAATGGAAGAACATGTTCAGACAACCAATGTGATAGGAAATGCGACGATTTTCATATTAATATGACAGGGATGATTAGGGGATTAAAATATGATTATTATTTTGGAAGACGTTCATTATTTTGGGAACCATATTTGATCGAGGTAAATAGATTAGTAGGGTATTTTCATTGAGGAGTAAGGTTGACTTATATTTTGAAGAATCGATGAATTTAAGGTGAACTTATAGTAATTTAGGTTACTTATGGGAATGACTAACCTATCTTGGGTAAAATATGTTTAGGTTAGCTAATTTTTTTATAAGATGTTAGGAGTGGTTGATGTTGTCTGGAGATGAACAATGAAGTTGTTTTGGAAGACTATGTTATCAAATCCTTATTGTATTTGGGTTTCAATCTTATTTTGGTTTGTTTTGAGGAATTTTAAGGACCGTTATTTATGGAATGGTCTATGATGAACTTTGGGTAGTACCATGGAACTTTGATTATTTAAAAGTAGTTTCCATTCCTATGGGATTCTTTCTTTTTGAAGAGTTGTTTTACCTTAACCTTTCTGTTTTTGGGATAATGTTTAAAGATAGAAGAAATAGATAGTTAATCTTTTGTAGATTATGTGATTCTATAGAAGATGATTCTTGTGCTTTTATGAGACCAAGTGTTTTTGAATTCTCATCATTTGGAGAAAAGATTAGTGTTGGTAGGGACTTGTTAAAGGATGAAACTCTACTTGAAGGTAGGTATATTTTCTTATGTTTTTGTTCTATGTAGTAAATGAAATCCTCAAAATTATGAAAAGAAACGTAAAACAAAAATGTTGTTGGTTTACGTTTCCTACTAGGTAATCAAAGACCGTTTACACACATCATAAGTTTGGGATTTTCTCATGGTTAACTTTCTCCTAATCATGTTCTCTATCACTCTCCCTCAGAACTTGACCCTTTGTTTTCTCCTCCATGTCCATGTTTTCCTACATGGAACCCTAGTGTGGGTTAACTCGGGTGACCTTTGTACTTCCCTTTCTTTATTTTAAAGTAATAGTTTTACTGACTCCTTTTCCGATGTGGGACTTTCAATGAAATTTCAAAACCCAATTTTAAAATTGCGAGGACGCAATTTCTTAAGGGGGGAAGATTGTAACGACCCGAAATTTTTAAATAAATTTTGTTTCCTAATTTTATGTGTTATTGTTATACTCAACAAAAATGTTTTATTTGATAAACATGATTATAATTAAAATGAGATCAGTGGGTTTTGACTATTATATAACCATCGGTCAATATGACCGCTGTGAACAAAATGTTTTGATTATTGTCTCTAAATATAAGTAATCTTGGTTAATTATTATAGAAAGAAGATTCGATGGCCTCACCTAGTAGTCTTGGACCAATCGAAGCCCATCTAACAGAGCTTGGGAAGGAGGTAGCACCACTGGGCTTTGCTCTGGATCAAATCCAAGCCGAACTTCATCATGTGAAGCTGGAACGGAATCGCCTTCGTGAGAAGTTCAAACTGATAGAAATTACTACTCGGGCAATGTTGACTGAGCCGCCCCAAGCTTCTATCACCCTAGCACACCTTACTCTTAGGTCCTATGCTAGTATTATAAGGGGTTATGTAACGAGACTGTAACTACCTTGTGTAATCCTTGTTTTAAATAAAAATTGGGATTTCTTCTTATGATGAAGTTTATGAATTTTGAAATGACCGGATAAATATAGTATGCATATTTTTGATGAATTTTAGAAAAAGGATATTTTAAATATGTTTATGTAAACCCTAAATAATTAAAAATGTGTAATGATTTTCAAAAAATGGTCTTCTGCAATTATGTTCAGTACTAAATTTAGAGTCTAATAAGATCATCTTGATTTTTGATGAATAGTAAATTATGAATAGTGATTTTATGATTAGGATTAGTAATATGACCAAATGGATTAGTAATCTCACTTAAAGAAAGTTTTAAAATAACCTAGGCACCTTGATTAATTAATGTGATTCAATAAAATAGTTAAATAACGGTTTCATTAATTATTATTCAAGTATTAGTTTTTTTCGGGTGAATAGTGTTTTTTAATTAAAAATATAATTAAAAATAATTAGAAAATTATTTTTATAAAAATGACTTTATTTTTGAACTCAGATCATCGATATTATGTTATGGTAATTTTTGGGGTTTTTTCTGAAAAAAATGAATTTTCGATGAATAGTGTTTTTATTTAAAAAATAAATTAAAAAAATTTAGAAAATTATTTTTATAAAATGGATTTTATTTTTGAAATCAGAGCATTGATATTTGGTTAATGTGAAATTTTGGGATTTTTCTGAGAAAGTTGAATTTTCAGTGAATAGTAAAAATACAGTTTTAGGGTTTCGGTATGTTTAATGACATCATAACGGTGTCATGATGATGTCATGAGATATTTTGAGGGTTGGCAGGCCAAGGGTGATGAATTATTGTTTTGGGGGCCCCATGTGGCCTAACTCCATGATAAATGACAAGGGAGAGCACATGGGTTTGAGAAAAGAACATGTGAGGTGTCCCTTGGCCATTAATGCCTTGTCCCCTCACTTTCCCTATAAATACCAAGCCCTCCTCTCATACATTCGACTCCCCACTCATTCCCAACGAATTTCTGGTCTCATTACCTCCCAAGGAGTCCTCCCAAGGTGCCCCCATGCCCTCAAGGTCCCAACCATTGAGGTTTAAGAGTTACATTTTAAGGTAAGGGATCCGACCTCTCTCTTTCTTTTCAAGTAATCTCTTTTATGTCATTTCTTTTATACTCCATGTTCTTATGTTGGAGGATGTTCTTTTATATTCATCTTACTGCCTATTTCATGTTCATATTATGAGAGACCACCCCCTCCCCCCCCCCCTTTCTCTCATCAATTCGTTTTAAGAATGTTTAAGTGGCGTCGTTAGGCTGCCGAATTTTTAAGGGATTCTTTCACCTTCCTCGTTTTCAAGTTCTATTTTCATTCAAGTATTTCATGTTCCTTTTTATTATGTTGGGGTATGATCTCTAAATTATCATACTGATCTTTTATGATCATATGATGAGAGACCCCATTTGATCACTTCAATTCAGTATTTTGAAGTTTTAAGTGGCGTCGTTAGGCTGCCGAATTTTTAAGTGGTTCTTCACCCTTCTCGTTTTGAAGTTCTACTTTCATGTCAATTATTGCAAGTTCCTTTTTGTTATATTGGGGTATGATCTCTATATATATCATACTGGACTCTTATGTTCATATGATTAGAGACCCCATTTGATCTCTTCAATTCAGTATTTTGATGTTTTAAGTGGTGCCGTTAGGCTGCCGAATTTTTAAGTGGTTCTTCACCCTTCTCGTTTTGAAGTTCTACTTTCATGTCAATTCTTTCAAGTTACTTTTTGTTATGTTGGGGAATTATCTCTATATCTATCATACTGAACTCTTATGTTCACATTATGAGAGACCCTATTTGATCTTTTCAAATCATTTTTTTTGATGTTTAAGTAACGTCGTTAGGCTGCCGAACTTTCATAAGAGAAATCTAATTTTTTTTTCTTCCTTCCATGTTTTTCATTTCAAATGGTATGTCCTTAAAATTTCATTACCATGATCATGTATCCTTCTTATTCTGTCCATGTACTATTTTATGGGTCATTTATGAATGTTTGACCCATTTTACCTCTCTTTTAATGTCTTCTAAAACCTCGGAACATTGCCGTTGTGCTGCAGAATTTCTGTCTCAAAATGTCTATCTCTTTTTCTAAAGTTCTTTTATTTTATTAAGTGAATACTCAAAGCTCTTTCTTCTAAAGTGGTATTCACATATATACCAAAATGTTCTATTTTAAATTCTGGGATTTACATACATGAGACCCACCTTCCTTTTCTGTGGGTTTTAAAGTGATATAAAGATCATGTCTTTAAAGCAGTTTTTAAAAAGATATTATTATGAAATGAAACCCATTTCCTTTATGCTATATGGGTTATTTATGAAATGTTTGATGATGATATATGTGGCTCACATGATAATAAAGGCAAATTTAAGGGTGCGCCCTGATAGCGCTCTAATGCATTGGGTAATGATGTAACCACTAGAGATTACAATTTTCATGATACCTTGGTGAATAACCTTGGTAATTTTAAAATGACACCTTGGGGATGGACCTTGGTGATATGTTCATGATTGTCTATGTTAAATGATGTAGCCACATCTTCAAGTTATGAAAAAGTTTTATTTTTATTATGATATGCCTCATGATTTCATTTTCATGCCTTAAAGTTCTTTTCATGACTTTATTGATGTATCTCAAGTTCATATGTAAAATGTTTCACTTGTTTCCCTTGCTGGGCCTTCTGCTCACCCTTCCTTTTGATGTATATCCCTAGGTTATGAGATGCAGTAATGAGCCTAGGGTGAACATGAGGAGAAGCCTTTCAAGTGTTTAAGAAGAATGTTTTTTTTTTGTTTCATGTTTTATGTTCCTTGTTTCCAAGACACTAAACCTTAAAGATCCTCAGTTCCGTGTAATGGAATGAAAGTTATGTTATAAAAAGATGGGATGTTATAGTTGGTATCAAAGGATGGTTTAGTTATTTGTGGAAATTAGGATATGAAAACTCTAGGAAGAACCCTATAGAAAAGTTTAATATAGGAAATCTTCCTGGTATTTTGGTGAGTATTGAGTAAGGGGTTGCCAAGCAAATACATCCCTGTCTGGATACGAGCAGGTAGAGGTGGCTCTGGCACAGATGTACATAGGGGTAAAACCCGAAAACACCGCTTTGAGCTAGACTCGAACGGGAACTGGTACACGACAACGGGCCTTGCTGCACTCTTGGTTACGACACTCCCGGGGGATATGCTTTGGTAAATTCATAAGCTTGGTATGAACCATTGTTAAAGGAAAAAAGATAAAATAAAATAAAGGTTCACATAAGAATATATGATCATTCATAACCTAGATGGGAACCTAGGAGATCAGAAGTTAGGGTATACCTTTCATATACAAGTTATCCTTATATGCTTTCAGTTCCTTTTCATGATTATTAGCTAAGTACTTAAGCCCCTAATTATGCTTTCTCTTCTTAGTTAATAGTGGGAAATGGAAGAACATGTTCCGACAACCAATGTGATATGAAATGCGACGATTTTCATATTAATATGACAGGGATGATTAGGGGATTAAAATATGATTATTATTTTGGAAGATGTTCATTATTTTGGGAACCATATTTGATCGAGGTAAATAGATTACTAGGGTATTTTCATTGAGGAGTAAGGTTGACTTATATTTTGAAGAATCGATGAATTTAAGGTGAACTTATAGTAATTTAGGATACTTATGGGAATGACTAACCTATCTTGGGTAAAATATGTTTAGGTTAGCTACTTTTTTTATAAGATGTTAGGAGTGGTTGATGTTGTCTGGAGATGAACAATGAAGTTGTTTTGGAAGACTATGTTATCAAATCCTTATTGTATTTGGGTTTCAATCTTAGTTTGGTTTGTTTTGAGGAATTTTAAGGACCGTTATTTATGGAATAGTCTATGATGAACTTTGGGTAGTACCATGGAACTTTGATTATTTAAAATTAGTTTCCATTCCTATGGGATTCTTTCTTTTTGAAGAGTTGTTTTACCTTAACCTTTCTGTTTTTGGGATAATGTTTAAAGATAGAAGAAATAGATAGTTAATCTTTTGTAGATTATGTGATTCTATAGAAGATGATTCTTGTGCTTTTATGAGAACAAGTGTTTTTGAATTCTCATCATTTGGAGAAAAGATTAGTCTTGGTAGGGACTTGTTAAAGGATGAAACTCTACTTGAAGGTAGGTATATTTTCTTATGTTTTTGTTCTATGTAGTAAATGAAATCCTCAAAATTATGAAAAGAAACGTAAAACAAAAATGTTGTTGGTTTACGTTTCCTACTAGGTAATCAAAGACCGTTTACACACATCATAAGTTTGGGATTTTCTCATGGTTAACTTTCTCCTAATCATGTTCTATATCACTCTCCCTCAGAACTTGACCCTTTGTTTTCTCCTCCATGTCCATGTTTTCCTACATGGAACCCTAGTGTGGGTTAACTCGGGTGACCTTTGTACTTACCTTTCTTTATTTTAAAGTAATAGTTTTACTGACTCCTTTTCCGATGTGGGACTTTCAATGAAATTTCAAAACCCAATTTTAAAATTGCGAGGACGCAATTTCTTAAGGGGGGAAGATTGTAACGACCCGAAATTTTTAAATAAATTTTGTTTCCTAATTTTATGTGTTATTGTTATACTCAACAAAAATGTTTTATTTGATAAACATGATTATAATTAAAATGAGATCAGTGGGTTTTGACTATTATATAACCATCGGTCAATATGACCGCTGTGAACAAAATGTTTTGATTATTGTCTCTAAATATAAGTAATCTTGGTTAATTATTATAGAAAGAAGATTTGATGGCCTCACCTAGTAGTCTTGGACCGATCGAAGCCCATCTAACAGAGCTTGGGAAGGAGGTAGCACCACTGGGCTTTGCTCTGGATCAAATCCAAGCCGAACTTCATCATGTGAAGCTGGAACGGAATCGCCTTCGTGAGAAGTTCAAACTGATAGAAATTACTACTCGAGCAATGTTGACTGAGCCGCCCCAAGCTTCTATCACCCTAGCACACCTTACTCTTAGGTCCTATGCTGGTATTATAAGGGGTTATGTAACGAGACTGTAACTACCTTGTGTAATCCTTGTTTTAAATAAAAATTGGGATTTCTTCTTATGATGAAGTTTATGAATTTTGAAATGACCAGATAAATATAGTATGCATATTTTTGATGAATTTTAGAAAAAGGATATTTTAAATATGTTTATGTAAACCCTAAATAATTAAAAATGTGTAATGATTTTCAAAAAATGGTCTTCTGCAATTATGTTCAGTACTAAATTTAGAGTCTAATAAGATCAACTTGATTTTTGATGAATAGTAAATTATGAATAGTGATTTTATGATTAGGATTAGTAATATGACCAAATGGATTAGTAATCTCACTTAAAGAAAGTTAAAATAATCTAGGCACCTTGATTAAGTAATGTGATTCAATAAAATAGTTAAATAACGGTTTCATTAATTATTATTCAAGTATTACTTTTTTCGGGTGAATAGTGTTTTCTAATTAAAAATTTAATTAAAAATAATTAGAAAATTATTTTTATAAAAATGACTTTATTTTTGAACTCAGAGCATCGATATTATGTTATGGTAATTTTTGGGGTTTTTTCTGAAAAAAATGAATTTTCGATGAATAGTGTTTTTATTTAAAAATTAAATTAAAAAAATTTAGAAAATTATTTTTATAAAATGGATTTTATTTTTGAAATCAGAGCATTGATATTTGGTTAATGTGAAATTTTGGGATTTTTCTGAGAAAGTTGAATTTTCAGTGAATATTAAAATACAGTTTTAGGGTTTCGGTATGTTTAATGACATCATAACGGTGTCATGATGATGTCATTAGATCTTTTGAGGTTTGGCCGGACAAGGGTGATGAATTATTGTTTTGGGGGCCCCATGTGGCCTAACTCCATGATAAATGACAAGGGAGAGCACATGGGTTTGAGAAAAGCACATGTGAGGTGTCCCTTGGCCATTAATGCCTTGTCCCCTCACTTTCCCTATAAATACCAAGCCCTCCTCTCATCCATTCGACTCCCCACTCATTCCCAACGAATTTCTGGTCTCATTACCTCCCAAGGTGTCCTCCCAAGGTGCCCCCATGCCCTCAAGGTCCCAACCTTTGAGGTTTAAGAGTTACATTTTAAGGTAAGGGATCCGACCTCTCTCTTTCTTTTCAAGTAATCTCTTTTATTTCATTTCTTTTATACTCCATGTTCTTATGTTGGAGGATGTTCTTTTATATTCATCATACTGCCTATTTCATGTTCATATGATGAGAGACCCCCCCCCCTTTCCTCTCATCAATTCGTTTTAAGAATGTTTAAGTGGCGCCGTTAGGCTGCCGAATTTTTAAGGGATTCTTTCACCTTCCTCGTTTTCAAGTTCTATTTTCATTCAAGTATTTCATGTTCCTTTTTATTATGTTGGGGGTATGATCTCTAAATTATCATACTGGTCTTTTATGATCATATGATTAGAGACCCCATTTGATCACTTCAATTCAGTATTTTGAAGTTTTAAGTGGCGCCGTTAGGCTGCCGAATTTTTAAGTGGTTCTTCAACCTTCTCGTTTTGAAGTTCTACTTTCATGTCAATTATTTCAAGTTCATTTTTGTTATATTGGGGTATGATATCTATATATATCATACTGGACTCATATGTTCATATGATTAGAGAACCCATTTGATCTCTTCAATTCAGTATTTTGATGTTTTAAGTGGCGCCGTTAGGCTGCCGAATTTTTAAGTGGTTCTTCACCCTTCTCGTTTTGAAGTTCTACTTTCATGTCAATTCATTCAAGTTACTTTTTGTTATGTTGGGGAATTATCTCTATATCTATCATACTGAACTCTTATGTTCACATGATGAGAGACCCTATTTGATATTTTCAAATCATTTTTGTTGATGTTTAAGTAACGCCGTTAGGCTGCCAAACTTTCATAAGAGAAATCTAATTTTTTTTTCTTCCTTCCATGTTTTTCATTTCAAATTCTATGTCCTTGAAATTTCATTACCATGATCATGTATCCTTCTTATTCTGTCCATGTAATATTTTATGGGTCATTTATGAATGTTTGACCCATTTTACCTCTCTTTTAATGTCTTCTAAAACCTCGGAACATTGTCGTTGTGCTGCAGAATTTCTGTCTCAAAATGTCTATATCTTTTTCTAAAGTTCTTTTATTTTATTAAGTGAATACTCAAAGCTCTTTATTCTAAAGGGGTATTCACATATATACCAAAATGTTCTTTTTTAAATTCTGGGATTTACATACATGAGACCCACCTTCCTTTTCTGTGGGTTTTAAAGTGATATAAATATCATGTCTTTAAAGCAGTTTTTAAAAAGTTAGGATTATGAAATGAAACCCATTTCCTTTATGCTATATGGGTTATTTATGAAATGTTTTATGATGAAATATGTGGCTCACATGATAATAAAGGCAATTTTAAGGGTGCACCCTGATAGCGCTCCAATGCATTGGGTAATGATGTAACCACTAGAGATTACAATTTTCATGATACCTTGGTGAATAACCTTGGTAATTTTAAAATGACACCTTGGGGATGGACCTTGGTGATATGTTCATGATTGTCTATGTTAAATGATGTAGCCACATCTTCAAGTTATGAAAAAGTTTTATTTTTATTATGATATGCCTCATGATTTCATTTTCATGCCTTAAAGTTATTTTCATGACTTTATTGATGTATCTCAAGTTCATATGTAAAATGTTTCACTTGTTTCCCTTGCTGGGCCTTCTGCTCACCCTTCCTTTTGATGTATGTCCCTAGGTTATGAGATGCAGTAATGAGCCTAGGGTGAACATGAGGAGAAGACTTTCAAGTGTTTAAGAAGAATGTTTTTTTTGTTTCATGTTTTATGTTCCTTGTTTCCAAGACACTAAACCTTAAAGATCCTCAGTTCCGTGTAATGGAATGAATGTTATGTTATAAAAAGATGGGATGCAATAATGTCGATCTCCCATGTGATGGATAGAGGAAGGTGATGTAGCTTTTCTCAGACCACATCATGTGAAAGAGATTTGATACGGTCCAGTGATTCATGAGTTGATGGATATTACATTGTTTTGAGAAAATCGTACTACGATCACCACACATGACCTCGATATTTTGAGAATTGAGATCTAGTTTTATTATGTGTTTCCCTAAAACTAGGATAAAGGAGAATCATAAGATTGTGTCATCTTTCATCGTGATCTCTTGGGATGTCTGAGATTCATGGGACATTTTAGTCATAAGACTATCAGTATCATTTACCTTATAGGTACTATGCCATGCACGATTTCATCCATGTATCTTATCTGTGCTGTTATCAATCAAATATGTATCACACTATTCATCCTAATGAGGTTGAGCTTCTAGTTTATTATTCTTTTGAAGAGAATCTGATTTGTATCATTAACAAGAGAACGAAGGGTTCTGCAAGGACATTCATTTCCTCTAGTATGGGTGATATGGAATCACATAATTTTACTAGATGAGACTTCGGAGTGAGAGGCCGATGTACTTGCTCTGTCGAGAGAGTTTTTCTAAGATAAATCTTGACCACTCAGTAGAGTGAAATTTAGGAAAAAATTTCTATTAGGAGGAGATTGTAAGAACCCACGTTTTCATATGAGATATAAATACCATATTTTTCAATTATAATTATTAAATATAGAATTATGTGATTCCCATTTGAGGTCATAGGTTTTTTGGAGGTGTCTGGGGCTTATTTAAAGCCCGGAACTAGGTTTTTGGTAGAAAATGGAATTGCGTTCAATTAGTGGAAAACATGTGGCGAAAGTGACAAGGTTTGACTAAACCATGAGAGGCTAGAGAGAGAGGGTATATAGGCTTAAATGTTTGAGGAAACCATACTGAATGGAAACCAGACCATACTACAAGTTCTGCAGATTTTAAAAATGTGACAGAATCTTAGTGCATGGTTTCCAGATGGTTTGTAAACATTGTGGGTAAACAATATGAGTTCACATTGGCCTATAGGAATTCATACATGGTTGGTGTAGAGATTGCAAAATAGTGATCCTTAATTGTGCATCCCTTTTATTTTTATTTTTGTTAGTTTTTAATTAATTTTTTTTTCTTTTTAACACCTAATTTATCTTTTTACTCTATGGATGGTCGCTCAGTGTTTTCAAATCTCCCTCTTAAGCCTAAACTCTGATTTATCATGGTTCTCCTTCCAGAATCCAATTTAGGCTTGGTTCAACTACTTGGATAGATAGTGATATGATCTACATTACTTTTTATCCATTATTGATTCTTCTGTATATTGATTGTGATATTTGGATTTAGCCTCATATTCTCTAATTTCCCATTCTTCATCCATTAGTAATATTTCATCTATACCATCTCAAATCGGCACTTGATAATAGTTGATCACTCAACTTTAAAGAATATGATGGTGGTCTATAGTTTACATTCAGTTTTAGGTGATTTATAGGGTTATTTACCATTATGTCACCCTTCAATATTTCTAGTGTGACCAAGAAATTAAACTAGCCAATTGAATCAAATTTAATATGTTATATTATGGATCCTTATTGGTTACTTGAGATGTTTTGGTGGTTGTTTCCAAAACACGAGGACACCCATGGGGTTCTCCATCAATTTTATTAGTATTTAACATTGATAAACAACCCATGTGGTGTTTCCTTTAGTTTTAATAGTTTATGGAAGCTCAATTTTATGTAAATAGGGTTGAATTACATTCCAAGAGATGTAATACCTCCCACCCATGTTCTAGTAGGTTATTCCATGCCTGATTGGATAAAATTTCATAAATAGAAGTAATAATGAATGGTTGGGAATAAAATTGTGTCTTTTTTTTATAGTGAATTGTTATTTATAGGATTGGTACAGCAATGTGACGTGTGTAATTGAAAATGGTGATAAATTGGAGGGTTTACCCATGTGACTTGACTAATTGAAAATGGAATACAGGGGTGGGTATAATCATGATGTGAAATTGATTAAATGAGTGGGTATACTCATTAAATGGTATTAAATTTATTTGATTATGTGATTGGGTAGACTCATATGGAATTAAAATATTTAATTGTGTGAAATGGATGTTGATTTTATATATTCCTTGGAGGGATCTCCATAGATCTAGAACATTTTAGTAAATTCATTGAGTAGTGATGATTCTTGGGTATTTATTCCATGTGATTCCATAAGCCATGCAGCCCTTTGGATATGGCTTTCTTGGACTCACATAGGACATGTTGGTACACGTGCTCCTAGGACTCCAAGAAGTTCTTATACCTAGTTTCCATTGAGATGATGTTGGGCATCGATAAAGATGACTTGATTTTTGACACCTTGTATTCGACCCTTCATGGTCGATACTTCACTATACGACATGAACGTGGGATACATGACACATGGGATGCATGAAAAGGCCATGGTATTTTGATACAGGTTCATTATATGACAAGGTCAGGGGACAGGATGTGATAGGGGACACATTTCATCCTTTTTGTCTATTTTAAAAATGTAATATATTTTATTTCCATAAACTGATTTTGGATTTGGTTTATTGATACATGGATCATCTACATCAATGTACATGTGATAGTTCTAGATTTGGTATATATACATGTCTTGTTTACTTTACTATTGTCTGCTTGTTTATCTACATACATTATTCAGTGCGATTATCTTCCCCTATGATGTACTTTAGTATTGAGGGAATATTATCCCAATGAATCTCATAGGCCATCACTTCTAGTTGGTAGCCTCTGGGATTTGGGGAGATGAGCTTGAGGATGTGTGGCCAACTGGGTTTGGGGAACTGTTGAGTAACATACAGTTCTGAGGCATCAATCTCTTCTATTCTAGAAGACTTGTTAATGAAAAATTATTGATTTAATTGACCTTATCTAATCAATTTTTCCAAAACCATGATAAATTGGTATTTTATATCATTAAATAATATAATATTTATAATAAAATATCAACACAGTCCAGTTTTGGAATTAGACATTACATTTTCTTTAATAATATCAAGAAAACACATTGAATTTGAAAATAATATTATATAACTAACATGTTATGGAATTTAATAATATTATTTGATCAATTTTTTATCACAAAAAAATTCATTTAAAATATTAATTTTATTTTATTTTATTTTTACATTAATTGAATAATTATTGTGTCAGCTTTGTGTATGAATTTAAGATACGTATTCATTCACTAAAAATTGAAAATAAATTACAATGATGATGGTAAATAATATATATTTCAAAATACTATTTGTAATTTAACATATCTAATGGGTAACTCTTTATTAAATATAAAAAATTTATTAAAAACAAAAGTGTGACATGTTTGAATTATCATGAAATAAAATACTATAACGGTCTTAATATCATCCAATTAATCATAAAATTACATATGACCAAATAATTAAAATTTATTGATGAATTTTAATCATCCTATAAGATTAATTCATGTGTTAGAGTCAATTTACTGTCATTATCATTTTATTTTTATCTTTTAGTTCCAGATTTAACCATTACTATTTTAACAAAAGTTACTAAGGTTATTATTCATATTGGCCAAAAACCAAATGAATCTATTTAAAAAATCAAGATATTAATATTACAATTAATAATGCTTTTAAAATTCAGAAATCCAAATTGGATGAATTCAATTTTAAATTTAAATGAAAAATGTAATTAAAAGTAGTTGTTCAAAAAAATTCCATCATAACATAAAAAATGTTTTTATATTGAATTAAACCATAAAAATGATTTCAATGAACTTAATTGGATTATTTATCATATTAATGTTCATTTTTTATTTTAAAATAACATTTTAAAAAAATTGGACATTATATATTTTAAAAAAAATACTTTTCAACAAAATATTGTTTTCCACTATTCGTTGCAAATTCAATCTTTTTAGAAAAATATTAAAAATTAACACTAAGAAAACATTTATATTATAATTTTAAAAAAATGAAATTATCATAGTAAAATATAATTTATATACATTAAATTAATTTAATTATAATATTTTCTCATTAAATGAAATAAAAATCATTGTCAAAGAAAATGTATTTTTGAAGCAAAAAATAAATTTACTAAAAATTGAGTACTTATTTCATATTAAATATGAAATTCATTTTTACTTAGTTGGTAATTTATAAATATAAATATATATATTTCATAACTCATTTAACACTATTTATATCCACTAATTTAACTACTATGTTTTAAGGATCAATTTTAAATAATATTTCAATGTTCTTTGAAGACTGCTGTTGTGTGTTCTATAAGATATGAAACATAGTTTTCATTTAAAATATTAGGGTTTTGTGTACTAAATGGCATAAAAGAAACCAATTTTATTTTAATGGATAAGTAATGTAATATTATTGGGTGTTACACTGTTCTACACCATAATGATCGTCAATTAGGGACACATCAATATTATATTTGCAGGGATTTATCATTCGACTATCCATGTAAAATATATTAAAAGAAATAATGCATGATAACATTAGATTTAATTTATTATAAAATCATGATTCATTAAATTCCATTATATTAATATCTTATTTATCGAATACCAAGAGAGGAAACATAACCAATATATTATTCCTTTGATAATGACACAATCAATAGACCTACTACATTATCATATATAGTCAACCAACTGATCTTCAAAGTACTAATCCCAATGATCTCTCATATAGATGGTATATGTGATGGATTAATTTGTTATTTTAGTTATAAAATATTTCCTTTTTCCTAAGAAACAACTCATTAATTATCATTGTAATGATCAATAAATCCAGGAATTGAAGTATTCGACCAATGCTCATAGATATTTTTTCCCAATAGCTTCCATTGTGACATATAATGCTCCATTATACTCTTAATGTATTCTCGAGTCCCATGTGGTGGCACATCTTTAGATAATTTATTTAATAATAAGACAATTTTGGAAAAATATGTAACCAAATATTTTTTTCACCTCAATCAAATTGAAAATTCACATCTTTTTAGCCATTTACAGAAAGATCATCCCCACCTATAAAGACTAATAACATATACTTAATCCATATCATGGACATAAAAGATGTCTTTTAGAGAAATCATGTGACTCCATGAAAGAATTTTTTTACTACCAGATATTAGTTACTATACCATATAAAACATTATATATAGTGAAAAATATATAATATATAATATAATCTATGGAAGAAACAAAGGGAACTCTTTGATACCAATCTAAATAAATAAAAGGATGGTGTATTTTCCAAAGGATCATTCCATTTAAGGCTAGTTAATACCCCATTTTGGATTTTACAATGCTAAAAATATTTATCAAAATAACATATTTTTTATCCTAATAATCTTCAAGAATCCTCTTATATCGATCTCTATAAATCATATATATTTATCTACGACTCATAACCCATTTTATTAACTAAGATGATATATCTAAACATCATTTTCACTAGGTGAAAATTAAGGATTCCAATTATAATAATATGTATGTCGCCTTATAGTGCTCCAATGCATTGGGTAAAGTATAGTATCATGATACGTCATGTGTAATGAGTTTTGACTCATGCTAATTCAAGTGCAACGAGGGTTTACTCGTGCTTCATGTGCAATGAGGATTTACTCATGATCTATGTGTAATGAGCCTTGGCTCATGCTAATTCCATGTTAAGTGTTGCTGCCACATTTCCATGTTATGATTATCATGATTTATCAGGCCTTTATGTTCATTTTTACCTTTTGATCTATTGATATTCGTAATTTCTAACATGTATTTTACTCCTCATGTTATTCCATGTGTATTCCCTTACTGGGCTTTATATCTCACCCTTTTCTTATGCCTGTCCTCAGGTTATCCCATGCAATGCTAAGTAAAAGGGAAGGTAGTGGTCATGTAAAGGAAGTTTTCTATAAAGATGTTGTATTTAATGTTTCATGTTTTCATGTAATGAACCAAAACCTCAAAGACACTAAACCTATCGATCTTCTTTTTTGTATCAATTGATGTTTTATGTAATAAATCATGTTTAAGTTTTTAATAAAAGCAGGGTTGTCATAGTTGGTATCAGAGGATAGGTTTAATTATTTTTGGGATTAGGATTAGAAAACACTAGTATAGACTTGGAGACAAGACTAAGTATAATAAAAACATCCCTATGTTTTGGTAAGTACTGAGTAAGTGGTTTATCAATAAAATACATCCCTGCCTGGATACGAACAGGTAGAGGTGGCTCTGGCACTGATGTATCCTAGGGGTAAAACCAGAAAACACCGCTTTGAGCTAGACTCGAATGGGAACTGGTGCATGACAACGGGACTAGCTGCACTCTTGGTTACAACACTCCTGGGGGATATGTTCTGATAAATTCACAATCTTAGTATGAACCCTTATTAAGGGAATTAAAAAAAATCCCTCTAAGAATATATGTTAGATGGTAGATCATGAAAAGCCTAGATTGAAGCCTATAGACTCATGAGTTAAAGAAATATAAGTTTATTTATAAGTCATCAACTTTTTTCTTTTGATTAACCATTATTTGTAACCCCTAACTTTCCATTTATTCCAGCCAATGGCCAGTAATAAGAGGACTCTGGCTAAAAATCGATGTGAAGATCAGTGTAATGACTGTACTAATGAGATGCCCAATCCAATGGGAGCGGGAATCATGAACTTTGTCATAGTTCTCTCTCAGCTAACTCTAGTTTTGAATAGAAACATGGGTCAAGAGGAACGTTAATCCCCCCCACTAAGAAAGAACAAGTTTCTATTGATAGCTTCATGAGACAAAGGCCTCCTACTTTTAGTCGATTATATGATCCCATGATCGCTTAACAATGGATCAAATCCATTGAAAAGATCTTCTGCATCCTTCAATGTTTTGAACAAGAGAAGGTTATCCTTGAGGATTATCATATGGAGGGTGAAGCTGATCAATGGTGGACGTTGATCAAAAGTACGAAGCTTGAGGAGGAGATCGAGGCATTAGAATGGAAAGATTTCCGAAAGTTGTTCTTCGATAAATATTTTCCGCGCACCCTCCAGATTAAGATGGAAAGAGACTTCCTTTCCCTCAAGAAAAAAGATGAAGAATATGTTAGAGCATACGAGGAAAACATCACAAGGCTTGCACGATACATTTTCCGCTTTGTTGTTACCCCCGAATGCATAGCTGACCGCTTCTTTGGTGGGGTGAAGCCTAGCCTGCGGAAAGCATTGGTGATCCGTGACTTTGACAGCTATGAGGAAATCGTCTGATGTGCTCTCAAGGTCGAAATAGACATTGGATAATCGCAGGGGTATCATGGGGATAAGAAGAATAAGGTGGAATTCAATGTTGGTGGTCCGATGGATAAATCCAACGGTGCTAAGAAGATCCAGCACCCCACTTTCCAAAAGTGCGGAAAGAAGTACCCTAGAAATTACCTTAAGGAGACGAGGAAATGCTTCAGGTGTGGAAGAGAAGGGAACCTAGCTGTTAACTGTCGGAAAGAAAGACCCGCGACTGTGAAAGAGAAGAGGAATGCTCCATTTTAAACTCAACGTGTTGTTCAATGCTACTAATGCAAAGAAATAGGTCATTTTGAAAATCAGAGCCATAATCCAAGGGTTTTTTCTAGCAACCGACAACCTCCAAGTCAGCAAGGAAGAGCTTTTTCCATCACTTCTTCCGAAGTGATCCCTGACAATGAATTGGTGACAGGTACGCTAGTTATGCATTCAAAAATAGCGAACATACTTTTTGATTCAGGTTCTACACATTCTTTTATATCTCAAATGTTTAGTAGAACAAACCCAGCACCACCACAAATCATGGAAGTGAAGATGTCGGTGAGTACGGTAAATAGGGCAATCATTTCATCCCATGAATATAATTCCTCCCCTGTTATAATCTGTGGATTGAATTTCTCGGCGAACCACATCATACTCCCTCTGGTGGAATTTCATGAAATTCATGCCATGGATTGGCTTTCCTTATATCGAGCCAACATAAATTGTCGGGAGAGGGAAATCACACTCCATATGGAGAGTCGACCCCCGATTCATTACAAGTTTAAGGAGGAAGATGAATCTCGTTTTTCTCCATCATCTCAAGAATGGATATTACTACCTTATGAGCATGTGTATCTGGCTCAGATGAATGAGTCCAAGTAAGAAACCATCCTTCATGTAATGCCAATTATGAGTGAATTCACTGAAGTGTTTCCCGAGGAACTGCCTGGTCTTCCTCCTAGAAGAGATGTTGAATTCTCAATTGAACTTAGACCCGCCGCATTACCAATATCAAAGACTCCATATTGAATGGATGTTGTAGAGCATGAAGAGCTGAAAAACAACTATAAGAGAATCTGGATAAAGTGTTTATATGCCCAAGTGCTTCACCATGGGGTGCACCAGTCCTCTTCATTAAGAAGAAGGATGGGTCAATGCGGATTTGCATCGATTATCGTGAACTTAATAAAATCACGGTAAAGAAAAAGTATACTCTCCCACGAATTGATGACTTGTTCGATCAGCTGCGTGGAGCACAATACTTCTCCAAGGTGAACTTGTGGTCGGGATATTATCAAGTAAGGGTGAAGAAGGAAGATTTATCCAAGACTACTTTTCGCATAAGATACGGGCACTATGAATTCATAGTAATGTCTTTTGGGCTCACTAATGCTCTAGTGATCATCATGGACATAATGAATAGTGTCTTTAGAGATTACGTAGACAAATTTGTGGTAGTATTTATAGATGATATTCTAATATACTCCAAAACCAAAGAGGATCATGAGGAGCATTTAAAAATTGTACAGGAGACTTTGCGCAAGGAGAATATCTATGGAAAGTAAAGAAAGTGTGAGTTCTGGTTGAAGAAATTCAAATTCTTAGGCCATATCATCACAAGTAATGGGATATCTATGGATCCCTCAAAAACAGATTCAATTGTGGGATGGCCGAGGCCAACATCGGTAACGGATATCCGTAGCTTCTTGGGGTTAGCTGGATATTATCGATGATTTGTGAGAAATTTATAACGATTTTCCAACCCTCTTACCAAGCTAACTCCAAAGGGAGTAATGTCTTCTTGGAGTGATGAATGCGAAGAAATATTCAAGGAGTTGAAAAGGAGGCTTATCATTGCGCTCGTTCTCACTTTACCCACAAGTGGGTAACTTTTTGTTGTTTTCTGTGATACTTCAAAGAAGGGATTAGGCTGTGTGATAATGAAGAATGATAATGTTATATCCTATGCCTCAAGGCAGTTCAAAATCCATGAGAGAAACTATCCAACGCATGATCTGGAGTTGGCGGCAGTGATCTTTGCCTTGAAAATCTAGCGGCACTATCTCTTTGGAGAGAAATGTGAGATATATACTGACCACAAGAGTCATAAATATATATTCACACAGAAAGATATTAATATGCGCCAGAGAAGATGGATAGAGCTCATCAAGGATTATGACTGTCCAATACATTACCACCCTAGGAAAGCGAACAAGGTGGCAGATTCCCTAAGTAGAAAGGACCCAACGATTCTCTCAATGATGATAATTTAGAAGGATCCAATCTTTTTAGACATGATGAAGACGGACATGGGAATCATAAAGAAGGGAACATCATCAATCATTTCACAAATGGTTGCTCAACCGTGTCTTTTAGAAAATTTAAAGGATGCTCAAAAGGATGATTTGTGAATTTATGAAAAAGTGGAAGCTATTGAAAAAGGAAAATACTCGGAGTTTAATGTTAATGAAGAAGGAATTGTGTGGTTTGGGAAAATACTATGTGTTCCATCATGTCCGGAGCTGAAGAAGGAACTTTTGGATGATGAACATAGTTCAAATTTCTTTATTCACCCAGGGAGCACAAAGATGTATCAAGATCTCCGAGAAAACATTTGGTGGGATAGTATAAAGAATGAGATCGCTGAATATACATCAATGTTCCTGGCGTGCCAGCAAGTGAAGGTTGAGAGGTAGAAGTCTAAGGGGATGATCTATCCATTGCCCATACCAGAATGGAAATGGGAGAACATCACCATGGAATTTGTCACCGAACTTCTGAGGACATCCAAAGTCAACAATGCAATATGGGTTGTTGAGGATCGTCTTAAAAATACTGAAAACTTCATTGATATTCAGTAGGATTTTTCATTAGATCAACTGGCACAGATATATATCAGGGAAGTGGTAAGGTTTCATGTAGTACCACTATCTATTGTGTCTGACCGAGATCAAAGATTCACCTCTATGTTTTGGAAGAGTCTTCAACATGCTATGAATACTGAACTGATCTTCAGTATGGCCTATCATCCTCATACTGATGGACAATCCGAGTAGACTATCCAAGCACTTGAGGATATGTTGAGAGCGTACTAAATGGACTTTAAAATAAGATGGGATCAACATCATCCTATGGTTGAGTTCTCTTATAATAAAAGTTTCCACTCAAGAATCCAAATGGCACCATATAGGGCCTTGTATGGGAAAAGGTGAAGAACACCGGCATGTTGGGATGAGGTCTGTGAATGTAAGCTTCTTGGACCAAAAATTGTTAAAGAAATGGTGGAGAAGGTGAAAACTATTCAGCAGCATATCAAGGCCACCCAGAGTTGACATAAGAGTTATGTAGATAACCGTCGATGATACCATGAGTTTAAAGTTGGAGACATGGGTTTTCTATGCATATCTCTGTGGAAGAAGGTCATGAGGTTTGGAAATAAAGGGAAGTTAAGTCCAAGGTACATCGGCCCCTTCGAAATTCATGATCGTGTCGGGGCTGTGGCCTATCGACTAGCACTTCCACCTACCATGGCCAAAGTACATGATTTCTTTCATGTATCCCTCTTATGGATGTACATACTGTACCCTTCACATGTACTATCTTCTAAGGTGGTACAGTTGGAGGATGATCTTTCTTATGAGGAGCAACCAGTGAAGATCTTAGATCGTAGAGAAAAAGTTCTTCGACATAAGACAATGCCCCTCGTTAAGGTGTTGTGGAGAAACCACAAGTTTGAAGAAGTGACTTGGGAATCGGAGGAAATGATAAAGTTTAGTTACCCCCATCTGTTTTAGTGTGGGAAATGAAAAAATTTTGAGGGTGAAATTTTTTAAGGGGGGGAATATTGTAACGACCCAAAGTTTCATTAATGAAAATCCCTCTTGATATAATTAAATGTCTCTTTATGTTTTTATAAAATTTCAACTTCATTGATTTTTTGTTAATAATTTTGAATGTTGCTAATATAGCCGTTGAATAGTGATCACATGATAAGTATTAATATAGGGCTTTAACAAATCCAAATTTACTCAGAAAAAAGAAGTGATGGCCTCATCCTGTAGAATTGCTCCATACGAAGCCCATTTATCGGAGCTTGGAAAAGAGGTGGAATCCTTGGGCTTTGATCATGACCAAGCCCAAGATGAGCTTCAACATGTCAAGCTCGAATGTGGCTATCTACGGGAGAAGTGGAAGTTGATAGAAATTACCAATTGAGCGATGTTATCCGAGCCACCCCAAGAGTCTATCACCATCGCACACCTTACCCATAGGTATTATGCGTCTACTTTAAGGGGTTATGTATCAAATAAATAATACTATGTTCATGTACATTATTTTTTGTATATAATAATGAATATACTTTCTTGTCATTATTGATACATTGTAATTAGTTTTCAAAGTACAAATAATGTTTTTAGTTATTATTTAATTAAGAATTCTGTTTTATTAAATTAATGGATTTTTGAATTAAATAATATTTAAATAAAATATTATAATTATTATTAAATTAAGTTTTATTAAATATAAATTATCTTATAATTTTATGAATGAAATTGTAATTTTTATTATGGTTCGAAAGCCATTTCTTTCAAAACTCGTGAATTTTCGATAAATGTCGGTTTATATTTTAAAAGTTAAAATTAAAATATTTAGAAAATTATTTAGATAAAATAAATGTTATTTCTGGAATCAGGATGTCGAAATTATCAAACGGTAACTTTTTCATAATTTTATGAGAGAATCAATTTTTTGGGTAAAAATTAAATACCATTTAAATATATAATGTGTTTTATGACATCATAATGACTCAATAGTGATGTAATAAAATAATATAATCATTATATTCGGCCAATATATGTCTTAACATTAAAATAATGTGATTTTGGGTTTTGTTTGACTTACTTTTCAAAGCATTAATAGACCCCTCAAGACTTATTAAACACCTTGACTTTTTAAATTAATTTCCATGGGAGTGTGACTCACCTCCACATAAGAAACCTATTATTTTAAGAATTTTGGGATTTGGCCTTATAAGATATTGTTTTCCTCTTCCCTTTCCCAAAAACCAGGGGAAACAATATGGGATGGTTTGTGGTTTGGATTAATTTAATTTAAGGGGACCCAAACCTAAATAATAAATAATTCCCTCATCTTTCCTATATAAGCCCAACCAAGATCCCACTTTCTAATCACTCAAAGCCTTTGGAGTTCGTCCAACCTCTTCCCTACTCTCTAAAATCCTCCCTAGGTTCCCAAAGCTCACAATAAGCCTCTCACAAGCCTCTCTATAGCCTTTGGAAGCGCACTTCCAAGAAAGGGTTTTTTCTTCCGTTCTCATTTGTGTCAAATTTTCTTTAAGTTGTTTTGCCCTTTTAATTTCAATTATGAATGTTGGGTTATAGTTTTTCACCGCCCTCATACTAACCTCTTTATGTTTTAATGATGTTAGACCCTTTCTCTTTCATTAAATGCCTCCCATGTACACTCGTTACTATGCCAAAAATCCAAAAGGAACTTCTCTCTCCTCTTTTACATTCAAGAAATACGTTTATATCATGAATATAAATTCCATTACAATTGTTGGGAAATGTATCTATATGATCTACTTACTTTCCATTTCATGTAAATATTATTAGGAAACCCTTTCTCTATCATAAACCATTTTTATGAATTCTTATGTCACGCCGTTACGCTGTCGAAATCGCAACGATTTTTGAAGCCAATGTCATTGTGTAGTTAATACCATGCCCATTTCTCCATCAAGGGTATTCACCATTATGCACATTTACTTATTTATTGTTAAGTTTCAAGTATTAATTCCACATTCCTTTATTGTGGAATAAATGATTATGTTTTATGAATCCATGATTTATAATCCATGTGGCACACTTATGCATGAAATGAAATGTTTAAGAAGGGTGTGCCTTTATAGCGCTCCAATGCATTGGGTAAAGTATAGTATCATGATAAGTCATCTTCAATGTGTGTTGACTCATTCTAATTCAAGTGCAATGAGGTTTTACTCGTGCTTCATGTGCAATGAGGATTTACTCATGCTCTATGTGAAATGAGCCTTGGATCATGCTAATTCCATGTTAAGTGTTGTTGCCACATTTCCATGTTATGATAATTATGCTTTATCATGACTTTATGTTCATGTTTCTCTTGTGATCTATTGATATTACTAATTTCTAACATTTATTTTACACCTCATGTTATTCAATGTGTATTCTCTTATTGGGATCTATAGCTCAACCTTTTCTTATGCATGTCCTCTGGTTATCCCATGCAATTCTAAGTTGGAGGGAATGTAGTGGTCATGTAAAGGAAATTTTCAATAAAGATGTTGTATTTCATGTTTCAAGTATTTATGTAATGATTCTAAGCCCCAAATACACTAAACCTCTCGATCTTAATTATTGTACCAAGTGATGATTTATTTAATAAATCATGTTTAAGTTTGTAATAAAAGCAGGGTTGTCATATATATCATCAAATGAATTTTGATCTGACCCAAATAATTTATTATATGTGGTAACTTCAATTTTGGTGAATTCAAATTAATTTATTATTAATGATAAACGACTTTAAATATAAATACCATTATATATAATCATTATTTATGTAAATTTAACTAATCTATTCACATGAAACACTTTTTTAATTATATAAATAAAACAAAACCATGGTTCTAATACCATTTTGAAATGCCTCAACACAATTCACCCAGAGTTAAATTTCAAATGAATTTTATCATTCCTCCATGTATCATAGTGTATGTTTACTATATATGAAGGCATGTTCAAATAAACTTTTAATAAAATTATAGATAAAAATAAAATTTCGTCGAATAATTGATATGGATATAAAAAGAAATAATATTATATAATATACATAACATATTATATAATTATATACCATACATATATATATATATATATGTTTCTCTTTGTGGGATGAACATATAAAATAAAATATGAAAAGTAACAAAAATAGCTGGGACATGAGAATTAAAAATATTTTTCTTCATCCCTAACATCATTCCTCAACCATGCCTTATATTTATACTCTTATCATGAAAACCAATTATTATACCCACTTTTTAAGGTACACATATTTTCATCATATAAATAAATTTTTTAATATGTTTTAATGAGATTTTTGGTCTTTACGTGGTGTCCCAGAGAATGGAATAGGAATGGGGGGATGGTGGGGATCAACTAATTAGATGGTGGAGTCAGTTGAATCTGTAAAATTAATGCATACTCTACCGTATCATTGTAGAGGATCCTATTAATGGATGATCTTTCATAGAATCCACCAACGAGCCGACGAGCTGGTTATTTCATTTGTCCCTAATAGGATTATTGGGTTATATCATGTGTTTTAATGTTATATTCTTATCCCTTTTTTCTAAGAATATCTTTCCTCCATCGCCCACCAACTCCCTAAGTGCTCACTTCTAATTATTTTGGGTTATCTCCTCTCATTCTACCTCATCCCTCTCGCACCCGAAGAGTAGTTCAATCCTAAAATTTCATATACAATGAGTTTATCTGATTATATATTAATTATATATTTCATTAAATCATAATAATTAAATGGTTCCATGATTTCTTGATCATAACTATGGATTTTTTCAGGGGTTATATAGTTAATTTTGCCTTATTTATAAAATCTCAATCAAGATACAAGGAATTATAATATGTTCTCAATTGGACCAAACCATTTTCAGTAGTGGATCATCTTGTGTAAGTGTTATCATGTCTTACCATTTATGTGTGTAGTATATTCAACCTTAATACTTAAATTGTGATTTATGGGAGATTTATAATGGTTCTAGGACTCCATGATATTAAATTAAAATCCTATTTTGATCATCTTCATTGAAATGTCATTATCCCTTAGTTAGGTTGTCCTTATCATTAGTTATTGTTTATCCAAGATCATATTATGATTATTTAGTGTGTTTTTATATCGAGTGAGACATCTGTTAGATGATTGATCACATGAGATTAGCATGTGTATCCATATGGGACCTATGGTTGATTTTTTATCATATTTAGATTTTTGATGGATATGACTCTTACTTGATATGATGTCATTATTCACCTCTAATATTACATATATATATATATATCATGTCTTTTCTCCTCTAGGAATGAATATTATGATAGATGTAATATTTCCTCAGGATGTATGTTTATGAAATTTTGGTCACATGTACATGAAATACCCTTTTGAAGGGAATTTATCATACATGTTTCTTGGAAAATCACATTACGTGGGGAATGTTTCATACATTTCTAGATGATATTCATTTCATAGAGAGTTAAAGTAAGTATAGATGGTCTCTAAAGACCCAAAAATATTTTAATAATTTGATATATAATTTTTTTATCATTAATCTCTTCACATTCCTGGAATGAATCCATAATTTTATACACTTATGTTATGGAACATTGGTGGTATCCTATAATGTTTCATACTAACACCCTTTTCATCAATCTCTATGAACATGTATATTTTATTTCATGTTATTTGGTGATGTGTAAGGGTGCTATGGTGGGTGGTTGTTTAGGATTAACATGGTGGTGATGGTGTTACAGGTTGGAAATCGGGCTTGGATTAGTACATATATTTTTTCTTGGTTAAATTTACCTTTTATATTTTTACACTTGCTATGTGTATCCTTATCTTATTTTAGGATACGTGATCTAACATTCCACAATAATGTTTCATGGGGTGGATCTTTATATCTGCTACTAATCTAAAGATATATTCAAGAATTATTTATTTTTTGACTATATTATCATAACATTCATTATATGATATTATTTTTATCTGATATTGTGGGTATAGTATCCCAAAAACATCCCTCTTGGAACCCATTACTCATTGGAAACCTCTTTCTTATAGGGAGGCACAAGAGATTCCATGTGGCATTTCGACCCAAACCCATGGATTTTCGTCACAGTGTTTCAAAATTTATATCATTGAACCAGTTTTACAAACAATTTTTCCTTCTCGTTCATGATTTGGGCTATAGAAGAAAATTCATATGACGAATGGGGCTTAGATAAGGGAACTATATTAGTTTCTTCCTATAATTATATAGAGTAACTCCTAGTATCCCTAATGTTTCAAATTATTCTATAACAATTTGATGTCACCATTGATTTAGATTCACCTTGGGTGATGCACAAAACATTGGTATACTAATTTGTGGGATTTGTTTCATGTTCATGCATCATGACCAGGTATGTAGGAGCACATTTCATTTTCATGTATCATTCATTATATTGAACCAAAAAAATTAAAAGTCATGTCGAAATTTAAGATATGTATTTTTGGATGTTATCTCTTGCATTATTTTATTTTTTGCATGAGTATCCAAGGAATATGTGGGTGTGTGTCTATACATGCTACTAAAATGTAGTTACAAAATTATTGTCCTGGGTCATTGGTACTGTTTAGGGTTTAAGACTTGTGTTTACGGGCTACCAATTCAATTGATCACTTTTATGAAAACATATCGAGGACTATGGTATTTATTTGGTCTTCATTGAAATGATTTAGTATTTATCTATGGTTTGCTTATGAATTTCAGGATATTTTTCTCATAGACATCTTAATCTTCCAAATTAGTAACTCCTTGTTCCACCATATATTTATTAAGAGGAAGTAATTAATCATTAGTCTATGGTTACTCTAGTTTTTATAGATATAGAACTAATACATTCAGGAAACTTCTACGTAATGCATATTTTGTGTATAGGGGCCTACAATGATACAATAACGATGGTTCACTACGCTCATGAATTACAATTTCATTATACCCTAATATTTTAGTGAATTTTAGAATATTAGTACCCAAATAATTATATAACTCCTTGATAGATCATAAAGTCCCCTGTTAAAAAATAGTTGGTAAACAATACATCATTTTTTCCAAGTAGAATCATATGAGTTTCTAACCAGATGTATAAATCATCATGTTGTTATAGTTGTTCTTGTCCCAGATACATGATGTAAAATAATTCATCATTTTCTTCATCAACCATTCAATTATTACATTCTATGATATTTTCATGATGAAAAAATCTATGGATTCATTTTCATTCACAGTTTATTGATTGAATTTGTTTTTCAATTATTTACCTTTCCATAATTATTATATATTATTAAAATTTATTCACTAACTATTGATTTAGGTAACCCATATTGATTTATTTCATGTTACCCATTTATTTTTTTCTCTTTCCCATGTTATGAAGATGAAATCATTGAAGAGGATTCATGAAAGTATTTTATTTTCATTCATTATGTCAAATTACCAATTTAATAAGGGATCCGTGTTGGTATCTAGTTCTTCAAGAAAAATAATTTGATCAATCATTGGTGATTTGATCTATTATATCCATTCCATTATAATAAAATTACCACAGACTCTGGGTTAATAGGGTCTAGGTATTTATAGATGGTATCAGATAAATTTTAAAAGAATCTTTGGGAACCTTAGGTCATGTAAACATGAGAATTACAATAATTTCTTATAGTGAATTCTTGGCTAAATATGTATGTTGATTATGATATAACTTAGTATGTTCCATTATTTAGTGATGGAACATAATGTAAAATATGTAATAGATACAAATAAATAATGAAGGGATTTCAATATGGAGAAAGAGAACACATTTACTATTGGATATAAGTAGACCATGTCCATATTATATGATAATACTCATGTTGTTATAAATTATAATAATATTCCTACGTTGTATTGTTTCAAAAAATAGAATCCCACATCATTTAGTGGGACCTCAGATCTAGTTGTATCTATGCATTAGATAAATTCCACTAAAAATATATTTCTCGTATTGGGGTGAAATGAAATTGAAAAGTTAGTACATGTAGTATATTTTCTCAATAGAGATGTTAATCAATGTTGGTCATTGATCCAAAATACTATAGAGGAATATGACCAAGAATATATTGAGTGGAAATATTTTAAATAATCATTCTTCAATAAATATTACCCTCATGGGAAATGAACTCAAATGAAAAGAAAGTTCCATAATATAAAGATAATGTAAGCAGAGAGTGTTGTAGAGTATGAGGATACCTTAAAAGTATTATCATTTTAATCTATATATTATATATGAGATTCATAAAAAATATTTATCATTTATTTTATGGTTTTAAGAGAAGTCACTGAAGGGGACCAACATCCCATGTAATTACATCATATGAATAAAATTAGAAACTTCCATTAAAAAGAGAAGGAATTTTATAGATCATGTATATTCAATGGAAATTAGTAGAAGAATCGGTCTTCTGATAACCATGGAAAATGTGAAGCATCAAAGAAGAGGAGTGGAATGATGAAATTTATATTATAAAAAAATTATGTCATGAATCATCATTGGAAACGCTTCAAATTCATGGGAGTATTTTATAAGTACTAAGAAAATGGTCATAAATATAATGAATGTAAGGGGAAGAAACTAATCAATGATTTTAAATGCTTCAATAGTAATGAAATGGGGATTGTTCAAATTAATTCCCTAATAATCAAAGTAGTATACCATAGAATAAGTCAAGGAGATACATACAAGCTTATGTGATCACTACAGCTATATTAGAAGTATCCACTATTTTAGTTTTAGGTAAATTATTCAAATATTAAAATTTAGCTGATGATTTATTTCATTATAGATCATTAACTCTTTTATATATATGCAGTTTTTCATATAAATTATACTCTTCTCTTTTGATGTAATAATGAAGTTATTAAGAAAGGTTCCTAAGGGGAGTCGTATTACAATAAAAATTTGTTGTTCATCCCCCATTATGATGCAAAAAATGTTATTTTTTTAGACTACCATCATAATTATTTTTGAATTTGATATAATCACACATATGGATTGGATTTAAAATTTTGATTCACATATTTTTTCATAAAGTTGGAAATTATGATTTCTAAGGAGGATGTAAAATCCCTTATCATTAAACCATAAATTTGAATAACTGATTTTTAATTACATCAAGCCCTAGTAGCTATACTGAATGAAATTATTAGTGGTTAAGGGATTAAAATAACTAGTTATGAGGAAATTAATCGTCAAATTGAGGATGTATCAATTATACAAGAATACATTGAAGTATTTCCTAAGTAATTACTTAGACCCTCCCCTAGAATGACCTTCATTTTACCATTGTTATAATCCCTCGTGAAATAAAAATACAAATGCCTCTTAATAGCGTCGAAACCATTGAATTATTGTATCTTAAGAAACAAATAGAGGAGTTGAGTATTAAGGTATTTATTCTCTGATGTGTTTCTCTATGGGGAGCCCCTATTATCATTGTTATGAAGAAATATAGATCCTTTAGGTTGTATATTGAATATACAGAAATCAATCAAATTGAAATAAAGATCAACTATCCTATGCCTTCAATTGATGATTTATTTGTTCAACATCATAGAGCTCAATATTTTTCAAAGATTTAACTTTGTTATGGGTATCATCAATTTTGAGTAATGAAGGATGATATTCAGAATACAACTCCTTAGAATAGGTATGGAAATTTCTAGTTAAATGTAATTCCATCTGGATTGAATAATGAACCCTCAATTTTTATAGATTTAATGAGAATAATATTCAAGGAATATAATTATGATTCTTTTGTAAATTTCATTGAGGATATTCTGTATTATTAAAAAATCTATGAAGACCAAGAGAATAACTTGTATGTTATTATTGAGAATCATAAAAAGAAAAAAATTTATTGGTTAAATTTTTCAAGTGTGAATTATTAGTTTTGTAAATTTAATTTCATGGCCATATTGTCTTGAAATAAGGAATCTCAGTTGATCCTATAATTAAAAATCCAATCCAAGACTGGACTATGCCAATGAACACAATCGAAGCATGTAGTTTCATTTGATTAGTAGGTTATTATCCGTGTTTTATTCATAATTTTTTTATATTGGAAAACCCATTATCCAAACTCACACCTAATATGGTTGTGTATAGATTTACAAATTAATTTGGATATTGTTTCAATGAATTTATAGAAGATAACTTAGTTCTCTAATTTTGAATTTATTATCAGCAAAAGATGGGTTTGTAATATATAGTGATGCTTCTAAGAAAATACTACATTGTTCCCTTATGAAAAATGATAAATTTATTTCATATGAATCATGGAAGTTTAACATTAAAGAAAAACATTATCCAACTATGATCTTGAGTTAGCAGTTTTAATCATTTATCTGAAGATATAGAGAAATATTCTCCATGGTGATAGTTGGGAGATATATACAAATAACAAGAGTTTGAACTACAACTTTACATAGAAATAAAATAATATGAGGAAAAAATTATTGCTTCAGTTACTGAAAGAATATGATTTCTCAACAACATAATTGAAATGAAATGAAAAAATTGTAGTGGATTCATTCAAGAGGAAAGATCGTGGTCTTTTGACAAAAATGAGAATTGGTAAAGATACTAAATTCATGGATTTACTTTAGACGTATGTGGTAATTTATATGGAATGGGAAACATAACTCCATTTTCAAATGAATAAAAAATGAACTTTATTATAGAGGATAAAATTTTTTCAATGTGATGATAAAAATTTTCAAAATTAAATTATATCCTTTATGAATGGAAGATTTTCCTACTTTGTATATTAGGATTGAATTATAAAATTTGGAAAGATGTTGTGTTTTCCATCAATACTAGATCTAGAAATGTAAAAATTTGATGATTCTCATAGATCATATTTCGTTATACAACTAGTGTGTACCATGATTTATAGTGATCTGAAGGAACATATTTTTTCAGCTAATGTAATGAGGAAATTTGTTGACCAGGTGTCAGGATGGATATTTTTTAAACAAGTGATAGCTGAGAGAAATCATCCTAAAGGAGTCCCAAAACATATACATATTCTTATTTATATGTGGGTTGAAATTACTCTGGAGTTCATCACTAGATTTCCAAATACCCCCAAAAATAATGATATGATATGGGTTATTGTTGAACGCCTTACAAAATTGGCACATTTATTGGTATAAGAGAAGACATGCCTCTTGAGAGCCTATAAACACTCTATATTAATGAAGTTGTAGGACATTATAGTGAACCTCAATCTATCATTTCTAATCATGATACACATTTTACATCAAAATTATGGAAAAGTATATAAATGGTTTTGGATACTAAGGTTTATTTTAGTACTTCTTATCACCCTCAAACAGATAGATATTGAAAAATGACTTCTAAAACATTAAAATACATAATGATATCATTATCACATTAATTTAATATTATGTGGGATCAATATTTACCATATGTATAATTTTATTAAAATAATATTTTCCATTATAGTATTGAAATGTAACGTTGTGAATCCTTATATCGAAACATATTTTTTTTCTAACCTATTTAGATGAAGTAGGTGAGAGGAACCATTGAGTCCCAAGGATTATTGATGATAAAAAATAATGCTAAAGACTTTTTAGGATCATATTAATGTACCTGAATTTTGGTAAATGGGTTATAGAGAAAACCAAAAAAATGATTAGTAATTTTAAATGGGATATCATGTCTTTCAAAAAGTATCTCTATATAAGTGTTTTATAATATTTAGTTACAATGGGAGACTAGGCACTAGGTACATCTGGCCATTTGTAATTCTGGAAAGAATTAGGGATACAACATACCATTAGCAATGTCTATATGTCTCTCCAAGGATTATGATGTGTTCGAGATATCACATTTAAATAAGTACATTCTATACCCAACACATGTACTCAGCTATGAAGAAATAGAACTAAAAAAATTTATTACAACAAAGAGACTAAGAAGATTCTCTAATCACGAGAAAAAGTATTAAGAAGTCAGATAACTCGATTGGTAAAAGTTCTTTAAAGAAATGATAAAAATGAAGAACCAATATGGGAATGTGGGGATGTTATGAACAAGAACCCCCATGATCTGTTTAGAATAAAATATGCATGAAAAATTATGAGGAATGTTTTTTAGTGGAGGGAATAGTACGACCCCCTAATATTTTATGGTATGTATCTTCTCAAATAAAATCAAATTATTATATTGACTATATTTAATTTAACACCGAGCTTAAATGAAAAATGATATACTATTAAATATTAACAAAATCATTGGAATAGTAATGTGAATGATATGAATAGTTATGTGAATGCTAGGAATAGTAATGTGGAAATTAGAATAATAAATCCACCTAAGAACGTATAAATAAAATTTAGGTATATTATAAATTAAAATATGACATATTTTTATCAAATAATAAGTAAATAATTATTTTCAAAATGATCATTTAAGTGTTGGTATTTTTGTGAAACCCAAATGTTTATTTATAATTTTTTAATTAAAATAATGACTTAAATTAAACATTATTTTCATAAAAAAGATTCAGAAATTATTGTTTTTGTTTTCAAAACATTATAAAATATTTTTATGATACCTTAATTAATTTTCCAATGTGTCCTAAAATGGTTATTAATTTTGGCATCGGTATTTTCTTTCCTCAACAAATATTTTGAATTAAATTTAAATTTCAAATTTTTGAAAAATAAACTAAAAAAGAGTTCATTTTTTAAATATACACATAAAAATAAGGATTGGGTTAATTTTTTTTGTTTTTTATGATTGTTTAATTTTTGGTGAATAGTGAAATATTTTAATTTATGATATTAGCTAAATACATGAATTACTGATTCATGGATGATGTATTGATGTTTTAATCATAATTAGATAGAAATAAAATTCTATATTTACAATATAAAGTCATGTGAATCAACAATATTTATATTTTGAAGCCAAAAAAATAAAAATTTAATAAAATAAGAAACACCCCTCTCATCCACTATAAATACCACACCTCATCAACACTTCTTCTCACCCCTTCTTGGTGAAGGATATTTCATATATTCTCACCAATTTTTATCACAAAGAACTTACCCATTTATTTTCCTTGATTTTCCCACAAAAATACCAATAAAAAGTTCCTTAAAAAGGTTCTCAAGAAGACACTATATAAGAGGTAAAATCTGCTTTCGTTCCCTTTTGTTTTATTTTAATTTTTTATTTATTTTTTTATCATCACATTAACTACTCTACAAAAATATAAAAGATAACTATATTATATTATATATACTATAATTTTATTGTGTTAATGGAATATACATCATCAAACCCGTTCTCCTCTCGATTTTATTTTAAAAATGAAAACATCATCCATGATGTGTCGATTTACCACCACCATGGATGATCTGTTTTATTTAACGATTACCACATTAAAGTCTAGTCATAAATCCATTATTATCATTATCTAATATTTTATTATAAATATTATAGGGTATATAATTTTCTAGACCAATACAAAAAATGGTAGTCAATATAATGATATAATTTCATTATTGTCAAGAAAACTATCAAAACAAATTATATCATTTTCATTAAAGAATTATTATCATACAATATAACAAAATAATATATAATACTATTTAAACATATATAATATCATTAATAACATATAATTTCAAATCTTTATAACTATTACCATTAAACATGACCTTATATATTTGTATACAAGCGAACCAATCATTAAATACAACAAAACTAAAACTCTCTGAACAACCAAATTGCTTCTTATAACTCATAAAAAAAGAAACAGATAAAAATAATATAATTATAATAAATAAAATACATGTAGGAATGGTTATTAATTTTTTAACTAGTAAATATAATTTTATTATGTTGGATATTAAGTACAAGTGATTAATGAATTCATACATAAGGTATGGAATTTCTTAACTCAACTTCCATTCCTTGGGTTAAGATTCTATGTCATTGGTCATGTTTTTCCATTTATATGTGTGAAGGATCCTATGATTTTCATATAATTTGTTTCCACTTTTATTATGTGATTTAAATTTCCCACACATAGTTATTTCCTTGATATGTCCTCAATCTAATGAAATGTTCATTATAAGGGATTTTTTAACTAAATTTCCACTCATTGGGTTAATCTTTTGTGTCATTTATTATGTTATGCAATGTATATGCTTGACATTTCCTCTAATTTTTTCATACTATATTTTCAACATTATTTCTTGATTTAAATTTTTCACACATAATTGTTTCATTTATATATCGTCACTCTAATGACAATATAATTGTGAGTAATTTCTTAACTCAATTTCCATTCATTGCGTTAAACATTTATGTCATTAGTTATGTTATGCCATGTATATGATTGAAATAATATTTGATTGTTTTATAAAATATTTAATAATTTATTGTGTCACCAATTATTCATTGTGTGTGGTGTATGTATAATACCCCATTTTATTTATGATCATAATTAATCTAATATTTCTTTTAAATATCCATATTTCCTATATTAAAAATATGATTATTGTCTTATCCATATACCATTTTTATAAAAGATGTTTATTTATAATGTGGTTTTAACTTGGGAAATATTGATAAATCCATGTCTTCTACTCAATAATGTTATTTTGATAAGGAATATTATTAATGTATTAAATTTATGTATGAATAATAATTTCTAATTGATGTGATGGGTGGGTCCTGAGAATATATATCACTTCAAATCATCGACATTTCTCATTAGACAAAATAGATGGATACATGCACATCACATTTATTTCTAAGTAGAATCAGATGGGTTGTTTCCCATAGGATTAAACCATAATGACAGTATAATAGTTCATGTTCCTAATAAATGATGTCCAATAATTATATATTTTCTTTGTTTATTATTTAGTTATCAGTTTACATGACATGTTCAATATGAGAAAATCTATGGTTATATTTTATTTTTTGTTTTTTTAGGGCATGTGTTTTCTAATTACATACCTTTCCATAATGATTATGAATTATTTCTTTTTCTTCACATTCTATTGAATCATTTAACCTTTATTGATAATTTTATATCACCCTAGTATTTTTTCTTCCCTAGGTTATGCCAAATAAATCTTTGAATATTTTGTCAAGAAAGAAGTTTTTTTTCCTTTTTCAAGTTTTATTATAATTGTAATAATTGAAACATATATGTGTCTATTTCTACAATAGTACTATATACATCAATCATTGGTGATGTGATATCTTGTATGTATTCCGTTGTAAAAAATTAACCACCGAATCTAGGATATTAGGGTCGGGGTTGTTAAAATAGTTACCTTGCCCGAACCCCCATACGAGGTTTCATACTCACCTTCTTTGTTATGTTGATCTTTTAGGATCATGTATTGTAAAACATAGTCATTTGGGATATTTGGAATCATCCATATTTAGTTTTGGTATCATGGACTTAAAATTTTGTATAATTATGGAATCTATGTCTCCACTGCTATCCGATTTTGATTTTTCTAGCTCTATAACTACCTCGATCCATGAATGTCTAATCATAATCTTAGTTGAAGAACAAGATTCATTTTCCACACACTTTGTAACCGTCCAACGTTTTTCTTGCTATATAAGACTCGTGCATCTATCCAGATTAAACATTATCCATATTTAATTATAATAATAGAATTTATCCACCACTAGAACATTATAGGTTTTAGAACTAGTGATCACTTTTTGATATTACATCAATAAGGGATCAAGAAGTTTCTATAAATATCATTCCCCACAAAGGGGCCTCCTCCAACAACAATATTTCACCCCGATAGGATAACCAAGAAATAAGTGCATCACTGATGTCCGTCTCCACTATTGAAATACACTAGGGAGATCTTTATGACAACCCTACTTTTTATTACAACTTAATCATGCTTTATTACATAAAACATCACTTGATACAACAAAGAAGATCGAGAGGTTTAGTGTCTTTGGGGCTTAGGATCATTACATAAAAACTTTAAACTTGAAATACAACATCTTTATTGAAAACTTCCTTTACATGACCACTACATTCCTTCATACTTATCATTGCATGGGATAACCTGAGGACATCCATAAGAAAAGGGTGAGCTATAAATCCCAGTAAGGGAGTACACAATGAATAACATGAGGAGTACAATACATTTTAGGCAATAGGAACATCAATAGAGCATTAGAGTAACATGAACATAAAGGCATGATAAAGCATGATAATCATAACATGGAAATGTGGAAACAACACTTAACATTGAATTAGCATGAGTCAAGGCTCATTGCACATGGAGCATGAGTAAACCCCCATTGCACTTGAAGCACGAGTAAACCCTCGTTGCACTTGAATTAGAACGAGTCAACACTCATTGCACATGACGTATCATGATACTATACTTTACCCAATGCATTGGAGCGGTATAAAGGGCGAACCCTTCTTAAACATTTCATTTCATGCATAAGTGTGCCACATGGATCATAAAACATGGATTCATAAAACATAAACATTTATTCCACGATAAAGGAATGTGGAATTCATACATGAAACATTATAATCAATAAGTAAATGTTCATAAAGGTGAATACCCTTGATGGATAAATGGGCATGGTATTCACTACACAATGATATTGGTTTAGAAAATCTGTGTGATTTCGGCAGCGTAACAACGTCACATAAGAATTCATAAAAAAAGGTTGATGAGAGAGAAAAGGGTTACTCATCATATTTAAATGTAATGTACAGTAAGGAGGTCATATAGATACATGTCCCAACAATTGAAAAGGAATTTAGATTCATGATACAAAAGTATTGCTTGAATATAAAAGAGGAGGAAAGGTTTCTTTCGGAATTTCGGCATAGTAACGGGTTTACATGGGAGGATTTTAATGAGAGAGAAAGGGGTCTCCAATCATTTAATCAATAATAGGGAAGTATGGGAGAGGTGAGAAACCATACCCCAACATTCATAATTGAAATTAAAAGGGCAATACAACTTAAAGAAAATTGACAAAAATTAGAAAGGAAGAAAAAACCCTTACTTGGAAGTGTGTTTTCAAAGGATAGAGAGAGGCTTGTGAGAGGCTTCTTGGGAGCTTGAGGAACCTTGAGAGGATTCTAGAGAGAGTAGGGCAGAGGTTGGACGAACTCCAAGGGCTTTGTGTGAGGAGGAAGTGGGAGCTTGGGTGGGTTTATATAGGAAAGGTGAGGGAATTCTTTATTATTTAGGTTTGGGACCCCATATATTAAAATAATCCAAACCACAAACCATCGCATGGTATTTTCCCATGGTTTCTGGAAAAGGAAATAGGAAAACAATATTTTACAAAGACAAGGTCCGAACTTATTAAAAAATTAGGGTTGCTTATGTGGAGGTGAGTCACACTCCCATGGAAATTAATTTAAAAAGGCAAAGTGTTGAATAAGTCTTGAGGGCTCCATTAATGCTTTGAAAAGTAAGTCAAAAAAACCCAAAAACTCATTATTTTAATGATAAAATATATTTTGGCCGAACATAAGGATTATGGTATTTTATTACATCACCATTGGGTCATTATGATGTCATAAAACACATTATATATTTAAATGGTATTTAATTTTTGCCCAAAAATTTGACTGTCTCAGAAAATTATGAAAAATTCACCGTTGGATAATTTCGACGTCCTGATTCCAAAAATAATAATTATTTTATCTAAATAATTTTATAAATATTTGAATTTTCACTTTTAAAATAAAAACCGACATTTATAAAAAAATTCACGGGTTTTGACAGAAATGGCTTTCAAACCTTAATAAAAATTTTAATTGCATTCATAAAATTATAAGATCATTTATACTTTATAAAAAAAATTAATTTAATATTCATAATAATATTTTATTATAATATTATTTAATTCAAAAATCCTTTAATTTAATAAAATATAATTCTTAATTAAATAATAACTAAAAACACCATTTGTACTTTAAAAACTAATTACAATGTATCAAAAATGACTAGAAATTATATTCATTATTATATACAGAAATAATTTACATGAACATGGTGCTACTTATTTGTTACATAACCCCTTAAAATATCCTCAAAATCCCTAAGGGTAAGGTGTGCGATGGTGACAGACTCTTGGGGTGGCTCGGATAACATCACTCGAGTGGTAATTTCAATCAACTTCCACTTTTCCCGTAGACGATCACGTTCGAGCTTGACTTGATGAAGCACAGCTTGGGCTTGGTCAAGGGAAAAGCCCAAAGACGCCACCTCTTTTCCGAGCTCTCACAAATGGGCTTCGTAAGGGGCAATTCTACTGGATGAGGCCATCGCTTCCTTTGTCTGAGTAGAAATGAGTTCGTTAAAGCCTTATGTTTATACTACTTAGATGATCACTGCTCAACGGCTAAAAAGTAACGGTCACAAATCTTAACGTAAAACTAAAGAAGTTGACATCTTATAAAAAACATTTTTCATAAAGAAAAATTTAACTAGATCAAGAGGGAATTTCCATTAATGAAACTTTGGGTCGTTACAACATTCCCCCCTTAAGAAATTTCACCCTCAAAATTTTCCTTTTCCCACACTAAAACAAATGTGGGTAACTTAGCTTCATCATATCCTCCGACTCCCAAGTTGCTTCTTCAAACTTGTGGTTTCTCCACAACACCTTGACAAGGGGCATTGTCTTTTTTCATAGAACTTTTTCTATACGATCTAAGATCTTCACTGGTTGCTTCTCATAAGAAAGATCATCTTCAAATTGTACCACCTTGGAAGAGAGTACATGTGAAGGGTCTGGTATGTACTTCCTTAAGAGGGATACATGAAAGACATCATGTACCTTGGCCATAGTAGGTGGAAGTGCTAGTCGATTGGCCACAACCCCAACACGATCAAGAATCTCAAAGGGGCCGATGTACCTTGGACTTAACTTCCCTTTCCTTCCAAACCTCATCACCTTCTTCCACGGAGATATGCGTAAAAACACCATGTCTCCGACTTTAAACTCAAGGTCTCGTCGACGATTATCTGCATAACTCTTCTGTCGACTTTGGGCTGCCTTGATATGCTGCTGAATGGTTTTAACCTTCTCCAACATTTCTTCGACAATTTCTGGTCCAAACAGCTTACGTTCACTGACCTCATCCCAACATGCCGGTGTTCTACACATTTTCCAATACAGGGCTTCATATGCTTCCATTTGGATGCTCGAGTGGAAACTATTGTTATAAGAGAACTCAACCAGAGGAAGATGTTGATCCCATCCACCATTAAAGTCCATTCAGCACGCTCTCAACATATTCTCAAGTGTTTGGATAGTCCGCTCGGATTGGCCATCAGTTTGAGGATGATAGGTCGTACTGAAGTTCAGTTCAGTATTCAGAGCTTGTTGGAGACTCTTCCAAAACATAGAGGTGAATCTTGGATCTCGGTCAGAAACAATATATAGTGGTACTCCATGCAACCGTACCACATCCCTGATATATATCCGTGATAGTTGATCCAAAGAGAAATCCTCTCGAATAGCAATGAAGTGTGCAGTCTTTATAAGACGATCCACAACAACCCAGATTGCATTGTTGCCTTTGGATGTCCTTGGAAGTCCAGTGACAAAGTCCATGGTGATGTTCTCCCATTTCCATTCTGGTATTGGCAGTGGTTGCATCATCCCCTTAGACTTATGCCTCTCTGCCTTCACTTACTGACACACCAGGCACTTTGATGTATATTCAGCGATCTACTTCTTCATATTATCCCACCAAAAGTTTTCTCAGAGATCTCGATACATCTTTGTGCTCCCTGGGTTAATAGAGAAATTTGAACTATGTGCATCATCCAAAAGTTCCTTCTACAGCTCCGAACTTGATGGAACACATAGTCTTTTCCCAAACCGCACAATTCCTTCTTCATAAACATTAAACTCTGAGGATTTTCCCTTTTTGATAGCTTCTACTTTTTCTTAGATTCTCGCATTATCCTTTTGAGCATCCTTTAACCTTTCCAAAAGAGATGGTTGAGCAATCATTTGTGAAAGGATTGATGATGTTCCCTTCTTTATGATTCCCACGTCCATCTTCATCAAGTCTAAGAAGATTGGATCCTTTTCAATTCTCATCATTGATAGAATCGCTGGATCCTTTCTACTTAGGGCATCCGCCACCTTGTTCGCCTTTCTCAGGGTGGTAATGTATTGAACAGTCATAATCCTTGATGAGATCTATCCATCTTCTCTGGCGCATATTATGCTCTTTCTGTGTGAATATATATTTAAGACTCTTGTGGTCAGTATATATCTCACATTTCTCTCCATATAGATTATGCTGCCAGATTTTCAAGGCAAAGATCACCGCCGCCAACTCCAGATCAAGCGTTGGATAGTTTCGCTAATGGATTTTCAACTGCCTTGAGGCATTGGATATCACTTTATCATTCTGCATCAGTACACATCCTAAGCCCTTCTTCGAAGCATCATTGAATACCACAAAAATCTCCCCACTTGTGGGTAAAGTGAGCACGGGTGCAGTGATAAGCCTCCTTTTCAACTCCTTGAAGCTTTATTCGCATTCATCACTCCAAGAAAACTTTACTCCCATTCGAGTTAGCTTGGTAAGAGGGTTGGAAAATCGTGATAAATTTCTCACAAATCGTCGATAATATCCAGCTAACCCCAAGAAGCTATGGATATCAGTTACCAATGTTGGCCTCGGCCATCCCTCAATTGCATCTGTTTTGGAGGGGTCCACAGATATCCCATTTCTTGTGATGATATGGCCCAAGAATGAGACCTCCTTCAACCAGAACTCACACTTGCTGTACTTAGCATAGAGCTTCTCCTTGCACAAAGTCTACAGTACAGTTCTTAAATGCTCCTCATGGTCCTCATTGGTTTTGGATTATATTAGAACATCATCTATAAAGGCTACCAAAAATTTGTCTAGGTAATCTATAAAGACTCTATTCATCAAGTCCATGAATATTTCTGGAGCATTGGTGAGTCCAAAAGGCATTACTATGAATTCATAGTGCCCGTACCTTGTACAAAAAGGAGTCTTGGGAATATCTTCCTTCTTCACCCTTACTTGATAATATCCCGACCGCAAGTCCACCTTGGAGAAGTATTGTGCTCCACGCAGCTGATCAAACAAGTCATCGATTCTTGGGAGAGGATACTTGTTCTTTATCGTTATTTTGTTAAGTTCACGATAATTGATGCAAAGCCGCATTGACCCATCCTTCTTCTTGACGAAGAGGACTGGTGCACCCTATGGTGATGCACTTGGGCGTATAAACCCTTTATACAGATTCTCCTGTAGTTCTTTCTTCAGCTCTTCAAGCTCAACAATAGCCATTCTATATGGAGTCTTGGATATTGGTAGCGCCCCAGGTATAAGTTCAATTGAGAACTCAAAATCTCTTCTTAGAGGAAGACCAGGAAGTTCCTTGGGAAATACTTCAGCGAATTCCCTCACAATAGGCATTTCTTCAAGGGTGGTTTCTTCCTTGGACTCAATCATCTGAGCCAGATATGCATTCTCATAAGGCAGTAATATCCATGCTTGAGATGATGGAGCAAAAGGAGATTCATCTTCCTCCTGACACTTGTAAAGAATCGGGGGTCGATTCTCCATATGGAGTGTGATTTCCCTCTCCCGAAAATTTATGTTGGCTCTATATAAGGAAAGCCAATCCATGCCAAGAATTGCATCAAATTCCACCAAAGGGAGTATGATGAGGTTCACCGGGAAATTCAATCCACAGATTATAACAAGGGAGGACTTATATTCAGGGGATGCAATGATTGCCCCATTTTCCGTACTCACTGACATCTTTACTTCCAGGATTTTTGGTGGTGCTGGGATTGATCTACTAAACATTTGAGATATAAAAGAATGCGTAGAACCAGAATCAAAATGTATGTTCGCTATTCTTGAATGAATAACTAGCGTACCTATCACCACTTCATTGTCGGGGTTCACTTTGGCAGAAGTGATGGCAAAAGATCTTCCTTGCTGTCTTGGAGGTTGTTGGTTGCCTCCGATAACCCTTGTATTAGGGCACTGATTCACAAAATGACCCGGTTCTTTGCATTTGTAGCATTGAACAATGCGTTGAGTTTCGAACGGAGCATTCCTCTCTTATGTCGCAGCCGCGGGTCCTTCTTGCTGACAGTTAACAGCTAGGTGCCCTTGTCTTCCACACTTGAAGCATTTTCTTGTCCCCCTAAGGCAATTTACATGGTGCTTCTTTCCGCACTTTTGGCAAGTGGGTGCTGGAACTTCTTTGCGCCGTTGGATTTATCCATCGCACAACCGGAATTGAAGTCCACCTTACATTTCTTGTCCCCATGAAACCCATGTGATTCTCCGATCTCCATTTCAACCTTGAGGGCACATCGGACAATTTCCTCATAGCTGTCGAAGTCACGGATCGCTAATGCTTTCCGCAAGCTAGGCTTCAGCAAACCAAAGAAGCGGTCAACCTTGCATTCGGGGGTAACGACAAAGCCGGAAGCGTATCGTGCAAGCCTTGTGAAGTTTTCCTCATACGCTCCCACAGATTCTTCATCTTTCTGTTAGAGGGAAAGGAAGTCCCTTTCCATCTTAAGACGGAGGGTGCGTGGAAAATATTTATCAAAAAACATCTTCCAGAATTCCTTCCATTCCAAAGCCTCGATCTCCTCCTTAGGCTTCGTATTTTTGATCAACGTCCACCATTGATCAGCTTCACCCTCCATACGATAAGCCGCCAGGAGAACCTTCTCTTTTTCAGAGCATTGTAGGATGGAGAATATCTTTTCAATGGAGTTGATCCATTATTCAGCGATCGTGGGATCGGATGATCCACTAAAAGTAGGAGGCATTTGTCTCATGAAGCTCTCGATAGCGACTTGTTCTTTCTTAGGGGGGTTTGAACGTTCCTCTTGACCCGTGTTTCTATTCAAAACTTGAGTTATCTTAGAGAGAAGCGTGACAAAGTTCGCGATTCCCGCTCCCATTGGATTGGGCATCTCATTAGTACAATCATCACATTGATCTTCACAACGGTTGTTAGCCTGAGTTATCCTATTACCGGCCATTGGCTGGAATAAAAGGAGAGTTAGGGGTAAAAAATAAAGGGTAATCCAAAGACAAAATTTGATGACTTATAAATAAACATTAATCTCTTTAACTCATAAGTCTATAGGATTCAATCCAGGCTTTTCATGATATTCCTTCTAACATATATTCTTAGGGGAATTTTTCCCTTAATAAGGGTTCATACTAAGATTGTGAATTTATCAAAACATATCCCCCGGGAGTGTCGTAACCAAGAGTGCAGCAAGGCCCGTTGTCGTGCACCAGTTCCCGTTCGAGTCTAGCTCAAAGCGGTGTTTTCAGGTTTTACCCCTAGGATATATCTGTGCCAGAGCCGCCTCTACCTGCTCGTATCCTGACAGAGATGTATTTGTTTGATAAACCACTTACTTAGTATTTACTAAAACTTAGGGATGTGTTTATTATGCTTAGTCTTGTATATAAGGCTTTACTAGGGTTTCCTAATCCCAAAAATAACTAAACCTATCCTCTGATACCAACTATGACAACCCTGCTTTTTATTACAACTTAAGCATGCTTTATTACATAAAACATCAATTGATACAACAAAGAAGATCGAGAGGATTAGTGTCTTTGGGGATTAGGATCATTACATAAAAACTTTAAACTTGAAATAAAACATCTTTATTGAAAACTTCCTTTACTTGACCACTACATTCCTTCGTACTTAGAATTGCATGGGATAACCTGAGGACATGCATAAGAAAAGGGTGAGCTATAAAGCCCAGTAAGGGAGTACACAATGAATAACATGAGGAGTACAATACATGTTAGGCAATAGGAACATCAATAGAGCATTAGAGTAACATGAACATAAATTCATGATTAAGAATGATAACCATAACATGAAAATGTGGCAACAACACTTAACATTGAATTAGCATGAGTCAAGGCTCATTGCACATGGAGCATGAGTAAACCCTCATTGCACTTGAATCACAAGTAAACCCTCGTTGCACTTGAATTAGCATGAGTCAAAACTCATTTCACATGATGTATCATGATACTATACTTTACCCAATGCATTGGAGCACAATAAAGGGCGCACCCTTCTTAAACATTTCATTTCATGCATAAGTGTGCCACATGGATCATAAAACATGGATTCATAAATACATAAACATTTATTCCACGATAAAGGAATGTGGAATTCATACATGAAACATTATAATCAATAAGTAAATGTGCATAAAGGTGAATACCCTTTATGGAGAAATGGGCATGGTATTCACTACACAATGATATTGGCTTAGAAAATCGGTGTGATTTCGGCAGCGTAATGGCGTGACATAAGAATTCATAAAAAAAGTTTGATGAGAGAGAAAGGGGTTACTCATCATATTTACATGTAATGGACAGTAAGTAGGTCATATAGATACATGTACCAACAATTGAAAAGGAATTTAGATTCAGGATACAAATGTATTTCTTGAATATAAAAGAGGAGAAAAGGTTTCTTTCAGAATTTCGGCATAGTAACAGGTGTACATGGGAGGCTTTTAATGAGAGAGAAAGAGGTCACCCATAATTCAAACAATAAGAGGGAAGTATGGGATAGGTGAGAAACCATACTCCAACATTCATAATTGAAATTAAAAGGGAAATACAACTTAAAGAAAATTGACAAAAATGAGAAAGGAAGAAAAAACCCTTACTTGGAAGTGTGCTTCCAAAGGCTAGAGAGAGGCTTGTGAGAGGCTTCTTGGGAGCTTGGGGAACCTTGAGAGGATTATAAAGAGAGTAGGGCAGAGGTTGGACGAACTCCAAGGGCTTTGAGTGAGGAGGAAGTGGGAGATTGGGTAGGTTTATATAGGAAATGTGAGGGAATTCTTTATTATTTAGGTTTGGGACCCCTTATATTAAAATAATCCAAACCACAAACCATCCCCTGGTATTTGACCATGGTTTCTGGAAAAGGAAAGATGAAAAAAATATTTTACAAGGCCAAGGTCCGAAATTATTAAAAAATTTGGGTTGCTTATGTGAAGGTGAGTCACACTCCCATGGAAATTAATTTAAAAAGGCAAAGTGTTGAATAAGTCTTGAGGGATCCATTAATACTTTGAAAAGTAAGTCAAACAAACCCAAAACCTCATTATTTTAATGATAAAATATATATTGGACGAACATAAGGATTATGGTATTTTATTACATCACCATTGGGTCATTATGATGTCATACAACACATTATATATTTAAATGATATTTAATTTTTACCCAAAAATTTGACTGTCTCAGAAAATTATGAAAAATTCACCGTTGGATAATTTCGACGTCCTGATTCCAAAAATAATATTTATTTTATCTAAATAATTTTCTAAATATGTGAATTTTCACTTTTAAAATAAAAACCGACATTTATTAAAAAAATTCACGGGTTTTGACAGAAATGGCTTTCAAACCTTAATAAAAAATTTAATTGCACTCATAAAATTATAAGATCATTTATAAATAATAAAAAAAATTAATTTAATATTAATAATAATATTTTATTAAAATATTATTTAATTCAACAATCCTTTAATTTAATAAAATATAATTCTAAATTAAATAATAAATAAAAACACCATTTGTACTTTAAAAACTAATTACAATGTATCAAAAATGACTAGAAATTATATTCATTATTATATACAGAAATAATGTACATGAACATGGTGCTACTTATTTGTTACATAACCCCTTAAAATAGCCACATAAGACCTAAGGGTAAGGTGTGCGATGGTGACAGACTCTTGGGGCGGCTCGGATAACATCGCTCGAGTGGTAATTTCAATCAACTTCCACTTTTCTCGTAGATGATCACGTTCGAGCTTGAATTGATGAAGCTCAGCTTGGGCTTGGTCAAGGGAAAAGGACAAAGACACCACCTCTTTTCCGAGCTCTGAAAAATGGGCTTCATAAGGGGAAATTCTACTGGATGAGGACATCGCTTCCTTTGTCTGAGTAGAAATGGGTTCGTTAAAGCCTTATATTGATACTACTTAGATGATCACTGCTCAACGACTAAAAAGTAACGGTCACAAATCTTAACGTAAAACTAAAGAAGTTGACATCTTATAAAAAAAAAATTCATAAAGAAACATTTAACTGGATCAAGAGGGATTTTCCATTAATGAAACTTTGGGTTGTTACAATCTTCCTCAAGCTATTTCCCACAAATATCATTCTTATATCTCTCTCTCAAATATACATATGAATTTCCACACAAAATTGGTATCCTCCAACCTGAATCATAGGCATGCCAAGAGAATTCATGAATCGCTGGCGTAAATAACGCTAGAACTACTATTGGGAGGGACATCAGGGCAATGGAGGAAGCATGGGTGGTTCACTTATTCTATCTACATAAAAACTATCAAAAAGTGGAATTTTAAGTAGTTTTAAATAAAAATTAAAATAATATAAATACAATTTTAAAATATGGGCACCTTAGAAATTTAAATTTAAGAATAAATTTAATATTAAACCACAAGAAACATATCCAACATGAAAATTAAATCCTAAAATAAATGAGTATTTTTAGCAACATATTTATCATCATCATTGTAATATCCTAAAACTAAACAACAACAAATATGAGCTTTCTCCAAACAATCCCACTTTTTTACCTCAATTCGAAACATTTCACCGGATGTTTAATAGTATTTTAAAGCGGCTAAACATGCTATAAAATTAAAAAATTATAAATAATTACATGATAAAATCCTTACAAGCACATACCTACGTTATCATATAAGATGATAACCATAAGAAAAATCATAGAAAAAAATCACTTGCCAATGAGACCCAAAAACTACTAAAAAGTTCTTTTAGATCAACGAAAAAAATATAACAGTATCCATCATTACAAAAAAAACCATGGAAAATCAAATATGAGAGAATCACGAATAGTGAAATTAAAAAATAGTATTGAAATCATGAAAAATAATTGAATTAGGAGAAATAAAGATAATGAAAGCATTGTAAAGTAAAAAACTTAATAAAAAAGTTCTAAAATATCATTCAATATGGAGTTATAATATCCACATAATTATATTACATCCAAAATATAATTGAAAATGATATATCATCAATAATATGAAACTATGAGGACACACACATAATGAACAAACAACCTTGGAAAAATCTAATATGAGACAACAATTGCAGTGTGTAACACTCAAATATTTTAGGGTCCATTCATTTTTAAATACATTTAATCTATTTTAGAGCATTATGTGCATAAAAATATGACATTTTAAGATAAATCTATTTGTAGCGTATACATCATGAAAAATCGTGATTCAATAAACCATATAATATCATTATTTAATAATTCTTGTTGTAACCTACAAATTAAATTTCATGTTATGAATAAGATCAACTGTCATGACCCGTCCCCCAGGGCCTGTGCCGGGACTACCCCAATACCATCTTCCATAGGCCAGGGGCAGGCAACTGGCACTAACGGTGTAAATCCCTAAGTTGGGAAGGAATTTCATTTAAAAATTGTAAGCACACACAATCATAGTAAAAAATGAAAGAAAACATTAAGTAAAAACTACATACAATGAGAGTTCTGAAAATTAAAGGGGTCAGAAATAGAAGCCCCATTGTAGAGTTCAAGTACAAATGAAAAGGGAAAAATGACTGAAATGTTAAAGCAGCTCCTAGATCAGCCACCACGGATCTGACTTCAAGGGTAGGTACAAATAGCTTCATCCGCACTCCACATCTGTCAGTCTGCTCCGAGTACTAACTCATCATGAGGACCACCTCTGGGTTCCTTCCAGTCCTCGTTCACTCAGTCTGGGTCAGCGTTGTCCATCTTCTGTGTCCAACACAATGAGGTGAGGGAATAACCTATGCAGGGGTGAGTATAACGATACTCAGTTGGGACCCCAAGACCACCATGGTCTCTCAAAATCCACCATGGATAAACCAAAAGGTATGAAATCAACAGATATCCATTACATAGGTATATGCCCAAACAAATTTATAAGTTATTAAGTAACCCATCTCAATCATGAGGAAAACACAGAAGTCACAGACTTAGCTCACACAGGTATACAATTTTTTGTAGAGAGATAGAGATGATCAGTTGTAGCCACTGAATCATCTAAGAGTTCAGCCCCACACAGGATCCAGGATCAGCAGTTAGAACTATCGGACCCACACAGGATCCCAGAATATTAGTCGGAGCTATCGGACCCACACAGGATCCAGGACCAGCTATTCTGTCGAACCCACATAGGATCAGGGAACATAAGTCAGAACTTTCAGACCCACACAAGATCCAAGAATAGCAGTCAGAGCTGTCGGACCCACACAAGATCCAAGACCAGCTATTCTGTCAAACCCAAACAGGATTCAGGAACATAAGTCAGAACTATCGACCCACACATGATCAAGGAACAGTCATCAGAGCGCAGGAAACAACAGGGTTTCCACAATGCATGATTGATTCTAGGAGGCTTTGCTTCTCAAGCCAAGATTCGATATGTCAACTGCCACAAATTACCATGAAGAAGTATCTCCGAGGTCTGCCACGTCATAGGGGTCTCAATGCATTAGACGGCGCGTAGATTGGATTCCAGGTCTATGAGTTATTAGCCTTTTAGTCCTAGGGGCACGGTTGGATTTGTGTACGATCCAACCTGACTGTATCTCAAATATACCCCGAACTATAGTGGGGTATTCTCAAAGGGACTGTCATGTTTTATGAATATTAGCACCGCTGACAGTTCTTCAAACAAATGTCTGGTGCCAAAGATATGGCCAATGAAAGTAAAGGGTCGGTAATGGGCCTGGGTCCGGTCTCACCCGGTCGGACAGACTCGGCCCAACCCAGTCTGGGTCGACCTGATCTGGGTCCACCCGGTTAGACCTGTTGGGTCTGACCTGGCCTATTGGACTGGTCAGCCCTCTAGGTTTGGCCTGGTCCACTAGGCCCAGCCCAGTAGACTGCGGGGGCAGTTCAGCCCGGAGGTCGCCACGTAGGCGGGTCGACCTCGAGGCAGGGGCCGGTTTGGCAGCACCGCGAGGGGCACAACTCGGGTGACTCTGCCCGGAAGGCAGGGACAGTTTGGGAAGTGATGCCGTGAGGGATGCCGCGGGCCGACTCCAGAGGTCGACGCGGCTCAGCCAGTTTGGTCGGGAGTCAGGGTCCGGCCCGGGTAGGCTGATAGGGCGGCCGGGCTGGCCGGGGGGCAGCCGGGGTAGGCCGGCAGGCATCTGGGAGGGCGCCTGGGAGGCCGCAAGCAGGCTGGCGGGGAACGAGGAGGCCGGCGGGGCACTAGCAGGCCGGCGAGGCGTGCGGGCAGGCGGGCAGGGTAGGCGGGCTGGGAGGCGGGGCGCGCGGGCATGCCGCGGGCAGGCCGACGGTGCGTGCGGGCATGCTGCGGTCATGCCGGCGGGGCGCGCGAAAGGCCATGGGTAGGCCGGACAGGGTGTGTGGGAGGCCGCGGGCAGGCCGGTGGGGCACATCCAGGCTAGCCGGTGGTCGGGAGGTGGCCAAGAGGGCTAGGTTGGCGTGGCCTGGGTCATCGCGGGCCGGCGGGGCGTGGCTGAGAGCACCGGTGCGCCATCGGGGTGGTGCGGTTCGCAAAGCCTACAGGTAGCGCAGAATTTGTCGTCACCGCCTTCGTCATCTCGTTGCCTCATCGCCATGCTGAAGAAACATTACAAAGAGATCGATAGAGGGAGCTGGTCCATTTTAGTTTGGCCCACACCCTCCGCATTTAGGGTTGATAACAATTGGTTCAACAAAGAGGAAGTGAGTTGAACATCAATTATTCTTACAATCCTCAGCAACAATTCCTTTCAGTAGAAGAATAGAAAAAGGAAAGAAGAATGACACAAAACAACCCCTACCTTTGATTGTTGTTCATCGTTCATTGAAGGAGTCGTGGATAGTAGAAAAAGAGAATCTTCGTTCGTCGCGTCTCCCGCACACTTCCAAATCCAAGCTACTTCGACTGTGGAAGACGCTCCATGTGGGTATGTGTCCGAGGAATAATTCTAAGAAGTATCGTTGCCGACATTCTTCATTGGAAGAACACGTTCTTCATTATTCATTGGGATAATTCTAATCCTCCCAAACTCTTCTCATTCCCAACTTCCTCCCAAATTCCAAGTGAAATAATATTAGATTGAGTTGTCTAATATTTCTTTGGTATAGAAATTCAAAAAGAAGAATTAAATTAAAAGGCCCCCCTAATTAATTCACGAGAGTTGGCATGAATTAATTAGGGGAGATCATGACAAATTAAATAAAGGTGAGTTGAAGAGGCTCCCCTATATTAATTTGATCTTGAGGGGTTTCAAGGGGTTAAAAACCAGGGTGGTCCCCACCACATTAATCCTCTCAAGGGAGGTTTAGTTCAGGTGGGCCCCACCACCATAACCTCTCATGGGATGTTAAGGTGCGGTGGCCCCACCTTCAACCTCCATGAGGACGTTTTAACCACCACATGCCAAATGGTGGCACAAATAAAATAAAGTGTAACTCACTTTATTTTATTATTTTCCCATGAAAACCGAATATCTAACTTTTATTCTTGACCAACGTCCGTCGATGTGAAATATTCATTATGCAAATACGGGCATTGCGAGTTCAACGATGCCCTTGGATTTCAATTCCCAGCACTACTTCAAAAGTTATAAAATCATGCTCTTATGTTTACTGAACGTACCCGAACACAAATTCAGAAATTTTTTCCGAGCACACTGGGCCTCAGAATCATTCTCTATCAGTTTTTGTGGACTCGTAAATTTCCCATATATTTAAGAAAAAAACATCCATTGAAATTTCGGGTCTTTACATTCTCCCCACCTTAAAGATTTACGTCCCCATAAGTTACAACTCAAAATAAGGGTACAATTTGGGGTACTGAGCACACATCTGAGCCTCCCTCTCCCATGTATTGTCCTACAGGTTCCTGTGCTTCCAATGAATACACACCAGAGGTATCCACCATGCAAGTAGGACCCGCTCCTGTTGATCCCCAATATCCACTAGAACCTTCGTAAAAGTCTCCCCATCGTTAATGTGCAACTCTTCATGGTCGATTATGTGAGAATGGTCATGCACGTATCTCGTCAGCTGGGATACATGGAAGACATCTTGCACCAGGTGCAACTGAGGTGGAAGAGCTAAGCGGTATGCCACCTCGCCAACCCTGTTGAGGACCTGGAATGGTCAGATGAATCTCATAGATAACTTGTCTCCTTGGAAAAATATCTGTAAACCTCATCTAGGTGAGACCCGTAGAAAGACATGGTCACCATCCTCGAACACCAGAGTTCTCTGAGTCCTATCAGCATATGACTTCTGCCTGTACTGTGCAGTCTTCATCAGCTCCTAAATTATTTGCACCTTTTCTGTGGTAGCCCGTACCATGTCTGGTCCCACCAGTGTTGAATCCCTTGGGTCTGTCCAGCACTGTGGCGATCTACAAGGTCGACCATACCAGGCCTCAAAATGTGCCATCCCTATGGTGGAGTGATAGTTACGTTTGTATACAAACTCCACCAATGGAATTTGATCCTCCCAGCTGCAACCAAAATCAAGGACACAAGCATATAGCCTAACCTCGAGGGTTTGAATGGTCTTCTCAGTCTGACCATCTTTCTGAGGATGGAATATGGTGCTCAGACGAAGCTACTTCCCAAAAGCCTCATGCAAACCCTTCCATTTTCGGGAAGTAAACTGTGTGTCATGATCGAATACAATAGAATAATGTACTCCATGTAGCTGCACAATCTTCTGCACATAGAGGAATCCCAAGATCTCTACTAAACCTTAATCTCTGATCGGTAGGAAGTGGTCCGACTTGGTGAGTCGGTCAAAGATCACCCAAATCGAGTCGTGTCCCCTGGATTTACATAGAAGACCTACCACGAAGTCCATTGATATCCCATCCCACTTCCACTCTGGGACCTCTAAAGTTTGTACCAAGCCTGATGTTACCTGGTGCTCCCCCTTCACTTGCTGAAAAGTGAGACATCGAGAGACAAAATCTGTTACGACCTTCTTTATACCTGGCCACCAGTGCTATCATCTATGGTCATGATACATATTTGTCACACCTAGATGTACTGCTATAGGGGTTTTGTGGAAATCCCCCAACACTTCCTCCTGAAGTGACACTAGTGCCATAGTACATCCTATGAAGAGGATTAAGTTCTCTACACCATCAGAAAATCCATCAGGTGCCTACCCTATGGATATCTGAGCACGTTGTGTCTCATAGTCAGCATCTCCACAATATGCCTCCATGACTCGCTGAATAAGTGGGGGAGTGACTGTAAAATACTGTAGAAGGCCACTCCATCTCAATCCATAAAGGATATCTGTAAGGCAGCCAGCTGGTCTATTGCCTCGCCTAGTAGCTGTATACCAAACCACCTGCTGAGCGCATCCGCAACAACGTTCCCCTTCCCAGGAGTATAGACTATCTCAAAGTCATAGTCATGGAGGATCTCAAACCAACATCGCTATCTCCAGTTCAGGTCCCTCTGAGAGAAGATATATGTGAGACTCTTGTGATTAGAGTATATGGTGAAATGTTTTCCCATAAGATAGTGCTACCACATCTTTACGGAAAAGACCACTGCTGCTAACTCCAGGTCATGGGTAGCATAGTTCTACTCATGTTGTCTCAGCTACTGAGAACCATACACGATCACTACTCGCTCCAAAATTAGGACACACCTGAGTTTGGTCCCTGATGCGTCACAGTAAACTACGTACCCTCTGTCCTCCTCTGTAAGACTCAAGATGTGGGCACTAGTTAGCCTCTGCCTCAGCTCCTGAAAGCTCTGCTGGCATCTCTCCAACCACACAAAGGGTGGCCCCATCTTCGTTAAGGCTGATAGTGGTGCTGAAACTCTTGAAAAGTCTAGCATAATCCATCGGTAGTAACCAGTCAAACCCAAGAAACTTCGTACCTCCTTCACACTCATGGGTGGCTCCCAAGAAAGTACCACATCGATCATTGTTGGTTCCACAACAACTCCAGCCTCCGAGATGACATGTCCCAAAATTTGAACCTCTTGGATCCAAAACTGGAACTTCGGAAGCTTACCATAAATCTGGTGCTCTCAGAGTGTGTCCAGTAATACCCGCAAATGGTAGGCATGCTCCTCTTCAGTAGATGAGTATAACAGAATTTCTTCGATGAAGACTACAAGAAAGAGATCTAGGTATGGATGGAAGATCCTATTCATGAGTCCCATGAATAGTGCTGGAGCATTGGTTATGCTGATGGGCATAACCATGAACTCATTGTGGTCGTACCGAAACCTGAAGGTTGTATTATGCACATCCTCCTCCCGAAGTCCGAGATGGTGATAGCCTGATCTGAGGTCTATCTTCGAGAACCACTGTGATTCCTTCAAATGATCAAAGCGGACTTTATTCCTCGAGAGTGGGTACTTGTTCTTCACGGTCACCAGGTTCAGGTGATGGTTGTCGACACAAAGCCTCAAGCTCCAATCCTCCTTCCTGGAAAACTGAATTGGGGCTGCCTATGGGGAAACAATGGGATGGATGAATCCCTTCCCCTATAAGTCCTCTAGTTGTACCAGCATCTCACGAAGCTCCGCGAGAGCCATCCAATATGCTTATATAGATATCAGTGCATTCCCAGGGTACAGGTCAATGTAGAAGTCCACCTCTCTGCGAGGAGGTAGACCTTGGACATCATTAGGGAAAACATCTGCACATTGGTCCACCACTACAGGATAGCTCAAACTCTCCACATCTATTTCTCTAATGGTAAGGGCAGCCAACTGATGAGTGGTCGACAACACCCTCCTCTGAGTAAGTTCGTCCAGTGCTGCAAAGGATCCCTTCTCACCAGTGAAGGAAAACTTAGTCCCATCCGTGCGGACACACCGCACTTTGCGCCTAATACAGTCGGTCTGAGCATGGACTGTAGATAACCAGTCGATTCCCAAGATGACGTCGTATGACCTCGATGTCGCTACAAGGAGATCTCATCCAAATCTCTCAACACCTAGAGTAAGCTCACACTGCCGACACCAGTGCTTAATCATCGAGTCTTCTCCCTTAAAAGTATCTAGCTGTATGGATAGATCCAACGACTCTGACAGAATCTCCGAGCTCCGAACGAGGCCATTTTCAATGAAAGAGTGATTGGCGCCTGTGTCTATAAGTACTGCATCTAAGGTGGAGTAGACACAGATCATAACTCAAATAATCACCGGAGTACCATGATTGTAATCCTCAGCTGCCTGGAGCTAAGATCCCGCATGTCCACTTGATCCCTACGATCGGGGTGGACCTCTTGGTGGTGGTGGCAGTAACACCTCGAATCATCGTTCACCACCAACTAAAAGATCAGCTCCTCTACCACGTCTGCCTACTCCCTGCGGACTACCTCGATTGAATCTTTGTCTCTGCCTGGGCAGTCCTTCGACCATCTGCTGATCATCAGTACGGCGGGTCAGACAGTCACAAGACATGTGACCCTCCTAGCTTCATGTGAAACTCTGTCTATTCCTCACATGACTCTCTCTATCTCGTGTGCCTCGCACAACCAAACTTGTGTCCTGAGGTCATCCACCAGAGAGTCTGGTCTTCTTGGACCTCTGCGACATCTGTCTACTACCAGCTGCAAGAAGACTCTACTACGTGATTCCTATTAGTGGGTCTCACTACTAGTTTCTACTCAGGAAGGAAACTCTCCACTAAGAGGGATCGCTCCAACACCCCCGCCTGTGTCGGGATACTGAGGGAGATCATCGAAGCTATGATCTCTCACCTGAGCCCCTGCTCGAAGGTCATGTCCCTGAGGAATGGGTCCCACACCATATCTGTAGAGTAGCACGAGAGGTCAGTCATCCTCGTTGAGTATTGTGCCACTGTCATGCTACCCTAATGTAGATGATGTAGCTCCTGTATCCGCACTGCACATCGGGTGGCTTGGAAAAAGTCCACCTGAAACAGGCTCTTGATGTCTACCCAGAGAAGTGTCGCGTCATCATGCACCTAGAGTATCAGGGTCCACCATCTTCTTATTACCTCCAAAAAAAGACTCGTAGAATGGATCACCATAAGGTCGGTTGGTGTCCCTACTAGTATGAAGGCTCTCACCACAGCCTCCAGTCAATCCTCAGCTTCCAGTAGGTCTTTCTCACCCCTAAACCTGGGAGACCTCTAGCACTGGAACTTGTGTAACGTGCTCATGCAGCGTGCAATCTATGATACTGGGGCTTGTGGTATCGGTGGCCCTATAGGTAGTGGTACCGCTGGTGCCTCTTCTGTGATAGGGCCCTGCACTGAGGCCTCGTCGCTCGGTGGGCTGTCATCTCATACAACTCTCAGAACCCTGGCTGGCTATCTGCGTGGGGCCGTCCAGTAAAGATACAGGTGTTCCACGGTCAATACATTATACCTGGTTCGCTGACTCAAATAGATCACAAAGAAAACTCTTAAAACACACACGCAATCAGTGTTTTCTTGCATAGAGTTGGAAATCAGTAGTCAGGGTCATGTTGTATGGATACTTCGGCTGCCGCACCAAAACTAGTCTCCCTGAACTGAAATCCACACATAGTACACTTTACACTATTGATTCACATAAAATATCAGAGACCAAAGTTCTATGGTAGAACCGACTAATTTAATACCAAGTAATCATGACCCATCCCCCAGGGCATGTGCCGTGACTACCCCAAGCCTGCCTTTTATAGGCCATGGGCTGGCGACTAGCACCAAAGCTTTAAATCTCTAGGCTGGGAAGAAATTGCCTTTATAAATTGTAAACACAAGCAATCAGAGTACAAAATAGAAGAAAACACTATGTAAAAACTGTATACAAAGAGAGTGATGAAAAGTAAAGGGGTCATAAATACAATCCCAACTGTAAAGTACAAGTACAACTAAAAAGGGACAAAACAGCTGAAAGGTAAAAGTAGCTCCTGGATCATCCACCATGGATCCTACTTGATGGGTAGGTAAAGATCACCTCCTCATCACTCCACGTCTGTCAGTATCCTCCAGGTACTGACTCCCTGTGAGGTCCACCTATGGTACCTTCCAGCCCTTTTACACTCAGCCTTGGTCAGCACTGTCCGTCATCTATATCCAACACAACGACGTGAGGGCATAGCCTGTGTAGGGATGAGTATAACGATACTCAGTAGGGACCCTGAGACTACCAAGGTCTCCCAAAACCCCCCAAGGATAAACCATAGAGTATGAAATCAATCGATATCCATTACTTATGTATATGCCCATACATAAACCTAATTTATCAAGTAACCCATATCAATCATGAGGAAAACACAGAAGTCACTGACTCATCTCACACAGGTATACAACATTTGTAGTGAAATATGGATACTTAGATGTAGCCACTGAATCATCTAAGTTGTCAGACCCACATAGTATCCAAGACGAGCAGTTAGAATTGTCGGACCCACACAAGATCCAGGAACAATAGTCAAAGCGGTCGGACCCACACAGGATCCAGGACGAGTAATTCTATCGAACCCACACAGGATCCAGGAACAGAATTCAGAACCGTCGGACTAACCCAGGATCCAGGAATAGTAGTTAGAGCTCTCGCACCCACAGTAGATCCAGGACCAGCTATTCTATCAAACCCACATAGGATCCAGGAACATAAGTCAGAACTGTCAGGCCCACATAGGATCTAGGTACATTCTTCAGAGCACAGCCAGCCATAGGGTTTTCACAAAGCATGCTTGATTTCGGGAGGGTCTGCTCATCAAGCCAAGAGTTGATGCATCAATAGGAAAAAAGTCCCACAATGAATTATCTCATAGGTCTTCCACATCATAGGGGTCTCAACATAATATACGGAGTGTCGATAAGATGCCCGGTCTGTGAGTTATTAGCCTTTTAGTCCCGAGGGGCCCATTGAATTTTGTACGATCCAACCTGACCGTATCTCAAGTATTCCCCGAACTCCAGTGGGGTATTCTCAAAGGGATAGTCACAATCCATGAATACCAGCGCCGATGATAGTTTATCAAATGGATGTCCAGTTCCAAAGAAATGGCCATAGAAACTGAAGGGTTGGTAGTGGGCTTGGGTCTAGTCCGACCCGGTCAGACCAACTCGGCCCAACCTAGTCTGGGCCAACCCAATCTGGGTCGACCCAGTCTGACCCACTCGGTCTGACCCAGCCCATTGGATGGGTCACCAAGCTAGGTTCGGCCCAGTCCATTGGGCCAGGCCTAGCGGACTGCAGGGGAGGTTCAGCCAGGATTTCGCTATGTAGGCGGCTCGGCCCGGAGGCTAGGGCCAGTTCGGCAAGCGCTGAGAGGGGTGCGATGTGAGAGACTCGTCCCGGTAGCCCGAGCTGGTTCAGCCAGCGATGCCGCGTGGGACGCCGCGGGCCAACTCAGGAGGCCGGCGTGACTTGGAAGGTTTGGTCGGGCAGGCCGGGTGGCAGCCTGGGTAGGCCAGCAGGGGGCTGGGAGGGCACCGAGTAGTCCGCAAGAAGGCCAGTGGGGGACGAGCAGGTCGACGGGGTGCGGGCAGGCCACGGGCAGGCTGACGAGGTGCGTGGGTAGGCTGATGGGGCGCGCGGGCAGCCGGCAGGGCACGCGGGAGGCTAGGAAGAAGCCGGGCGGCTGGTTGGGCATGACTCAGGCCGGCGCGGGCCAGCGGTGCAAGCCTGGTTGCACCGATGCGCCGCATGGGCGACGCTGTTTAGGGAGGACACGGGTAGCATGACCTTTTTCGTCACTGCCTTTGTTGACTCATCGCCTCATCACCATGCCCAAGAAACATCACAAAAGAGATCGGTAGAGGGAGCTGTGCCATGTTAGTTTGGCCCGCACCCACCGCGTTTAGGGGTGATAACAATTGGTTCAACAAAAAAGAAGAGAGTTGAACTTAAATTATTCTTACAATCCTCCGCTACAATTCCTTTAATTCAAAGAAGAGAAAAAGGAAATAAGAATTACACAAAACAACCCCTACCTTTGATTTTCATACATCGTTCGTTTACTGAGTCACAAAAAGTAGACAAAGAGAATCATCGTTCATCGCATTTGTCGCACGCTTCCAAACCCGAGCTGCGTCGGCTGTGGAAGATGCTCCACGTCGGTAGGTGTCTGGGGAAGAAGTCGAAGAAGGATCTTCACCGGCTTTCTTCATTGAAAGAATGCGTTCATCGTTCTTCATTGGTAGAATTCTAATCCTCCAAAGCTCTCCACTTTCCCAACTTCCACCCAAATTCCAAGTGAAGTAATATTATATTGAGTTTTCTAATATTTCATTTTCACAAAAATTCAAAAAGGTGAATTAAATTAGAAGACTCCCCCTAATTAATTCATGAGAGTTGGAACGCATTAATTAGGGGATTTTGGCACAAATTAAATAAACAGAGTTGAAGAGGCTCCACATTATTAATTAGAGCTTGAGGGGTTTCAAGGGGTTAAATGACCGGGTGGTCCCCACCCATTAATCCTATCATTGGAGGTTGAGTTCGGGTGGGACCCACCACCATAACCTCTCATGGGAGGTTAAGGTGTGGTGGTCCCAACTTTAACCTCCATGAGGAGGTTTTAACCACCACACACTAAATGGTGACTCAAATAAAATACATTGTAACTCACTTTATTTTATTATTTTTCCATGAAAAACCAAATCTAACTTTTATTCTCGGCAAACTGTCCTCGATGTGAAAGTCTCCTTAACAGAATTTAGGGGATGCTAGTTCAACAGTGCCATTAGATTTCAATTTTGAGCACCAGCTCAAAAGTTATAAAATCCCACTCATACGTTTATTAAACGTAACCGAAAAAAACATCTAAAATTGATTCCGGGCACACCGGGCCTCTGAATCACACACCGTTAGTTTTTTCGGACTCATAAAATTCCCATGTATTTATGAAAAAAATTTCACCGAAAATTATTTGTCTTTACATCAACTATGTTATTAAAAATATATAGTTATGAAACAATAAATACTTATTGATTAATTCTCTGTAAATTGACACTAAATTTTATGTAGAATCAATGAAATCTTCAGAAATACGTTTTCTTCATAAAATTATAATAATTACTTTTTTTTAGAAAATATGATAACTATTTTATGGGAATTTATTAAAATAAATCTTTTAAAATTATTACTTTATTAGGAAATCATCATAATAAAAAATATACAATGGGTGAAATTTTGAAATTTTTATTAAAAGATAAATTTTCTAGTGTATAGTGAAAATACATATTTTATTGAAAAATATATTTTTCATCAAAAAATTTGAAAATATACATGTTATTTTATGATGTTTTAAATTTTATAATATTAATATTATATTTTTAATAACCTTATTATGTGCATTTCAATAAATTTTATAATTGAATTTTGTATAAAACATTTTTTAATAAAAAAATCATATTTAAGAAATACAGTGTTTTTCTTGAAAGTGGTTTTTATCGTCTTCTAGAATATCATTTAAAAATGAATTTCTCCCACTAATATTTATTTAATTTTATTAAATATATTCCATTTTCCGAATCATGGGGATCATATTTTGTATATAACAAACTCCTATTTTTTGGTATTATTAATAGGAATCAGGGTAAAATTATTCACCATTGTAAAGCATATATTTGGTTAATCTTTTTTAAAGCTAAGTTATAAGGCACAAATTTATAATCTAATTTATTATTTAATGAATTTTATTCAACCCTTATCACCATAGGCTCAAAACTTACTTGTTTAATGGATAATTATCAATGATAATGACCCTTATAATAAATAAAGTTACAAAATGTCACACTATTTGTTTAAATTATCTAAAATGATTTCACATAGGGACAAAATTAGTATTTTAATGATAATAAATGTTATTATTTCTACTGATCATATTATTTTCATGAAAAAAAATTTATTACATATTTTTTCAAATTTTTTAATTGCAGTAAATACCTAAGAAAATATAATTCAATATTTATTTAATTAACCAAAATATAAAATAAATAAATTTAAAATTTTTAATAGTGTTAAAAATTGAATGAAATAATTTATCGAAACTTTTTTATAGATCTATTAAACATATTATCTATTATAAAATGATTTATATTCAAAATCAAACTATTCATTGATGTATCAAAAGTAATATTTAATGAATAGTACCAAATTTGATAATAATGATAATTTAGAAGAAGAATATATTGGAAAATAATTTATAAATAAAAAAAGATTAATTGGTAAATTTTGATAATATATGAGCTAAAATGTACCACCATTTCCATTTATGGGTCAATAGTTTCCTTATATGTACTGTTATAACCAATTTGTTGTGAAAAAGATGTCTTCATAGTTAAAGCTAAAACATGTTTTTTAGGGATTAAACGAATTGATAAGGAATAAAAATTGTATATCAATATATCCAAGTATTATTTATTGATATTTAGATTATATCCTATCATATTTTTTAATTAATTACCATTTGGAAGCATTTTTCTCTATAATAGACTTAATAAATTATAATTTTTTGGGATATTCCTTATGTGCCCCTCACCTCAATAGTAAAAGGGAACCTCCTCCATCACTAATTTACACAAAATTGACCCATATGTAATGTAAAAAAAATAATTTCTCTTATATGCACTTCTAAAATCATTGTGGATGAACTATTCTCCTTAAAATACCAACCTCAGATTCCTTAAGATGAGATCTAAAGGAGTTATTCTAAAGTAGATGTAATCGACTTTGTAACGACCCAAACTTTCATTAATGGAAATCCCACTTGATCTAATTAAATGTATCTTTATGTAAAATGTTTATATAAAATGTCAACTTCTTTGGTTTTATCTTATGAATTTTGAACGTTTCTAATATATTCATTGAACAGTGATCACATGATTAGTATAAATATAGGGTTTTAACAAATCCAATTTACTCAGACAAAGGAAGTGATGACATCATCCCGTAGACGTGACCCATACGAAGGCCATTTTTCAGATATCGGAAAGAAGGTGGAGTCATTGGGCTTCACTCTACACCAAGCCTAATTCGAGCTTGAATATGTTAAGCTCTAATGGGACGACCTATGAGAGAAGTGGAAGTTGATAGAGATTACCACCCGAGCAATGTTATCTGAGCAACCCTTAGAGTCTGTCACCATCACACACCTTACCCTTTGGTCTTATGAGGGTGTTATAAGATTTTATGTAACAAGACCCTAGTACAATGTTTATGTACATTATTTTTTTATATAATAATAAATATACTTTCATTTTATTATTGTTACCTTGTAAATATTTTTTAAAGCACAAATAGTATTTTCAGTTAATAATCAACTAAGAAATCTATTTTGATGGATTATTGGATTTTTGTATTAAATAATATTTTAATTGAATATTATTATTGTTATTAAATTAATTTTTATTAAATATAAATGATCATATAATTTTATGAATGCAATTTTAATTTTATCGAGGATTGAAATCCATTTTTAGTCAAAACCTGTGAATTTTCGATAAATGTCAAAAAAAATTAAATTAGAAATTAACACATTTAGAAATTTATTTAGATAAAATGAATATTATTTCTGGAATCAGAACATCGAAATTATCCAACAGTTAATTTTTCTTAATTTTTTGAGACAGTCATTTGTTTTGGTAAAAATTAAATACCGTTTAAATATATAATGGGTTTTATTACATCATAATGACACAATAGTGATGTAATAAAATATTACAAACATTATGTTCAGCCAAAATATGTATTACCATTAAAATAATGTGATTTTGGGTTTGTTGGACTTATTTTACAAAACATTAATGGACCCTTCAAGACTAATTAAACATCTTGTCTTTTTAAATAGTTTTAATTAGGAGTGTTACTCACCTCCACATAAGAAACCCAATTATATTAAGAAGTTCGGAATTTAGCCTTATAAAATATTTTTTTCCACAACCCTTTTCCAAAAACAATGGGCAAAAACCATGGGCTGTTTTGTAATTTGAATTAGTTTAATGTGAGGTGTCACAAACCTAAATAATAAAGAATCCATTCTCCTTTCCAATATAAACCCACCCAAGCTCCCACTTCCTCCACACTCAAAAACATTGGATTCCATCCAACCTCTGACCTATTCTTTGTAGAATCCTTCCAAGGTTCCCCAAGATCCCAAGAATCCTCTCTCAAGCCTCTCGCAGGCCTTTGGAAGCACACTTCCAAATAAGAGTTTTTCTTCCTTCCTCATTTTTGTCCAATATTCATTAAATTGTTATGCCCTTTTAATTTCAATTATAAATGTTGCAGTATGGTTTCAAACATCCCCTATACTTCCCTCTTCATGTTCGAATGATGGGAGACCCATTTCTCTCTCATTAAATGCCTCCCATGTACACAAATTACTATCCTGAAATTCCAAAAGGAATTTCTCTCTCCTCACTTACATTCCAGAAATTCCTTGGTATCATTAATATAAATTCCATTACATTTTTTTGGACATGTTTCTATATGACCCCTGTACTATCCATGTCATGTAAATATTATGAGACACCCCTTTCTCTCTCATCAACCATTTTTATGAGTTCTTATGTCACGTCGTTATGCTGCCGAAATTGCACCACGCTTTTCCAAGCCAAAGTCATTGTGTAGTGAATACCATACCCATTTCTCTATCATGGGTATTCACATTTATGCACATTTACATTTTTCTTAAGGAGTTTCATGTATGTATTCCACATTCATTTATCATGGAATAAATGATTTTGTTTAATGATTCAATGTTTTATGATCCATGTGGCACACTTATGTATGAAATGAAATGTTTAAGGTGGGTGTGCCCCGATAGCGCTCCAATGAATTGGGTAAAGTAGAGTATCAAGATATGTCTTATGTAATGGGTGGTTACTCTTGCTAATTCCATTGTAATGAGGTTTTACTCGTGCTTCATGTGCAATGAGGTTTTACTCACGTTCTATGTGCAATGAGCCTTGGCTCATGCTAATTCAATGTTAAGTGTTGTTGCCACATTTCCATGTTATGATTATCATGATTTATCATGCCTTTATGTTTATTCTTCTATTGTGCTCTATTGATATGCCTATATTCTACCATGTATTGTATTCCTCATGTTACTTAATGATTATTCCCTTACTGGGCTTTATTTCTCAACCCTTTTCTTATGCATGTTCTCAGGTTATCCTATGCAATGCTAAGTACGAGGGAATGTTGTGGTCATGTAAAGGAAATTTTAAATAAAGATATTGTATTTCATGTTTTAAGTTGTTATGTAATGATCCTAAGCCCCAAAGACACTAAACCACTTGATCTTCCATGTTTTATCAAGTGAATATTTTATGTAATAAATCTGGTTTATGTGTAATAAAAGACCAGGGCTGTCATAGTTGGTATCAAAGGATAGGTTTACTTATTTTTGGGATTATGATTAGAAATCCCTAGTAAATACTTAGAGACAAGAATAAGTATAATAAAAATATCCCTAAGTTTTGGTGAGTATTGAGTAAGTGGTTTATCAATAAAAGACATCCATGTCTGGATACAAGGAGGTAGAGGTGGCTCTGGCACAGATGTATCCTAGGGGTAAAACCCGAAAAAACTGCTATGAGCTAGACTAGAATGGGAACCGGTGCACAGTAATGGGCCTTGATGCACTCTTGGTTACGAGACTCTCGGGGGGTATGCTTTGGTAAATTCAAAAGCTTATAATGAACCATTATTAAGGGACAAAAAAATTCCCTAAGAATATATGTAAGAAAGTATATCATGGATAACATAGACTGAAGCCAATAGATTCGTATGTTAAGAAAATATGAGTTATTTATAAGTCATCAGTTTTTTCCATGTATTACCCTTTATGTTTTACCCCTAAATTTCATTTTATTCCTGCCAATGGCCGGTAATATGAGGACTCGGGCTAACAACTGATGTGAAGATCAATGTGATGACTGTACTAATGAGATGTCCAATCCAATGGGAGCAGGAATCGCGAACTTTTCCACAATTCTCTCTCAGCTAACTCAATCTATGAATAGAATCTTGTGTCCAAAGGAAGTTCAACCCCCCCCCCCCCCAGAATGAAGAAGTCGCTATCGAGTGCTTCATGAGACAAGGCCTCATACTTTTAATGGATCATCTGACCACTCAATCGTTGAACAATGGATCAACCCCATTGAAAATATATTCTCCATCCTTCAATGTTCTGAACAAGAGAAGGTTCTCCTGGATACTTATCATATGGAGGGTGAAACCATCCAATGGGGGACGTTGATAAAAAATAATAATCCAAAGGAGGAGGTCAAGGTGTTGGAATGGAAGGAGATCCAAAAGATGTTTTTTTATAAATATTTTATGTGCACCCTCCCGCATAATATGGAAAGAGACTTCGTTACCCCCAAGCGAAAAAGACAAAAAGCTGTTGGATAATATGATAAAAACATCACAAGGTTTGCACGATACACTTCTATCATTGTCATTACCCCCAAATTCAAGGTTGACAGCTTCTTTTGTGGGATGAAACCTAGCCTTTGGAAAGCACAGTCGATCCGTGACTTAGACTGCTATGAGGAAATTGTCTGACATGCCCTCAAGGTCAAAATGGAGATCGGAGAATCTCAGGGGTATCATGGGGATAAGTAGACTGAGGAAGACATCAATTATGGTGGTCCAATGGATAAATCTAATGGTTCTAAGAAGATATAGCACCCCACTTTCCAAAGGTGTGTAAAGAAGCACCCTAGAAATTGCATGAAGGGTATAAGAAAATGATTTAGGTGTGGAAGAGAAGGGAACCTGGCTGTTAACTATCGGAAAGAATGTCCCGCGACTACGATAGATGAGAGTAATGCTCCGTTCGAACCTCAATGCGTGGTTCAATGATACAACTACAATGAAATAGGGCATCTTAAAAATCAGTTCCCTAAGACAAGGGTTTTTGGAGGAACCAACAACCTCCACGGTAGTAAGGGAGAGCTCTTGCCATCACTACTGCCGAAGTAAACCCTGACAACAAAGTGGTGACAGGTATGCCGGTTATTAATTCAAGAATAGCTAACATACTTTTTGATTCAGGTTCTACACATTCTTTTGTATCTCGAAAGATTAGTAGAACAATCCTGCACCACCATAAATCATGGAAGTGAAGATGTTAGTGAGTACAGAAAATGGGGAAATCATTTCATCCCATGAATATAACTCTTCCCCTGTCATAATATGTGGATTGAAATTCCTGGGGAACCTCTTAATACTCTATCTGGTGGAATATAATGCAATTCATAGCATGGATTATCTTTCATTATATAGAGCCAACATAAATTTCCGTGAGAGGGAAATCACTCTCCATGTGGAGAATCGACCCCTGATTCTTTACAAGTGCAAGGAGAAGATGAATCTTCTTTTTCTCTATCATATCAAGCACAGATATTACTACCGTATGAGAACAAGTATTTGGATTAGAATATTGAGACTATAGAGACAACCATCCTATAAGACATGCCTATTGTGATGGAATTCGCTGAAGTGTTTCCCGTTGAGTTGCCTGGTCTTCCTCCTAGAAGATATGTTGAAATATCAATTGATCTTATACTTGGGGAGTTTCCAATATCCAAGACTCCATATAGAATGGATGTTTTGGAGCTTGAGGAGCTGAAATGAAAAGTACAAGAGAATCTTGATAAAGGGTTTATAAGCCCATGTGCTTCACCATGGGGTCCCCCAGTCCTCTTCGGCCAGAAGAAGGATGGGTCAATGCGCCTCTGCATTGATTATCGTGAGCTTAAGAAAATCACGCTAATGAACAAGTATCCTTTCCCATGAATTGAATACTTGTTCGATTAGCTTCAAAGAGCATAATACTTCTCCAAGGTGGATTTTTGGTCGGGATATTATCAAGTAACAGTGAAGAAGGAAGATATCCCTAAGAATGCATTTCGTACAAGATACGAGCACTATGAATTCAATGTAATGGCTTTTGGACTCACTAATGATCTAGAAATATTCATGTATATTATTAATAGAGTCTTTAGAGATTACCTCGACAAATTTGTGGTAGTATTTATAGTTGATATTCTGATATACTCCAAAAAAATGAGGATCATGAGAAGCATCTGAGAACTATACTAGAGACCTTGCAAATGGAGAATATCTATGAAAAGTACAACAACTGTGAGTTCTGGTTGAAGGATGTCTCATTCTTGGGCCATATCATCATCGGCAATGGGATATCTATAGATCCCTCCAAAATAGATGCAATTGAGGGATGACTAAGGCCAACATTTGTAATGGATATCTGTAGCTTCATGGGGTTTTCTGGATATTATTGATGATTTCTGAGAAATTTATCACGATTTTTAAACCATCTTACCAAGATAAATCCAAAGGGAGTAAAGTTTTCTTGGAGTGATGAATGTGAGTAATGATTCAAGGAGTTGAAAAAAAGGCTTATTACTATACCCATGCTCACTTTACCCACAAGTGGAGAAATTTTTGTGGTATTCAATGATGCTTCAAAGAAGGTCTTGGGATGTGTGTTGATGAAAAATGACAAAGTCGTTGCCTATTATTCAAGGGAATTCAATTTTCATGAACATAACTATCCAAAACATTACCTCGAGTTGGGTTCAGTGATCTCCTCTTTGAAAATTTTGTGGAACTATCTCTTTGGGGATATGTGTGAAATATATACGGACCACAAAATCCTCATGTATATATTCACACAAAAAGAGTTGAACATCCACCAATGATGATGGTTAGATCTGATAAAAAATGATGACTGGTCAATCCATTACCACCCTAGAGAAGCAAACAAGGTGTAGATTCCCTAAGTAGAAAGGACCAAGAGATTCAATCATTGATGAGAATTGAAAAGGATCCAATCATATTAGATTTGATAAAGGCGGACATGGGAATCATAAAGAAGGGAACATTATAAATCCTTTCTGAAATGATTTCTCAACCTTCGCTTTTGGAAAGGTTAAAGGATGCTCAAAAGGATGATGTGGGAATTCAGGAAAATGTGGGAGCTATCAGAAAAGGTAAATCCCCAGAGTTTATCATTAATGAAGAAGGAATTGTGAGATTTGGGAAAAGACTATGTGTTCCATCATGTCCGGAGTTGAAGAAGGAAATTTTGGATGATGCACATAGTTCAAATTTCTCTATTCACCAAGAAAACACAAAGATGTATCGTGATCTCCAAAAACATTATTAGTGGGATAATATGAAGAAGGGAATTGTTGAATATACATATAAATTCCTGGTGTGTCAGAAAGTGAAGTAAGAGGTAGAATTCTAAGGGGATGATGCAACCATTGCCCATACCAGAATGGAAATGGGAGAACATCACCATGGACTTTGTCACTAGACTTCCAAAATCATCCAAAGGCAATAATGCAATCTGGGTTTTTGTGGACAGACATACAAAGGATTCACAATTTATTGCTATTCGATAGGATTTCTCATTCGATCAACTGGCACAAATATATTTCAAGGAAGTGGTAAGGTTTCTTTGAGTTCCATTATCTATTGTGTCTGATCGTGATCCAAGATTCACGTCGAAGTTATGTAAGAGTCTTCCACATGCTCTGAATACTGAAGTAAACTTCAGTACGGCCTATCATCCTCAAACTGATGGCCAATCCGAGTGGACTATCCAAACACCCGAGGACATGTTGAGAGCATGATCAATGGAATTTAAAGGAGTATGGGTTCAACATCTTCCTCTGGTTGAGTTCTCTTATAATAACACTTTCTTCTCAAGCATCCAAATGTAACCATATGATGACCTTTATCGGAAAAGGTGAAGAAAATCGACGTGTTGGGATGAGGTTGGTGAGCGTAAGCTGCTTGGAATAGATATGGTCAATGAAATTGTAGAGAAGGTGAAAACCATTCAGCAGCATATCAAGGCAGCCCAGAGTCGACAGAAGAGTCATGCAGATAATCATCGACAAGACCTTGAGTTTAAATTTGGAGACATGGTATTTCTATGCATATCTCCATGGAAGAAGTTCATGAGGTTTGGAAAGAAAGGGAAGTTAAGTGAAAGGTACATCAGCCCCTTTGAGATTCTTGATCGTGTCGGGGTTGTGGCCTATTGACCACCACATCCACCTACCATGGCCAAAGTACATGATGTCTTTACTATATCCCTCTTAAGGAATTATATACGAGACCCTTCAATTGTACTCTCTTCAGAGGTGGTACATTTAGAGGATGATCTTTCTTATGAGGAGCAACCAGTGAAGATCTTAGATCATAGAGAAATATTTCTACGGAATAAGATCATTCCCCTCCTCAAGGTGTTGTGGAAAAACCACAAGTTTGAAGAAGATACATATGAATCAGAGGAAATGATAAATAAGAGTTACCCAAATCTATTTTAGTTTGGGAAAAAATGAATTTTGAGGGAGAAATTTCTAAAGGGGGAATATTTTAACGACCCAAACATTCATTAATGGAAATACATCTTGATATAATTAAATGTCTATTTATTTTAAATTTTTATATAAAATTTCAAACAATTTGGTTTTATGTTATGAATTGTGACCATTGCTAATATAGTCGTTGAACAGTGCTCACATCATTAGTATAAATATAAGGTTTTAACAAATCCAATTTACTCAGACAAAGGAATCGATAGCCTCATCCAGTAGACGTGCCCCATACAAAGCCCATTTTTCAGAGCTCAAAAAGGAGGTGGTGTTATTGGGCTTCTCTCTTGCCCAAGCCCAATCTAAGCTTGAATATGTTAAGCTCAAGCAGGGCCGCCTATGAGAGAAGTGGAAGTTGATAGAGATTACCATCCGAGCAATGTTATTCGAGCCACCCCAAGAGTCTGTTACCATTGCACAACATACCCTTCGGTCTTATGTAGGTGCTATAAGGGGTAATGTAATGAGACCCTAGTACAATGGTTATGTATATTATTTTTGTATATAATAATTAATATACTTTCATTTTATTATTATTTCCTTGTAAATAGTTTTTAAATCACAAATAGTAGTTTTAGTTATTGTTCAACTAAGAAATATATTTTGATGAATTAATGGATTTTTGAACTAAATAATAATATAATAAAATATTATTACTGTTATTAAATTAATATTTATTAAATAAAAATGATCATATAATTTTATGAATGTAATTGTAATTTTTATTAATGCTTGAAAGCCATTTTTGTCAAAACCCATGAATTTTCGATAAATGTCGATTTTTTATCTTAAAAGTGAAAATCAAGATATTTAGAAAATTATTTAGATAAAATTAATATTATATCTAAAATCAGGATGTCCAAATTATCCAATGGTGAATTTTTTATAATTGTATGAGATAGTCAAAATTTTGTGTAAAAATTAAATACCATTTAAATATATATTGTGTTTTATGACATCATAATGTCCCAATAGTGATGTAATAAAATACTATAAACATTATGTTCGGCCAATATATGTTTTACCATTAAAATAATGTGATTTTGGGTTTGTTTTAATTATTTTACAAAGCATTAATGGACCCTTCAAGACTTATTAAACAGCTTTTCATTTTTAATTGTTTTCCTTGGGAGTGTGACTCACCTCCACATAAGCAACCCCATTATTTTAAGAATTTCAGACTTTGGCCTTATAAAATATTGGTTTCCACTTCCCTTTTCAAAAATCCATGGTCTTTTTTTTGGTTTTTATTAGTTTAACATGAGGTGTCTGAAACCTAAATAATAAATCATTCCCTCACCTTTCCAATATAAACCCACCCAAGCTCCCACATCCTCCTCACTCAAAGCCTTTAGAGTTCATCCAACTTCTACCCTAATATCTCTAGAATCCCCCCAAGGTTCCCCAAGATCCCAAGAATCCTATCTAAAGCCTCTCTCATGCCTTTTGAAGCACACTTCCATGTAAGGGTTTTTCTTCCTTTCTCATTTTTGTCCAATATTTTTTAAATTGTTATGAACTTTTAATTGAAATTATAAATTATGGGTTATGGTTTATCACCTACCCCATACTGCCCTATTTATTTTTTAATGATTGTATACCCCTTTCTCTATCATTAAATGCCACCCTTTTACACATGTTACTTTGCCAAAATTCCGAAAGGAATTTCTCTCTCCTTAGTTACATTCAAGAAATTCTTTTTTATCATGAATCTAAATTCCATTACATTTGTTGGGACATGTTTCTATATGACCCTCTTACTATCCATGTAATTTAAATATTATGATACACCCCTTAAATCTCATCAACCATTATTATGAGTTCTTATGTCACGTCGTTATGCTGCCAAAATTGCCCCGTGTTTTTTCAAGCCAATGACACTGTATAGTGAATACCTTGCCCATTTATCTATCTAGGGTATTCACCTTTATGCACATTTACTTATTGCTTATATAGTTTCATGTATGTATTCCACATTTTTTTATCATGTAATAAATGATAATGTAGAATGATTCAATGTTTTATGATCCATGTGGCACACTTATGCATGAAATGAAATGTTTAAGAAGGGTGCACCCAGATAGCGCTCCAATGAATTGGGTAAAGTATTGTATGATGATACGTCATGTGAAATGGGTGTTGAATCATTATAATTCATGTGAAACAAGTTTTTACTCATGATTCATGTGCAATGAGGGTTTACTCATGCTCCATGTGCAATGAGCCTTGGCTCATGCTAATTCCATGTTAAGTGTTGTTGTCACATTTCCATGTTATGATTATCAGGTTTTACCATGCCATTATGTTTATGGTTCTCCTATTATCTATTGATATGCCTATTTTCTAACATGTATTGTATTCTTCATGTTATTCCATGATTATTCCCTTTCTAGGTTTTATAGCTCACCCCTTCTCTTATGCATGTCCTCAGGTTGTCCTATGCTATGCTATGTATGAGGGAATGTTTTGGTCATGTAAAGGATGTTTTCAATAAATATGATGTATTTCATGTTTTAATATTTATTTAATGATTATAATACCCCAATACACAAGACCCATCGATGTTCCATGTTGTATCAAGTGAAGATTTTATGTAATAAATCAGGTTTAGTTGTGTAATAAAAGATCAGGGTTGTCGTAGACTTAATTGGTAACTTTATTTTTACTAATTCCATTACCTCCAACTAATAAATTGTATTTATAATAATATAATAAAATCAACATCCAAAATATACTAATATGTTATTATGTTTATTAATCTACCATTCCATACCCACTATCCCATCAAATGGGATGTGAGATTATAGCTCGTGTGTGTGTATATGGCTTCCATTATCCATGTAATTATAGAATTAATTTCTCATTAACATATTTTATGACTGGGAAATAATATTTTTTTAATGTTTTTATGTGTTATTGAAGACCTAATAATATTTATGGAAGTATAATTTCAAAACTACAATCACACCATCAAAACTGTTGTGAAATGATAACATCACTTACTCATACATGTGGATTATCACATCAATGAAGTTATGTGATTTTTTCCATTTAGAGTTTACATGGAATATTAGAAAGATGAATTTAATTAATATATATATATATGATAAATATTAAATATTAATTAGTTTCCAAATATGAAAAATTATTTTCCTTTCATTTCATTCATTCAATGAAAAGATTAGCATGGTTCTTCCATATATGAATCCTACTATCTCAATGAATGGTATTATTTTATTTATGTATATTAATTTTATGGATTATTATAATTATTTATATGATGAATATATATTATATTTAAAACATTAATAATATTATCTTGTTTATTATAACATAATAAAAATATCAGGGTCGAAACTACCAAGTGAAAACATATAATAAAAACGAAGTAGTATTCCCCCATAATAATGTTTAAATAAAAAATAGTTAATACATAGGTGATAAAGGATTATAGGTGAATCATAAATAATATGATATATATATATATATTAATATGTGAGTATGGTTCTTGAATATATTAATAATAAATCTATATTTATTATATAGTTTTTTCAAACATGTTCGAAACAATTCATAATTTAGGAAAGGGTTTCTTTCCTTACAATATCCCCTATGAGACATATTCCATATTAAAAACATATTTATATTGTGTGGTGATTATAATAATGATTTGATATGTTATATCATGAATTTATTTTTATTACTTTTATTTGACGTTTTATTGGATTTTATTTCATTTAGAGGGGTTACAGACCAATAAATACCTTGGTGGAAAGGATTTTATTTTTAATCTCAAAATTAATAAAGGATATTAATATTTCTGGTGGGGGAATATTTTATTCCATATCCCCAATTTTCAATAAATTAATTAAACAATATTTTTTATATCCTAATATTATTTTTAGATATATTGTAAACCATTAGTATCTTTTGTACATAATGGCTTTTAAATATTCATATTTTTGTTTCAGGAATGAGGTGATTTTTAACATTCAATAAATGATTAAAATTAATGTTTCATAATCTTATATGACATGTATGTAATTTAATATCATCATTAATCCTCAAAAATTAATGATTTTGATTTTTAGGAATTTTTATTCAATTGTATTATTTATTCCCCCCACTGGCGGCTGGGGTGGTGAGGGCGTATAGGGGTTTGGAACACGGTCATGGATGGATTGGATATAGTATGTTACTGGAGGGAAATTTTATATCCCACCAATACATCAGTAGGTATCATGAGAAAACCTACCTTTGGTTTTTTCTAAAGACGTACCAATTTTTAAAGATATCATGGAATAAGGCCCTGACGGTATTTTCATATTTCTTGGATGAGGCCTCAATGATAATTTTTATATGTCTATGATTATAAATTCCACTTTTATAAAATCATTTAATCATGTCTATGGGATGATTCCATTAGTTATAATATAAAATAATAAGATTCAAGCTCATGTGATCATTCATATTTCTTAGTTTTTCATCCTTTATTCCTATCATATTATAAAAAACTTATTGTTTAAATGGAATTTTTTTATTTATTTATATTTATATATTTATTATTCGTATATATGCACGATAACTTCCAATGTATGCACACCTCTACAAGGAATCTAATCTATCTCATTTCATATATTTCATTTTCCTTAGGATTCCTGATAGTGTTTTGTTATTTATATTTAAAGTCATGTTATGGGGAATTATTTAATTCAAAAATAAAAAATTCTGAATTTTATCTTTTTAAAATTTAATATCAATGTAACATTTGTATGAGTTTATCATGACATCTAAACTACTCAGTCCTTTTTAATGCAAGAACTTGTATCAAGTGCCAATTGTATGATATTATCCACTAGTCTCTGGGATAATGGTGTTAATTAATCTATAGTTGGAATTTGAAGATGTTTTATAGATACCTTGGTAACTATGTTTAAGAAAAAATAAATTTTGGAATATAACCCTATTGATGACTTTGAGTATAACTGTATGTTTAAGATAACATCATATAGATTACTAATGAAAATTAATAACCTAGGATAAATCAATGGACTCATATATTAATAATAATGGGTTATGGATTAGACATTAGCTGAATACTATTTCCTGAAAAATTGATATCTCACCCTGGTTATTTCAATTGAATGCTTACACTTTTTTTTGGATTTTGTAGGTGGATAGAACCAGCTGAAATATTTTTGATAGTAAACAAGAGGGAAAATTCTGTTATTATAAGAAATAAAATTGGATGATAACTAGAGAAAAAATATATTGGGATTATTCTTATACATCTCTCTTGATATATTAATAACAACGTAAACATCAGTGAGATTCCGAATGCATCAATTAAGAATGATATTTCATTTTATAGTTGTTTTAGTTTAAATGTTCATGGATTTTGGAATGATAATTTTCCTTTTTATCATGAATGAGTGAAGAAAACCGATGAAGAATATGTCAAATAAAGGGAAAGATGTTATCTATCTGAATATAAAGGGCATAGAGTAAAAAATGTTAATGTAATTTAGGGTCATAAATATTGAAAACTTTGTCACTATATAAGTGAATTCTATAAAAAATGGGTTACTACCTAGACCAAAGATGTAAATACTCTATTAAACTTATTGAAGAGAAAGGATTGAAACTTTTACTAACAGAATTATAGTTCAAGGAAACATGGATCATATAAGGATTTATCATCAACAATTCTTCATATAGGATTTTAATTTATATATTTACTGGTATGAATAAACAGGAAAATGAATTGACTGATAAAGTAATATTTTATGATGGAAAATGATTAAGGGATAGATAACTATTTATACTTTATGATATTGTGATAAACCTAAAATTTCATTGGATTATCACTATATTGTTAATCTAAATTTTAATTTAATATATTCCCCTTTTGATGGTTTATGTGATGGAAGGTTAACATGATATTTTGGGAGAGACTGATGTTATTAAACCCCTTTGTATTAGTACTTGTTTTATTGTAAGAATTATTTCTGGAAAAAATAATTAAATTTTTTGTATAGATGATAAAAAAATTTGACTACCATTAACATTAATATAATTTTTACAGTGATTTATTTAGGGATCACAAGGATGAAGGAGTTAGAAATTTTTTGGAATATATCTAATATAAAACCATAATGGTTAAAAATAGTTTTTTGAGTAATGTTATTTTTTAAGGATGATCATCATGTTTTTGGGATGTTATAGTTTTCTAAAAAGTGCAGCCTAAATTTTGGGTGATAATCCTTCTCATCAGTTAAGGTAACGAGGCTTAAAAAAAATCCAAAGGGGGATAAGGGTTCATCTCCTACCACTAGCCTATGTGACGTCCTGATTAGTTTAAAATGTTTTTTACATCAATGAGATTCTTTTTAAATTTTGGGTTGAATTTTTGAAACATATGTTTTGATAATATATTTATACTTTGGGGTGAGTAATGAAATTTTAGGAAACATTTTTTATTATCTTGGTGTATACAAATGTAACGACCCAATGTTTCTTCAATTGAAAATTCATTCTTATAATCAAGTTATATAATCAAATGAAATCACAACACAAATAACTATTGTGTACTATGTGACATTTAAACATAAATTTGACACATCGATGTTCTGAATTTTAAAAATCTGATGTACAAGGTTTTGATTAGTAAGATGTTTGGAGTCTGATAAGAAATACTTTTGGTGAATAGTAATATACCCATATGAATAGTAATGTACCCTTATGATTAGTAATATGAACCTTATGAATAATACATAATCCAAAAAAATATTAACATCACCCATGATTGTATAAATAAAATTTAGGCAACTTATAAATGATAATATGACCATAGTATAAGTATTGGGATTTTTGTAAGTCATAAATAATTATTTAAAATTAATTAATTAACTAGAAAAATAAATATTTTTAATGGTTTTCCTATATTAAAATTTTTATGTATTCAAGTTTTAAGATAATTTCATTAGAACTTATTTAACATTTGAAAGCACTATAAAATCTGTTATTGTATTAAAAACGATATTTTTCATTTAAATTATGAGTTTAATTAACAATTATATTAATAATTTTTAGAAAATTAATTTTTGGAAAATATATTTTTTTGGATTCTACACATCGAAAAATGGGTTGGCTAAATTTTTGGGTTTTTTTCAAATACATAAGTTTTGGTTGAATAGTAAAATACATTAATTTACCAAAAAAAATACATTATAATTTAAAACCAACATTCCTGATGTCATAAGTTATGTAAGAAGTCCCGTATAAAACTCACATTCCCAAATTATGATTTTTGGTCATGAAATAATCACTATTGATGGGTTTGAGGTAAATTAATAAACTAAGGAATTAAATATTAAGAAAACCCTCCTCCCTAACACTTTAAAATCCACCCACACTCCCATATTCTCTTCACTCCTCTCAATCCTTGTGACAAGCCTATGTTCTAACAAAATCACTCCCCAAGCTCCTACCCGACGTCTATAAGCCCTTGGTCACCCCAATAAGTCCAAATCCTCTCCATTTAATAGTCTCTCAAAGGAGATGAAATCAAGAGGTCATTAATATAATACGAAGAACACCACCGAGCATAAGTTAAGGGATCCTCACCATTTCACTTATATTCAAGAAATTATTCTATGTTATGCCCCTTTATGTGTAATCCCTTATGATGCGGTATGATTTCGCACCTGCCACATACAAACCTCATGATGTTTAAGTGATGAGAAACCCCTTTTCTCTCTCTTTTATCCCTATTATATACACATGATACCTTGTCAATAATCCGTAAGAAGTTCTACATGAACTTCCTTTATTCCTACGGGTTGTCTTATCATTCTTTATACAAAAATGAAGTAATATTATCTATTTATGTGTATGTTATAAATAATATGTACATGTATCAAGACCCTTTCATCATTGTCTTTCGGGTATATACATGTTTTTAAATAATTCCCTCCTCAATACTTCCCAATATAAAAACTAATTTTATGCGAATTTCCTGAACATTTACCTGATTTCAGGTGCACTGTCATGAACTGCCCCTTGTGGCCAGTGACGTGACTAACCCAATCCCGCCTTCCATAGGCTAGGGGCTCGCGGCTAGCACCGGAAATGTGTACCCCTAAAACAGTAAGGCATTTCCTTTTATCCTGTACAGACACATAGTCCATGAAGACAACATTAAGCAAAAATGTAGTAAACTACTGTAGTAATAGTGTGCTGAAAGTAAAGGGACCAAAATACAAGCCTAACTGAAAAATAAAAATACAAATAAAAAGTACAAACACAACTGAAAAGTGAAAAAGTAGCTCCTGGATCATCCACCAAGAATCCTACCTGAAAGGTAGGTACAACTCAAGATCAGTAGTCCCTACGTCACGTCAGGCCCAATAGTCTCCCTTCGAGTACTATCCAGTCCTGGTTCCCTCAGCCTCGATCAATGATGTTTGTCATCTACAAAAGACACAATAAGGTGTGACTGTAGCCTGTGCAGGGGTGAGTATAAAGATACTCAGTAGGGACCCCAAGACCCCCATTTGTCTCCCAGAGTACCACAAAGGAAATACCACAAAGAAAGACATCAATCTCAAACCACGTAGTAATAAACATCAACTCTACTTAGGTATATTCCCATACATATACCAAAGTTATCAAGACATACTCATCTCATACCTGAGGGAATAATACCACAAAGGTAACACCACAAAGGTAGAAGTACCACACAGGTAACACCACAAAGATAGAACTGCCACACTTGTAGCACCATGAAGATTTTTGTACCACACAGGCAACACCATGATGATAGCACTAGGAAGGTAGAAGTACCACATAGGTAACACCACGAAGACAACTCCAGTAAGGTATAAGTACCACATAGGTAAGAACAAGAAGAAATACCACATAGGTAAAGTCTCAGCACAAACTAGGTATAAATTAAGTACTGAAGTATAGATGTTTAGTCATAATGTTGCATCAACTTATTATGCTAAGAACCACAATTGATGACCAACATAGGATCGACAGGTACTAACCCATGCTGACCCACATAAGATCTAACCCACACAAGATCGGTATGCGCTGACCCACATAGGATCACTGAGTTCTGACACACACAAGATCTATTAGAAGCTAAACCACATAGTATCAAAACATGCTAACCCACTTTAGATCGTTTTTTTTTCTTTACGTTAAATCCAACCACATGATTCTCGCACCTGGTGCACTCGATTTCCATAGAATCTACCCCTTGAGATATCATTTGTACCTCGGTCTCCTCTAAGAACCCCAAAATAAGTAACAAAATAGACAATAAGGTCGTAAGAGATCCAACTCGACAGACGGTGTGTCATTCGGATGCCCGGTCTGTGAGTTATAGGCATTTTAGTTCCAAGGGCATGGTTGGATTCGAGTTTGATCCAACCTATCCATACTAAAACTTTCCACAAAAACACAATTGGATTATACCAAAAGTAACTTATTTATCCAAGGATCCCATCACCGCAAACAAATCATCAAACAGATGTCTGGTTCTCAAGATATGGTCCTTTATGTGTTTCTAGTCCAACCTGACCCAACCCTATCTAGGCTGGGCTATGGAACGCGTGGCTTGCTGGGCCGATGTCTAGCCTGACCCTCAAGTAGGGTAGCCTGGCCTACAAGGGGGTGTGTCTCACTATGCAGGTGGCCCGGCCGGTGGTGGAGGACGACCCGCAGGTGGCGCGGCCCGGGTGGAGCAGGGTCTGCCTACGCTGGCAAGGGGGGTGAGACCACTGATCTACCCCCATTTGGAAGGCGAAGTGGAAATACCTTTTGGTGCTACCAGGTCACCCGTGGGACCCACTGCAGGTCCCACTACTATGGAGTAAAAGTCGCGGCTCCTCCGGCGGTGCACTGGTCACATCGGCCTCCTCTTCTACGACCGACCAGTGTGTCAGCCACCTACTTTGACCGTCATTGTTGAAAAGCTGCGGCCGGTTCATCTAGAAGCACAGGTGCATTGCCTCCTTCCTCATGGTTGGCCGATGCATGCTGCCACCATCATTTGTCACCCGATCTCTTCCAACCCGAAGGGTAAGCTAGAAAATAACACAAAAACTTTCAACAAAAGGGCATAGGGACAAGGCCTTATTCGTTTGTCCCCCACCCTCCTTGTTTGGTTGACAGCAAGAGGGTAGGAAGGATTAAAATAAATATTGAATATCACATCAAGATAATACCCTACATCAGGAATGATGGAGAACACCTGCGATTGATGAAGTTGGTCGGTGTTCATCATTCACCATAACATGTCTCCAATGACGTTTCTCTATCGTCGATCTTCGGTTCGTGGTTTCGATGATACTCATCATCGCTCTCTGTAACCAGCTCCATCCTCCAGGGTTTGTCATCTCGACACTTTTTCAGCACATTGTTGCTTCATGAAGCAGTGCAGATTCGTCTCCCCAACCTCCATATAAATATGAGAGGGGGAGGGTGTCTAACGCTCATGGAATTTAATGGGGGCTCAATAATTAGGAACCTTCTAAATTCCCCAATGGTGTTGTTACTTAGGATTGAAAGTTCATGTCATTGATTGGCATGACACGTCGTAGGTGCCACATTGTCACTTTCCGTTTGGTGTAAATAGAATGAAAAAATAAAAAAATTATTTTGTTTATTCTTTAAAAAAAGTCCCAAAATATAACTTTTTATCTGAACCAACTACGGTCGAAGTGATGTCTCTATTAAGAGAATCTCTGTTGTGGACTCAACGGTGTCCTTGTATATTTTATCTAAGAACCGGTTCAAATGTTTGAAAATGTTTCTCATGAATTTACTGAGCATACCATAATAAAAGTTCAGAAATTTATTCTAGGCACACCGGGCCTCAAAATAATGAGACATTAATTTTCAGAGACTCGTAATAATTCCATATAATTAAAAAGATCTCATGGAAAATATTGGTCTTTAAATTGACCTCCACCCTTAGGACATTTCTCCCCAAAAATCCACAACATAGAATAAGAAAAAAAGGGGGCACTGATCACGTATCTGAGCCTCCCACTCCCATGTTCTCTCCTGAAAGTTCTCATGCTACCAGTGAACATGCACCATAGGTATTGACCTCCCACAAAGGACTTGCTCCTGTCGATGCTCAATCTCTACTGGAACCTCTGTAAATGTCTCCCAATTGTCATAGTCTATCTCATCATGGTCGATGATGTGAGATGGCTCATGCATGTATCTCCTCAGCTAGGATACGTGGAAGACATCGTGCACCATCTCCAACTGCGGTGGACATTCAAAGAAGTATTCCACCACTCTTATCCTCCAAATATCAGAAATGGTCTAATAAACCTCAAGGATAACTTTCGGCCTCTGCCAAATCCTTGAAAACCTCGTCAAGGCGAGACTCGTAGGAAGACATGGTCCCCCTCCACGAACTCAAAAGGTCTCTGACTCCTATCATCATAACTCGTACGTCAGATCTATGCTGTCTTAATTATCTCCTGGATGATATGTACCTTCTCAGTGGTAGCCCATAACCAACTTTGTCCCATAATTACTAACACCCCTCAGTTTGTCTAGCATAGAGGAGATCTTCATGGTCGACTATATAGGTCCTCAAATGGTTCCACACTGATAGTGGTGTGATAACTGTTATTGTACGCGAAATCCTCCAATGGTATGCGATACTCCCTACTACGTCCAAAATCTAGGATGAAAGCATGAAGCATTTCCTCCAGTGTCTGTATGGTCTTCTCTTTCAAACCATCCATATGAAGGTGAATGAAGGTTCTCAAACCCATATGAGTCCCGAATTCCTCCTGTAATCCCTTTCACAACTGGGATGTAAAACAAGTTTCATCGTCAGAGACGATCATCAATGGAACCCCATGAAGTCCTACAATATCTTACACATAGAGGCATCCCAAACCTTTACTGGTGCCTACTCTCAGATAGGTAATAAGTTGGCCAACATGGTGAGTCGTTCAACGATCACCCATATAAAATAATGTCCACTGGATGTATGTGGAAGCCATCTAAAAAAGTACATGGAGATTCCATCCCACTTGCACTCTGGAACCTCTAGTGGTTGTGCTAATCCTGTTGGAACATGATGCTTAGATTTCACTTTCTGAAAAGAAAGGCATTGAGAAAAAAAACTATGCCACTATTTTCTTCATCCCTGGCCACCAGTGCTGACGCCGGATGTCCTAGTACATATTCTCCACACTATGATTCACTACCATATGGGACATAGGGAACTCTCTCAAAACCTCCTACTGTTGTGCCACAGGTACCATGGTACGTCCTCTAAAGAGGATGGCTTGCTCCCCACCTACAAAAAATCAATCAGGTTCCTATCCTGAGGATATCTAATCACGTCGAGCAACACAGGAAATGTCCCCAATCTTCACCTCTCTGACTCGCTGATGGAGTTGGCGAGTGACTGTCATAGACTGGAGTGTTTCTACTCCATCTCTTTCTACAAAGGATATCTGCAATGCAGCTAGTTTCTCTATCACCTCGCTCAGTAACTACCAACGAGAACTCCTCATGAGTGAATCTGCTACCATATTCCCCTTCCTAGGAGTATATAATATCTCAAAGTAATAGTCTTGGAGGAACTCTATTCATCGCCAATGACTTAGGTTCAGGTCATTATGAGATAATATATACCTGAGACTCTTGTGATAAGAGTAGACTATAAAACGTTCACCCATCATGTAATGTCTCCATATCTACAAGGAGAAGACCACTATTTCTAACTCCAGGTCATGGGTAGCATAGATCTACTCATGTTATCTCATATATTGTGAACCATAAGTGATCATTACTTGCTCTTGCATCAGTACACATCTATGTCCTGTCCCTGATTGGACGTAGTAGACTACATACCAAACGCCCTCTTCTAGTAGCCTCAAGATGGGGGCACTCGTCAGTCTCTACCTAAGATCCTAAAAACTATGTTGGAATTCCTCCATCCATATGAGGGATTTTCCCTTCTTTTTCAATCCTGACAAGGGTTCCACAACTCTGGAAAATTCAGGCACGAATATCCGGTAGTATCCAGCCAACCCCAACAATATTCACACCTCGGTCACACCCCTAGGTGGATCCCTAGGAAGTAATGTCTCTATCTTCACTATATCAACTACAATTACATCCTCTGAGATAACATGTCCCAGTAAGTGGACCTCTCAAATCTAGTCCTGGAACATCAAGAGCATACAATAAAGCTGGTGCTCTCAGAGTGTATCCAGAACTATCTTCAGATGATAGGCATGCTCCTCCTTCGTCGTTGAGTATATCAAGATGTTGATGATGAAGACCACCACAAAGTGATCAATATGTGGCTAGAAGATCCTATTCATGAGTCTCATGAACACTTTTGGGGCATTGGTCACACCATACAATATAACAAAGAACTCATAGTGGACATAACAACATCTAAAAGCCATCTTATACACATCCTCATATTGTACCCTACGCTATGATAACCTCATGTGAGGTATATCATATAAAACCAATGATGTCCCTTCAACTGATAGAAAATATCATCAATCATTAGAAGTGGATACTTGTTCTTCATGGTCACCTGGATCAGGCGCCGATAGTTGACATAGATTCTCAAACTCCTATCTGCCTTCTTGGGGAACAAAATCGGGGCTTCCCATGGAAAAATAATGGGCCTTATGAACCCCTTTCTCTGCAAGTCCTCCAACTGTATCCGTAACTAATAAATCTCTCCATGAGACATATGATATGATGGTGTTGATATCGATGTCTTCCTAGAGTATAGTTCGATGTCTTCATCAGGAAAGACATCGACATAATGGTCCACCACTATGGGATAGCTCAGACACTCAACATCTACTGCTCTGAGGGTAAGGCCAGCAAACTGAGGTTTGATCAGTTACACCATCCTCTGGGTAAGTCTATCCAATGATGCAAAGTTACCTTTCTCACATATGAAAGAAACCATGGTCCCATCCATGTGGACACAACACACTTTGTGCCTAATACAGTCAATTTGGGCGTGGACTGTGGATAACCAATCCACACCCAAGATGACATCGTAAGTCCTTGATGCTGCTACATGAAGATCCCAGCCAAAGAATTCACCTCTTAGAGTAAGCTCACAATACTGGAACTAGTGTGTAACCATCGAATCCCCTCAAATAGGAGTCTCTAGCCATAAGGATCGAGGCAATGGCTCCACTGAAATCTCTAAGATCTAAACGAGGGTGGTGGCTATAAAAAAAGTGGCTGGAACCAATTTCTATAAGTAATATAGCTATGGTGGAGAAGACAACAATGATACCTCTAATCATCTTTAGAGTGTCATGGTCATAGGACTCAACTTCCCGGAGTAGAGCTCGTCCCTGTCCACATGCTCCCCATGGTTGGGGTGGACCAACAAGAGGTGGTGGCGGTAGAACCTTGTATCACCGCCCACCACCTGCTACACAGCCATCTCCTCTCACATGTCTGGCTACTACCTTCATATCTCCCCAATCTAATCTCTACATCTACATCGGTGGTCCCTCAACCATCTGATGGTCATCCGTACATTGGTTCAGGTATTCACGAGCCATGTGACCCTTCCCGCCACACGAGAAGCACTGCCTTCTCCTCAACTATCCTCCTCTGTCCTATGAGCCTTGCACCATAGACCCTATATCCTGGGGTCACCCAATAGAATTCTAGGCCATCTTAGGCCCCTGTTCCATCCACCTACTTCTTAATGCCGATGAATCTCCTACCTGACTTCCGATGGTGGCTCTCGTTGTCAGTTCCTGCTCAGCTAGGAAGCTCTCCACCAAAGGTGCTCATGCTAACACCCCAGCCTGTGTTGGAATGCTTAGAAATATCATCGATGCTCTAATCTCTTGTCAGAGACCATGATTAAAGGTACAAGACTTGATGAAAGGGTCCCATACCATGTTGGTGGAGTAGTGGGAGAGATCAGTGAACCTCACCAAGTACTAGGCCACAATCATGCTGCGCTATGGTAAGTGCAACATCTCATATATATGTACTAATCATAGAGTAACTAGGATGAACTCTACCCTGAAAAGTCCCTCAATTTCCACCCATATGACGGTCACCTCATCATGCATCTAGATCATCAGGCACCACCATCACCCTACTGCTGCATGAAAAAGACTGGCTGGTAGGATCCAGATAAGGTCAGCTGGTGTCCCCACTTTGCGAAAAACTCTAGCCACAACCTCCAGCCAGTCCACAGCCACATTCGGATCCGTCACGCATCAGAACATCGGAGGCCTCTGCCGCTGAAACTCATGAAATGTGCTCAGTCGGTGTGCATCCTCTACAGGTGGTCTGGTGGAAAAGGCTTCCCAATGGGTGGTGGTGTGGCTGATACACCACACAAAGGTGCTAACAACATAAGAGGGACCTACATTGAGGCCTTATCGCTGGGTTGGCTGTTATCGCGTACTCTATCTGGAATCCTGGATGTTTGTCTATGTGGAGGCAACCTTAAAGAAAATAGGTGTGCCACGGTCAATAAGATATACCAGGTGAGCTGACTCAAATAGATCTCAAGAAATACATTTCAAAAATATGCGCAATCAGTGTATCCATGTACTGAGTTGGAAATCATAATTCAGGGTCCTAGGGTATGGATACGTTGTCCACCACAACAAGAATGGATTCCCCCAACTGAAAACCACACTCAAAACACATAAAACTATTTCCACATATAATTGTTCAGAATCCTAGTTATTCAGTAGAACCAACTCCTCTAATACAACATTGTCCTGAACCGTCCATCTGGGCCCATACTGTGACTACCCCTAGACCACCTTTCATAGGATAGGGGTTTGTGAGTAGCTCTGGAAAGGAATATTCCTAAAACAGGTTGGAAAATCCTTTTAACCTGTACAGACACACCGTCTAGGAACACAACAAGAAGGAACCATGAAGTAAACTGCTGGAGTAAAAGTTTGTTAATCGTAAAGGAGAGAGAATACAAGCCCAAATTAAAAGTACATGTACAACTAAAAAATACATACACAGTTGAAAATTGAAAAAATGCACTTGGATCTTTCAACGAGGATCCTACCTGAATGGTAGGTACAACTCACAATTAATAGTCCATGTGTCACATCATGCCAAATATTCCACGTCTAAGTATCATTCAGTCCTGGCTCCCTCAGATTCGATCAATGTTGTCCATCGTCTGCACAAGGCACAAAATTTTGTGGGCCTAGCCCATGCAGGGGTGAGTATAAAGATACTTAGTTGGGACCCTGAGACCCCCGTAGGTCTCCCAGAGTACCACAATGGAAATACCACAAAGCAAGACCTCAATCTCAATTGATGAATCAGTAGACATCAAATATACTTTGGTATATTACAATAAATATACCAATGTTATCAAGACATACTCATCTCATACATGGGGGAAGAATTGAAAAATGGTTATACCATGAAGGAAGAAGTACCACATAAGTAACACCACGAAGATAGAACTACCACACAGGTAACACCAAGATGATTGATGTACCACACAGGTAACACCATGAAGACAACACCATGAAGGTAGAAGTACCACACATGTAATACCATGAAGACAACACCATGAAGGTAGAAGCACCACACAGATAACACCATGAAGAAAACACAATGATGGTAGAAGTACCACACATGTAACACCATGAAGAAGAAGTACCACTTAGGTAATGTCTCTTCTCACACTAGGTATAAATTAATTACAGAAGCATAGATGATTAGTCATAAGGCTAGATCATCTTATTCTGTTAATAAGAACTATAGCTGACCCACACAGGATTGATATGTACTAACCCCTACTAACCCACACATGATCAAACCCATGTAGAATCGATATGCGCTAACCCACACATGATCACTGAGCACTGACCCACACAGGATCTGATAGAAGCTGACCGAAACCGGATCGATAGATGCTGACCCACATAGGATCGACGTTCTTTCCTAACGTTACAGCCAGCCACATGATTCCTCACACCCGGTGCACTCAAGTTCTGTAGAATTTTCCCCTCGAGATATCAGTCATACCTCTTCCGCCAGTATTCTCCACAAAGAAAAAAACCCAAAATAATTCCATTTCATAAGGGTTCCCATGCGAAAGACGGTGCATCAGTTAGATGCTCGATCTGTGAGTTATAAGCGTTTTAGTTCTTCGGGCCCAGTTGGATTCGAGTTTGATCTAACCCGGACAAAGACCAACTTTCTCCAAAACTCATGTGGTGTATACCAAAAGTACCATCTAGATCCAAGGACACCCGTTCCTTAGACAGCTCCTCAATCAGATATATTTTTCTCATGATATAACCCTTTATGTGTTTCTAGGTTCATGGGGCCTAGGACATGTCTGACCTAGTTGGACCGACCCGACCCGACCCAGTTGAGGCTGGGCCGCAGCAGGCTCGGCCCGCTCAGTCGAGGTCCGTCTCGCCCCCCAATGAGGCGGCCCGACCAGTAAGGGGGCGGCCCAGCCCACAAGGGGCACGACCCGCAGGGCGCACGACCCACTTGGCAGGCGGCCTGACTAGCGGTGTAGCATAGCCCACTAGTGGTGCGGCTCGGCTGGAGTGGTGTTCACCTATACTGGCATAGTGGGGTGATACCCATGATCTTCCCCTATTTGGAAGGAGAAGTGGTAGTGCATTTTGACACTTCTAGGTCACCCACGGGACCAGCTGTGGGTCTCACCACAATGACATCGGAGCTGCGGCTCCTCTGGCGGCACGTTGGTCATGCCTCCTTCCTCTTCCACAGTCGGCTAGTGTGTCGGTTGCGTCCTCCAACCACCGCGGCTGACGAGCCATGGCTGGTTCCTCTGGTGGTGTGGATGTGTTGCCTCCTTCCTTGGGGTCGCCCGGTGCCTGCCACCTCATTCACCTACCACGACATTGGTCGTGGCCCCTTACAAACCGACAACATGTGATGGTGCACCACACCTCCTCCTTGATAGGCCAGTGCCATCCACTTCCATCATTTGTCACCCATGGCTCATCCAACATTAAGGGAAAGCTAGAAAAGAACGCAACAACTTTCAACAAAAGGATGGAGGGATAGAGCCTTGTTCGTTTGGCCCACACCCTTTGTGTTAGGTTGAAATCAAGAGGGTAGGAAGGATTCAAATAGATCTTGATAAAAAATTAAAGATTAAACCCTACATCATGAACGATGTAGAATGCCCGCGATTGAGGAAGTTGGTAATTCTTCGTTGTTCCCCGTAACTAGACTCCAACGACGTTGCTCGATCATAGATCTTTGGTTCGAGGTTCGGGGTCACTTTTCACTGCTCCCTGAAACCAACTTCATCCTACAAGGGTTTGGCATCTTGTCACTTTTTCATCACTTCGTTTCTTGGGGAATCAGTGCTGATTCCTCCCCCCAAAATTCATTTAAATTTGAGAAGGGGAGGGTGTCTAACACATGTAAGATTTAATGGGGGATCATTAATAAGGAACCTTTTTAATTCACCAATTATGTTGTTACTTTGGATTGAAAGGTCAATCCATTTATTAGCCTGACGCATCTCTTGTCCCACGTTGCCTCTTATCCTTTATAGGAAAAGTAAAGGAGACAAAATAACAATGTTTTTTTTGTTTATACTTTTAAAAAACTTCCAAAAATATAACATTTTCCCCAGACCAACTGCGGTCGAAATGAAGTCTCCCTTAAGATAATCTCAACAATGCGTATTCAATAGTGTCCTCAGATTTTTAATCTGAGCACTGACTCAAATGTGATAAAACACAACTTGCATGTTTATTGAATGTACAATAAAAAAGTTCAGAAATTTATTCCAGGCACACCGGGCCTCGGAATCACGCACCGTTATTTTCACAGACTCGCAATAATTCAATCAAATTTTAAAAAAAAAATTACTTGGAATATCTATGTATTTACATGCACCATATTTTTTTAATTATAAAAATTGTATTTATAAAATAATTCATCTGTTTATGAAAAAATTCTTGGCTCACTTTTGGTTTTGTTACAAAAGAGTATTCTGTTTTCTATTTTGAATGCTCTTTAGTATTTTCCTTAAAAATATGTACTATTTTTTTTTTAATTCCAATGATTCTAAAAAACGTTTTTACATGTTTTCACTTTTAGATGACATTAATTATCATGATATATTCATTTTTTACCTTACGAACGTCCATGTATGATTTAATTCTTTTCATTCCTGCACACTTTTATAATACACCCATTTATTATGTTTTATGAAATGATTGTTATATCCATTTATTTTCATGAATACCCTTATGTTTTTGTATTATTGATTTTGTATGATTATTTATTTGTAAAACGTATTCATGAAAACGTTTAGATGGGTTCTCCCAAATAGTGCCCCAATGCATTCGGTAAGGTTGAGTCTCATGAGACGTTATGTGTGATGGTCATAGCGGTTAGCCTTGTCTTATGCTACCATGTGAGACTGTCTTGGCAGTTATCCTTGACTTGTGCTACCATATGAAAAAGACTTGGTGTTAATCCTTGAATCATAAAAAATTCATGTTTTATGTTTCAACCAAATTACTATGATTCCATTTTTAGATGATCCCATGTTTATATGTTATGATTCCAAATGTCCCCTTATTTTTTTATCATTATGTAATTCCTTCTAAATCTTCGGCTAAAGAATTATTATTATGTATACTCCCTTTCTAGGATTTATATCTCATCCGTTTTTCATGTTATCCCCAGGTTATACCATGAAGATGTATCAGCACAATGGATGTTTGGATCCCTCTATAAAGAAAAAATAAAGAAATGTAATATTTAGTTTCATGTTTTATGTTTTATCCACCTAGTCTTCAAAGACACTGGACACTGCAATACTTGGCTTGTATTATGATGTACGATTTTGATTAAAATCATGTATTGTTATGTGTAAATGGCTACAGATATTATAGTTTGTATAAGAAGATGGTCTAGCTATTTTTGGAGATTTGAAATAGAGAACTTTAGTAAAAAACTTAGGAATGGGAAGTATAAGAACACACCCCTAAATTTTGGTATGTATAGAGTATGTTGTTTATCATGAAAATGAATCCCAATCAGGATAAAAAATATTATGGGTTTCTCTGGAACATATATATCTAGAGGTAAAACCTAAAAACACACCTTTGAGATAGACTAGAACTGGAACTTGCTCATGACAACTGACCTTGCTGCACTTCAGGTTTTACACTCCCAGGGATATTCCATTGTAAATTCATACGCTCATTATGAACCAAAATTAAGGGAACAAAAAATTTCCCATAAGATCATACATTAAGAGATAGATCATAAATAACATAGACTAAGTCTTAGATACACATAAGTTAGGTAGTTAAGTGTAATTTCAAATTTATCACTTTATGTTCATTGATTTCCTTCTTCTGTGATACTGATCCCAATCTTTTTAATTCATTCCAATGGTCGGTAATAGTTTTAATCAGGATAACAACCGATGTGAAGGACAATGTGATGACTTCCAAAACGAGATCCCTCATTATATGGGAGCTCAAGATTGATATATCGTGATTATTCCAAACCGGCTATCAAAAATAACAATTAACAATTGGTACATGGTTAAATTACCAAGGGAGTCAAGGAATAGGTTGATGAAATATCATGACGGTCCAGCTAATAAAGCTGATAAGAGAATGAAACCCAATTCCCATTATGAAACAACAATGGATAAATGCAGCAATGAAAATTTCATAATGGGACATGGATATGTTTTCTCTCTAGAAAGATAGGGGAAAAATTATCCAATTTCCATGAAAAAATGAATAATTTGAGGAATTGAAACAAATTTATATATATTGCGTCATAAATAGTTCTATGATATAAATGTGTATAATTTGGACATTATCCAAGATAATTCTCTATTGTATGGGTTGAGAAGTGTGGTGAGCATAAACAATCTCTATGATCAGGGGAGCACTTAAAGTCTTATTATAATGTTGATAATGATGAATAAATTACATGTAAATATTAGTTAAATGTATTGTATGTTATAATGAATTTATGTTAATATCATATTAATATATCATTTATGTTTTCTAATAACACTAAGTCCCCACCTGAAATGATATTTATCAGTAGGTAATGCTTCTAAGAGTATTGTATATAATGTTGAAATTTGTGGGAATGTTGTTGTTGAAAAAATTATAAGTCACCTTTCATGGAATCTATGGAAAATGATAATGTGATAGACTATTCCACAAGTAAGATAAAATCCATGAGAAATGTTATCCTACACATGATATGGAGTTGGCTGTTGTGATATTTGTGCTAAAAATCTGGCAACATTATATCTATGGGGAGAAGTGTGAAATATATACTGATCACCAGAGTCTCAAATATATATTCACTCAAAAAGAGATAAATATTCACCTGTGATGATGGATAGTGCTCATCAGGGATTATGACTGCTCAATCCACTACCATCTTGGTAAGGCAAATAAGGTGGAGAGTGATATATGTAGAAAGAATCCTAAATCATTATCAACGAAGATAATTGAAACACATTAGATATTCATATATTTGAAGAGGATAGACATGGTAATAATTAAATAAGGAACACCATAAATCATTTCCCAAATGATTGCTCAACCATCCCACATGGAGAAAATAAATGATGCTCCAAGAAAAGAAGTGAAAATTATTTAAAGGGTAGAAGCTATCCAAAATGGGAAATCCTTTGATTTAAAGATTGACAAGGATGTAGTCATAATGTCTGTTTCATGATTATGTGAACTATCCAGTAAAGAGATAAAGAAGAATATTTTGAATGGAACACAAAGCTCAACATTATCTATTCACATAGTGATCAAAATGATTTATCGAGATCTCTAAGAGAACATTTGGTGGGACAATATGAAGAAAGAGATTGATGAGTATACCTCAGTGTACCTAGTATATAAACATGTAAAGGCTGAATGAAAGAAGTATAAGGGGAAAATGCATCCACTAACCAAACCAAATTTAAAGTGTGAGAACATCACCATGGACTTTGTCACTAGACATCCAAGGACTTCCAGAGGAAACAACACTATATGGGTCTTTGTGGATAATCTTATAAAGAATGTTCAATTTATCAAAAATCAATAGGACCTTTCATTAGATCAATGTGAATGGATTTATATGAAATATGTGGTATGTGTTTGTCATCACCAATCCCCCAAGGCCCATGCCGTGGCTAACCTAAGCCTGCCTTCCATAGGCCAGGGCTGGTGACTAGCACCAAAGGTGTAATTCCCTAAAATAGGGAAAGAATTGCATTTATAACCCATAAACACACACAAAATATATGATCATGAGTAAACTTAATAACCAACAAGTGAGTAAAGTATGTTAGAAGGGGCCAGAATACAATGCCAACCGGAAATTACAAGAAACTGAAAGTACAAGTACAATTGAGGAAATAGAAAAAACAGCCACTGGGTCATCCTTTTAGGTTCCTACCTGGAGGGTAGGTACAGATCACCTCCTCAACACTCCACATTCGTCCATCTCCTCTGTGTTCCGCCATGCTGTAAGGTCCACCTTCGGTTAAGATCCGGTCCTCATACTCTTAGCCTCAATCAACGCTGTTCGTCATCTACATCCATCACAACGAGGTGTGGGCATAGCCCGTGTAGTGGTGAGTATAATGATACTCAGTAGAGACCCTAATACCCTCAAGGTCTCACAAAATCCTACAAGGATGAACCACATAGTATGAAATAAACATATAACCCCAAATAGATATATGCCCATACATATACCATTGTTATCAAGTAATCCATCTCAATCATTAGAAAAACACCAATGTGACTGACTCAGCTCAACTATAATTTTATTCACATCATAGAAACCTCGGCTACTGGAGAACTCCTCCTCTATCGAGTACAGTTGGACAGCCGCGACACCAAGGCGCTTCCCACTAACCTTGGACCACTAAGGTACTCCTCATGTTGAGTACCATGGGTCTGCTGCGTCACATAGTGGTGCTCCCCACCGTGGGTCTACCGCAACAACAAGGAGCTCCACCAAATATCCTAAAAAGGTACTCCTCCTGTCCTGTACCACGTGTCTGTCGCCACAACCAGGCGCTCCACCACCATGGGCCTGCCAACACAACAAGGCACTCCCCACAAGGCTAGTCGAGTCACTCCGAGTCAATCAGTCAGTAGTCATCAAGTATCTACCAGCTACTAGGTCTCGGACTCTACCCGATCGTATCTGGAAGAGTCCACTCCATAAGATACTGGTCAATACTCGAACTGTCACAACATCCCATGAAGAATTATATCAATGGTCTGCCACATTAATGAGGCCTCACTGCAATAGATGAAGTGTCAATCAGACACCCCGTCTCTGAGTTATTAGCCTTTTAGTCCCGGGAGCTCGGTAGGATTCGTGCACAATCCAACCTAAACATATCTCAACTATACCCCAAACTCTAGTAGCGTATACTCAAAGGGAACGTTATATGCCAAGATTATGAGTGTCACTGACAGTTCATCAAATGGATTTCCGGTGCCAATGATATTTTCAAAAGAATGTAAAGGGGTCGTAGTGGGCCTGGGTCTGGTCCGACCAGGTAGGACCAACCTGGCCCGACCCTGAATGGACCAACCTGGTTCGAGTCGACCCAGCCTGACTTGTTGGGTCTGGCCCGGCCCTCTAGGCCCCGCCCAGATGGCCACAAGGGGTCGTGAAGGGCCGCGAGAGTGCAGACCGGTTGCGAGGTCACGGATCGGCCACAGGTCGGCGTGAGGGAAGTTCGGCCCAAAGGGTGCCGCATGGGTGGCTCGGCCTGGAGGGCACCTTGAAGGCGCGGCTTGGCTCGGAGGGTCCCGAGATTGGCCAGCTCGGGGCAGCTCGGCCAGGGTCCAGGGGTGGTGTGGCCGAGTGTGGGAGGTCGGCACGGCCAGGGGGCCATGAGGGGCGCGGGAGGCCGGCTCGGCCGAGGCGCCGTGATGGGCGTGGGAGTTCGGCTCGGTCACAGTGCCGCGTGGGACTCGGGAGGCCGGCGGCCGGCATGGCTAGTGTGGCTCAGGCGCGCAACGCGAGGCCGGTGCAGCCGGAAGGCACAATGGGAGAGTGTCGGGTCACGGCGCGGTCGGGGCCCGGCTCGGATTGGGTGTGGCGCAGCTCGGGCCAGCTCGGGCCAGCGGGCTGCATGGCCGGGGTGTCTCGGAAGCTAGAGGGCACCGCGATTTGGCCCGGGGCGGCGGAGCCAATTCGGCTGGGGCACCGAAGCGTCACGGGGTCGGCGTAAGTTTCCCTCCTCACTTTCGTCGTCTCGTCTCCTCACAGCCATACCGAAGAACATCACAAAGAAGAATGACCGAGGGGGGGGGGGGGGGGGGTCGGGCCATGTTAGTTTGGGGAAAACCCTCTAAGTTTAGGTTGGTAGAAATCGGTTCATCAAGAACATAATCAAATAACGAGAATGAAAGATATCTTAAAATCATCAGTTCCCATAATCCCTCATTATCAATATATTCCCAAAATACAAGGAAAAACAACTGCTGAGAAATGTGATAATAATTTTGTCCGCGTTCATTATTTTGGAAGAAAAGGAACAAGGGAATAATATCATACTTAAATAAAATCGCTACCTTTGTTTGTTGATCATTAACAGAGTCGTGGGGAAGAAGACGGAGTTTTCGTCATTCATCGTGTCTGCCGCACATTTCCAATCTTGAGCTCGTGTGTCAGTTTGTTGACGACGATGAGGAGGGAGGGTCGGTTATCGAAGATGTCCCATATCGGTTGCTTCTATAAGGTTATTCTGAGGAAGAATTCGATGATGATCCTTTCCATCATTCTTCGTTGGAACAACGCATTCTTTGTTCTTTGTTGGAAAAACTAGTTCTTAGTTGGTGAGAGATTTTCTATGAAAAGCTCCTTCCTCCTTTTCCAACAAAAGAATAGGTAGCCATGCATAATAGATTATAAATTCTATTAATTTGTTGGCATAAAAAATAAAAATTGGGTGAATTAATTAAGTTTCCTCCACTTAATTAATTCATGAGGTTGGCACAATTAATAGAGGGGAAGGGTTGACACCATTAAAGGAGGGGTGGTTGAGAGACTCTCCCTCCTTAATGAGGGGAGTTGAGAAGTTTTCCTCTCCCACCATTATTATGGGGGTTTAGTCCTGAGTGGTCCCCACATCAGAACCTCACGTGGGAGGTTAGGTTCTGGTGGGACCCACCACCATAACCTCTCATGGGAGGTTAAGGTGTGGTGGTCCCCATCTACAACTTCCACTTGGGTGGTTAAAATATATAAAATAAAATAAAACATGCATTTATTTTATTTTATTATATTCACGAAAAACCCAAAAATTATCTTCCAACCTCGACCAACTGCAGTCGAGGTGAAAGTATTCTTAAGTGAATACCGACACTGCGAGTTCAAAGGTGCCCTCAGATTTCAATTCTGAGCACCGATTTAAAAGTTATCAAATCTCGCTTGTACATTTACTGAACTTACCCGAAAAAAACATCAGAAATTGATTCCGTGCACACCTGGCCTCGGAATCACGCACCGTCAATTTTCACGGACTCGTATATTTATCATTTATTTAAAAAAATTACATGGGAATTCCGAGTCTTTACATGATACATAGAGTACCAATATCTATTATATATAATTGATATTCTAGATTCCCCTCAAAGTTCTAGAAAAGTATACAACATTCTCTAAGAACAGAACTAAACATTCATAGGGCATATAATCCTCAAACTAATGGAAAATCTGAGAAAACCATTAAAACACAAGAATAAATGTTGAGAGCATGTTATATAGACATTAAATGAGGATGTGACTGACATCTTCCACTGGTTAAATTCTCCTAAAACTATAGTTTCCACTCAAGAATCCAAATGGAACCATACAAAGCCCTTTATGGAAGACATTGTAGAACACCAGTGTGTTGGGATGAAGTCATTAAGAGTATGATACTATGACTTTAAATGGTCAATGAAATGGTGGAGAAGGTGAAGACCATTTAGAATCACATCATGGAAGCCCAATGTCGACAAGAGCTATGAAGACAATTGTAGATGATTCATTGAGGTCGAAGTTTTTGACATGGTATTTCTCTACATATTTCAATGGAAAATGGTCATTAGATTTGGTGATAACGGAATGCTATGCCCCAGGTACATCAACCCCTTTGAGATCCTTGATTGAATCATATTTGTGTCCTATCAATCAGAACATCCACCCACCTTCTCCAATTTAAATGATGACTTTCATGTATCCCTCTTAAGGAAGTACATACCCTATCATTCTCATATACACTTTTCAAAGGTGGTATGGTTGGAGTATGATCTTTCGTATGAGGATCATCCAGTAAAGATCATAGATCATAGAGATAATGTTATACATAACAAGACAACTCACCTTGTCAATGTACTATGGTGGAACCATATGTACAAAGAGGAAACATGGGAACTGGAGGAGGCAATGAAGGAAAAGTTCCCACAACTATTTATTTCTTTGAATGTAAAACAAAATTTCAATGGTGAATGTTCATAAGGGGGAATAATTTAACGACCCAATATATTATCAGTAGAAAATCATTTCATAAAAATAATTCATATAATCACATGAAATCACAAAAAAATGAACTATTATGTACTATGTGACCTCTTAACATAATTTTGACACTTCTATGTTTTGAATTTTAATAACATCACATACACGGTTGCGATCCGTAAGATGTTTGGTGTCCGACAAGAAAAACCATTTTTTGGGGAATAATAACATACCCTTATTAATAGTATCCTACCTGTATTAATAGTAATATAACTCTTATGAATAGTTAATCATCCATAATAATAGTGACCTTAACATTGATTGTATAAATAAAATTTATCCATCTTATAAGTGTTAATATCACAATAGTAAAAGTTTTGGTATTTTTGTAAGTCATAAATAATTAATTGAAATTAATTAATTAATTTAAAAGAAAATATATTTTCCTAAAAGGTGTTCATAAATTATAAAATTTATGTCTTGTGGTTTTAGGATAATTTTGTAAGAGCTTTTTCATTTTTTGAAATCATTATAAAATAACTTATAGTATTAAAATCTATATTTTCAAGTAAATTGTGATTTTAATTAAAAATTAAAATAATTAAATTTATAATTTTTTTGGAAAATGGATTTCATATTTTGATTCTACATGTCTAATTATGGTTAGAGTGTTGTTTTGGGATTTTTCTTAAATAAAAAATGTTTTGGTGAATAGTAAAATATATTAATTTAATGTATAAATACATTATAATTTAAAACCACTATGCCTTACATCATAAGTGATGTAGGAACCCAAATATCTATCTCAAATGCACTTATTAATATTTTATATAACTTAATCATAACTATTTCTGGTTTGGAAGGAACTTAATAAACAAAGGAATTAAATATTAAGGAACCCATCATCCCGTCCACTATAAAAACCAGCCACACACACTCTTCTATTCATTCCTATCAAACCTTGTGCCTTTCCTTTGTTCTACACTAATCACTCTACAAGATCATTACCCACGTTTAACAGGCCTTAGTATCCTCAAAAGTCAAAATCCTCTCCCCTCGAGAGGCTCTCAAAGGAGACAAAATCAAGAGGTCATTAATATCAATTGAAGAACACCATCATACTTAAGGTAACAGATCCTCACCATTGCACTTTTATTCAAAAACATTCTCTATGTTATACACTTTTATCTGTAATACCTAATAATGGGGTATGATTTTTAACCTCTAAAATACTTTTATCATGATTTATTAGTGATGAGAAACCCCTTTTCTCTCTCATGATGCCCTCTTAGGTACAGCTGGTACCATGCCGATAATCTGTAAGAAATTCTACCCAAACCTCCTTTATTACTTTGGTTTTCCTTATCTCTATTGTAAACAAAATGATTTTTCCATATATATTTATATGTATATTCTAAATTTTTTTAACATATATCAAGACACTTTCATAATTTTCTCTCAGGGATATACACGTTTTTAAGTGATTCCCTGCTCAATACTTCTCGATAAGCAAACCTGTTTTAAGGTAATCACCCAAATTCTTACCCTGTTTCAAGTGTGCCATATCTTTAGTATTATGAGTACATTGTATTTATAAAATTTGTCTTTTTATTATCAAAACCTTATTTTTTCAGTTCGGGTTATTAATAAAATATTATTCCCTCTTCTATTTTAAATACTCTTAAGTATTTTCAATAAAACAACACTAAAATGTTTTAATTATAATGCTTCTTAAATCCTTTGTTATACATGTTTTCACTTATTTTTGACATCACATATCACGATATATGCCTTTTTAACTTATGAATGTCCATGTATGATTTAATTCCTTTATATCATAGACAGTTTTATGATACGACCATTTATTATGATTTATAACATGATTGTGATACCAATTTATTTCCATGGGTAACATTATGTTTATGAATTATTTTTTATTTAGAAAACATATTCATGAAAAGTTATAGATTGGTTCACCCAGATAGAACTCCAATGCATTGGGTAAAGTTGTTTCTCAAGAGATAATATGTGCAATGGTCTTGACTGTTAGCCTTGGCTTGTGCTACCATGTGCGATGGTCTTGGCAGTTAGCCTTGACATGTCCTACCACATGAAACGTCCTTGGTGGTTAACCTCGACTCTTAAAAAATGTATGTTTTATGTTTCTACCACATTACTATGATTACATGTTTATTTGATCCCTTGTTTATATGTTATGATTCCAAATTTTCCATGATATTGTTATCAGTATTTCATGCAATGTAACCCATGTGCTAAAGCCTTATTCTTATGTGTATCCCCTTTGTGGAATTTATAACTTATCACATTGTTCATGTAATCCCCAGGTTATACTATGCAAATGTATGAGCACAATTGATGTTAGGAGCCCTCTATTAAGATAAAATACAGAAATGTTATGTTTAGTTTCATGTTTTATGTTTTATGTACCTAGTATTCCAAAACAAAAGACTTCTCGATTCTTGGATTGTATTATCAAGTAAGATTATTCTTAAAATCATGTATTGTTATATGTAAAAGGCTAGGGTTTCTATAATAAATATTAGGTTTAGCATAAAGTTTTATTTGGTAATATTGGTATTATGTTTGTGGGGGTGTAAACAGAAAGGTATGATATTCCAATTGAGGATAAAACATTAATTAATTTTGTGGTTATTGATGTTATTTGGAATATATGGAATAAGGATAAAGTTATAAGTGATTCATGTTATAATTATATATAATGAAGTTAATAACTTGTTTGTAATGTGACATTAGGGGCCGCATCATTTTTTTATTATAAAAAATAATTGATAAAACATTTTGGTTATGAATAAGGTCCATAATATTTTATAAGAAGTCTTATGGCTAAGTATTTATTGAATGGATTCATTGTAATTTTTTATACAATTTTTATGAGGTTAATGTATGATTTATCACATTGAATAAATGGTAATAAGAATTATGGTTTTGGTAAATATGATCTTGTGGATGAAATGAATTATGTATATTAAGATTCATTATATATACATTAAGAAATAAAATTCATCTCGAATATCTATTTCCTAGTGAAATAGTTGATTAATAAATATATTGAATTACATCCAAAGGATGCTTTTTTATATGACATGGAAATAAATCATATAATATTACTTTATAGAATGATTTATTTTGATAGTAAAATAATCTATTGACATTATTTTAATTAATGTTAAATAAAAATAGTACCTATTTACTTTTATTACTAAGATATAAATAACATTTTTCCCATCTAAAACATATGGTTTTTTGGGGGTAATCCTTCTTATATCCATCTTCTCTATCACTGTCAATTAATCCTTGGGATTTGATTTTCACTTCTATGTCTATATTTTCACTATAATTGAGATTATAATATTTTTAATCCAAGATATTTTGTGACCAATATACATCTATTTCCCTCATATTAAGGTGATTTTATGTTTACCCATTTTATTATGTGGTTTTACCATAAAGAATGTTTCACATTATAAATCGCTTATCTCCATGTACATGCTAAAACTATAATGACATGATTTATTGAAGGGGTTGAATTTAACAGCCAAAGATATTATAGTTTGTTTGTTTTTAAATAAATTTATTTATTTCATATATTTTAGTGCACACAACCATGGGATTTTAAAATAAAACAACATTCAATGTTATATTCAACATGCAACACCGAGCATCAACAAACATAAAAATATTATTATTTAAAAATTACCATTAAATAAAATCCAATATATTGGAGGGTATGAATCAGATTAACCAAATTATGAAATGTATATTATTCATACTAAATTAAAATGTATTGATAAATTCATATTAAATAAGTAGTCAATTTTTTGTAAAATTATTTTATTCTTCATTTAGAAGTTATTTTACAAAAAATATTTTTGTTACTATTTTTGATGAAATATTATGAATATTTTTGGGAACATTTGGTAATATATTTGTTAAAAATAATTTTTTTTTTGAAATTATCATATAAAAAATACTTTGGTAATTTTTTGTTTCATTTTTAGGAAAATATTTATTTTCCCGAGAATAATAAAGAATAATTATTTTTATTGGAAACTATCTTTTTGGTCCAACCATTTTAAAAGATAAATATTATTTGAAAATATATAAATAGTAAAATTAATTCTATTATATTATGAATAATCCTAATATTATCATTTTGATCAAAATTATATATTAATTTTGAATGAATTTTTTTATAATAGTTATATTTAAGAAAGAAATTAATTTTCTGCGAATAATTTTTCATCACGTTTTTGGGACTTATTTTAAAATTAATTTATGAAATGTATTAATATTGAAGCAGATAAAATGTATTCCCTATTTTTTATTAGAAGGATCAAATTTTTTAAATATGTGCCACTAATGTTTATGAATTATGAATTGTAATTAGGGAAAAATATCACATCTATAAAGGGTAAATAAGGTTAATATCACTTTAAATTAGTGATATGGTCATAATTGTTTAGCCTAATTATTATCAGAATAATTTAATTCTACTGTAACGTCCCGGATCCGGGTGACACTCAATGGGTGCCCCGAACCCGGTTGGTCACATGACCTCAAGCACATTTCTGTAAATGCCAGAGGCTTTCGACTAGCAGTGAGGGCCCAGGTCTGATAGTGGGGAAACTATGCCCTCATTTGTCAAAGGGTAGCGTAGCGGAATAAAATAAAAGGCATAAAACAATAGCAGAAGTAATAAACCATACACATTTAATATAAACAACTCTAGTAAAAGATAACCAACCTGTTGTATAGATATGATGCAACATGTCTCATGTTCTAATAAAACATCCAGAACATGTTACATAGTCGTACAATACGATTCAGAGTACAACAAAGCAAAACAAAACAGATAACAGTATCGTGACGCTAAGCCGAGTCCCATGCTCCCCTACTCCTCAGCAGCAATCAAGTACCTGTATAGAGACTCTTTCCCTTATCCACACCCGCAGAAATGTAATCTGTTTGGGCCGAATATATGACCAAAACAGGGTGGGAGAAGTAAATCTGAGTAGGCACCCTCCAAAGGCTCGTGCCCAACTATGTATAAACATGCTACAACAGTGTTCCAAAGTAAAATGCAATAAACTGAGTAGTACTAAAAAGTAACTAACTTAACCATTTATATTGCCATTTTAATATTCAATTTATCCATTTAATATAAGAAAACACCATAGTGAATTTTTAAGTAAATAGTTAGTGTCCTCAGACACACAAACCCTTACCCTCAGGTAATCAGAATCCAACCCACAGGTAATTCCCCTCAGGCGTAATAGATATTTCCCTTAGGTGTACGAAGTGTCACCCTTAGGCATAGAAGTAACATCCCTTAGGAATACGAAAGGTTTCCCTTAGGAGAAAAAGAACGTTTCCCTTAGGCTAATTCAGTCATTCCCTCAGGCTATAGTAGAACACTGCCGTCAGGCACAAGTAACCGGGCCAAACCCAACATGTAAATAAGCAATTCACATACAATTACTCTCAAGGAAATTTAACAAACATTATTACAATGGCATACCCTCGGGTATCCTAGCCAAATGACTAAAAAGAGGAAAGCACCCCCGGGGTGGTCTTGGATCCAAGAAGCAATCCCAAACAGCAGGTTATTATCACATTTAATTACCTATACAATTCTAGGAATTTAAAACATCCATGGCCTCAGCCACACGACACCCCAACATGGGTTCGTAGCACAAAAATACACACAAATGCACAACAGTTGGAAATCAAACACCAAGACACCTACCATAAATGCCCCTGATCAGTATACTCGAACGTCGCTTCCAGAAACGTCCAAGAACGACGTAGATCTGATGTAGAAGAAAACCCGTTCAAACTCAGTTAAATTACCTTAGAGGAATAATTGACAAGAACTACACAAGGAGAAGGAATGGCTTACCCGTACGGTCCCAACGTGATTGATGGAAGCGGGATCAGATTCCCAGTTCTTGAGCGGTTGATCCCCAAAGATTCGGTCATCTCTCCTAACTCACTTCCTCCGGTTCTAAGCCTTCCCTATGAACATGGGAAGCTAGTACCCATTTAAGAGAAAAAAACAAACTACACAGTGTGTACTTTTGACTACACGGTGTAACACCCCAAGATTTTAAGAAAAATATTCTTTTTAATTTCATTAATGTCTTCTGTTGTACACTACATCAAAGGGATCTTGCACAACATGCATCCCTGACTTGGCTTGCATTACACGCAAGCGCGACCTTCCACAATAGCGTGTTTTGTACACAATACCGAGTTTCGCTAAACAACGATATGCTATTAAAATAATATTAAAACTAGCCGTTATGAATAGTAATACTGACTTTTTTAAATTTTATAAATTTTATTTTTGAAAATGGAATTCATTTTTGGATTCGGAATATTGAAATTATCCTAGGGTGAAATTTTGGTATTTTTTTAAAAATTTCAATTTTTGATGAATAGTAAAAACATTGAGTTACTATTTAAAACCCGACTTTTTATTTAAATAATTATTTATTTTATTTAAATTTATTTTAGGTCAAAATTGATACATAATACCTATATAAGTTCAATGTAATTCATTAGAGTCATTTTTTAATAATTTTAGATATATAAAAATTTTATTGAACTTTTGACCCTCTATTACCCACCTCCTAGGAGAATTTTCAAATTTACATAAAACATAATTTTACCACTTTTGTGAATGGAATTTTAAAAATCCGAGAGAAACGGTTGATTTCAGAAAGTAAAATGTGGTTCAATGAGATGAAAATAATTTTTGGTGAATAGCAACTTTTTACATTTATTTACCACGGTTAAAAGTAAATAGGGTAATTAAGGGTAAAAATGATATTATTATTACCATAACACATGTCATAATTATATTGGATAAGTTTAATTCGACCAAAAACAACCTTAGGAATAAAATATGACCATTTAGGCCCACTTGGATTAGATTAGGACATTTATTATTAATTTATTTAAAGAAGGGTTAAAATAGTTAAAATCAAAGTTTAATAAGTAAATCATTTTTAATATAGGGTTATAAATAAGATAAATTAGACTATATGTATTCATTATAAAGATAAAAATATTTCCTACATAATGATATTTAATTTTTAATTTTTAGACTTTAAATAATTTAATTTATTTATGAAACAATGATGATGCAGTAATTATCTTATTAATGAAATATTGACATAATTGATGTTATAAATACCCAAATAAATGTAATTTGAGACTTTTTATGAATTCCAAAAACTTTCTATGTTAATATGACATGTTAGTGTTGATTTAATTAACTTTTGTCGAACTAATCATTCTTTTATGAGTTTCAGAAAAATCAATTACCAAATAGTGTCAAAATTGACATAAAATAGTTTTAAAACAAATATATTATATTAGTAATTGTTATTATATTCCTAAAAATCTAAGGTTCGTCCAAATGACTTAGATAAGGTTATATATATTAATAATAAATAACTTTGGGTTTTTTGGCTTTTTATAGTAAGTTTATTAACCTTATAGTGTAAGAACACAAAAAGACACGGTAAAAGTAAAATTATCTAACTTAATGTTAAATCTAAATGATAAGGTTAAAATAAGAACCTAAACTTGTCTAAATTCTATTGGATGAGAGGATTTCGAACCATCCCCACCTTAGCTTAGAAATAAATTAATTTGGAGCTATTTAAAACCGAACATGACTTTATAATAAAATAATATTATTTGTTTTTCCAAAGGTGCCCCTCTCCTCCCTTATAAAAGGGCACCTCCTCCCTCTCTTCCTCACACCACATTGAGCCTTAAGGATCGGACATCACCTACCAATTTCTATTCTCCACTTCCCTATAAATAGACTAGTGGTTCTGTTCTTCTTCAAAGAACAATATTAGTGCCCTAAGAGGAGGTTTCAAAAAGGCGCTTCAAAGAAGAGGTAATGTCTGTTACCGATTCTTTCAACTATATTTCTTCTTCCACTTCTTCTTATTTAGTTGTTATGAAGTAATAAAATCTGTATCACTCATATACTGATATGTTATTATAATTATGAAAAAACCCTATTTCACCATCTATCCATCCTACGGAAAATGAAATCACCACGCATGCGTATGTACGGCATACCGTCTCCACGCCGTGGTGTAATCTGTTTTTCCACCACCACATTACATGGATGGGTATAATGGTGTAAATAAATAACTATATATTATTATTGTAAAGTGATAGTATACATACACTCCAATACAATTCCACAATCATGGTAATGATATCATCGCTCGTGCATACGTACGAACTACCGTCTCCACGAACGCGATGAGATTCATTTTCCATGATTAACCATTCAAGAATGATTATAAAGTATATATAATGAATAATAATGAAATATATGACATAATAATGCTTCTGGATTTATATGTATATATATATATATATATTTATTTCATATACTCAATTCCATTCAATTCAATAAGGAAATGAAAACAGCGTTCATGCGTACGTACGACCTACCGTCTCCATGACGGTGTATTTCATTCCTTTTATCGATCTATAATATATGTGTACATAATGAATATATATTATATATAAATCATGTTTTATATTCTGGAATTATGTAAATAAAGATGTGAGTAATAATATCAAGAACGACGAGTCGAAACACATACAATAAATGAAACGATTTTACCCAAAATGATCTTTAACATGGAATTTACAAAAGAACGGGTAATATAAAGTCATAAGTGAACCATATATGATATCATAAAAATGAATATGATTTTTAATAAGTCAATGACATTATTTAAATAATTATAAAGGAGGTTCGGATACATACGAAGCATATCAGACATAAGGTAAGGGATAATTTTACAAATCTCATTTCATCCGAGATTGCTTATTCATAAGTATTTACTGGGGTTATTGCTATCATCCATGTCCATGTTTTATAAAAGTGTATTCATGTATGTTTAAAATCCTTTTTACCCATTTTGACTTTTACCCCTTGGTATGGAAGGAATCTTCGTTTTATTTACGCTACAAGGTACTTTTTGACTTTTCCGACAAAAGTATGAGAAGATTTTTTTTAAATGTATACGGAATGAAATTATTTTTATGGTTTTATAAAGCCTTATTTTCATGAATCTTTCTGCAAAATATTTCATGAATATTTTCAACAAAATTAGTTTCTTTTAAAATTTCATGACATTTTGTGAAAAGAAAATGATTTTGAAGAAGAAAGGATATTTTCCTCAAGAATTCATTTCAAGTGTTTTATCAAAACCATTTTCCATCTAAGATGAAATTATTTCATATGTGTATGTTATAAGTATAATATATCTATGATTTACATGGTTTCACTTTTCTGATTATGAAATGATATCCATTTCTTTTATATGGATTATTTGATGATGGGATGATGTTTATGAAACACATTTTATTCGTTGGGTTATTATGAATGATGTATGTTTATTTTGTGGCACAAGTAATAATGATTTCATTATGAGATGGGTGGGACCTATATCTCCCTCCAATGCATTGGGTAAAGATTTATATCTCATGAGATAGACATGGCTAGAATGGTATGTTAATCTGGTTCAGTGTTACAGGACTGAAATGAGGAGCGAACTCGATTCAGAAAGGGACTTTGTCCACTAAGATGGTCTTGGAAGCAATGCCTTGGCTACTATAGAAATCATAACATGTGCAGAATGGTTTCCACAATTACATGTTTTATTCCCATTTTATCATGGTTGATGTTCTATTATGATATATGCCTTACGTACTTCCACGATTTATGTATTTTCTCAAGATTTTGATGTCTAAATTTCATGTTCAAGTTTTTTCTTCCAAATGTTTATGGATTGTTTTTTGTAATCTATGTTTGCCCTTGCTGAGCATTTGATCTCACCCTTTTTATGTTTTATTTTCCCCAGGAAGTAAAGAAAGGTTTTAGGTAATGACAAAAAGGGGAAGATTGTTATGGGAGTTTTTTAAGATATTTCAACACGATTAGAAGTTTATATTCCGAGTTTCCAAAGACACTAAACTATCACGGTCCTTGTGTGTCTATTTTTGTTATGTATTAAGTATTACGAAAAAGTAATGTAATTTCCATGTACGTCAATCTTTGGGTCTCTACACACGGGGTGTACATCCCTCATTTAACTGTTCCTCTAGCGGCACTGCCAATCTGTTTATCAGTCGATATGAGTGCACGACGTGTATTCCTGATTACATGGCGTGTACTGTCGCGCAGCTGGTGGCTAATTCCACCGCCTTACTATTTGCCTACCGACTGACTACATGGCATTTAATTACCACTACATGGCATGTAGTGGGTTTTTACCCCCTTCGTCGCTGACATGGCTACACACCCTGTGTACTCATCCCACACGACCAAAAGTACACGGTGTGTGGAATAGTACACAGCGTGTAGTCCCAAATTTTTAGCTTTTCCCCATTCTCCTTATTTAAAAAAAACACTTAAGGAAACGAGAACAGAAGAAACCCATACCACAAAAATAAGAACCGGGTTCATACAAACTTCCCCCCTTAATGCAATTCATCCCCGAATTTCTCTTCCAAGGGTGGTGAAGATAAATCTCAGAACAACTCTGGCCACTGAGCACGTACATCGGTCTTCCACTCTAGGTTTCGTCCTATACTCGACCATGCTGCCATAACACCTGTACGAGAGGAACTGACCGGACTTAGAGAACCTTCATTCTCCTTTTAGAAATATGAATTGGATGCTCCTAAAAGGACGCATCGATCTGAAGCTCAACCTCCTTAGGCTGAAAAATGTGAGACTGGTCTGAATGATAGCGGCACAACAGAGATATATGGAAGACATCGTGCATGGCTAGGTACCTATGTGGTAACTAAAACCGATAGGCAACCTACCCGACTCTCTCCAGAATCTCAAATGGCCCCACATACCTCGGTGAAAGTTTTCCATGTCTCCTGATCTACCTGTATCCCAAACTCGGTGAAACACACAAGAAAACCTGATCCCTGACCACGAACTCAAAAGGTCGTCTACAGCGATCAGCATAAGATTTCTGATGAGATTGTGCGGTAGCCATCTACTTTCGAATCAACTGGACCTGCTCAGAAGTCTACTGCACGAGACGTGGTCTGAGTAAATTTGCCTTGCCTGTCTATAACCAGCACAAAGGTGATCGGAATGGCCTACCATATAAAGCCTCGTAAGGTGCCATCTCAATAGTCGCTGGAAAACTGATGTTATTGGAAAACTCTACTAGGGGTATGTGCTTCTCCCAAGAGCCCCCAAAGTCCATCATGCATGAATGTAGAATGTCCTTGAAAACTTGTATCATATGCTCTGACTGGCCATCAGTCTGAGGGTGGTAAGTTGTACTCAGAAGCACCTATGTACCCAGCTCCCTCTGAGAACTTTTCCAGAGACGAGACATAAAACGGGCATCCCTATCTGAATCGATATAATGAGGAATCCCATGAAGACGTATGACCTCTCGGATATACAACTTCCTGTGCTCGTAAATACCGAAGGTCTCCTTGATCGGCAAAAAGTGAGCTACCTTCGTGAGTCTTTCCACAACAACCCACACGACATCATTGCTTCGAGGTGAAATTTGAAATCCAGTCACGAAATCCATTGCGACATCATCCCATTTCCACTACGGGATGTGTAACTGCTGTAACAGTCCGGCTAGCCTTTGATGCTCCGCCTTTAACTGCTGATAGGTGGAACACCTCGTAACAAAACTAGCTATATCTCTCTTCATACCCGGCCACCAGTACTGACGTCTCAAGTCACGATACATCTTGGTAACCCCGGGATGAACATCCCAAGCTGAATCAGGAAACTACCACATCAACTCCTCGCATATATCCCATGGAACCCACACTCATCCATGGAAATGTAGAATTTCATCATCTCCTATCATCTATCCAAGAGATAGGTCCTCACGTGCCACCGACTCCCATAGAACTAGGCCTTCTAAATCTAATAGTTGTCTCATCCTCACTCTATCCAGGAGGGTATAAGTCATAGCTAAAGAAGAAAGATAGGTCTGCCCCTGACTATCATGAACCTCCAAATGCATCTTAGAGAACAAATCCATGAGCTTCAACTCACCACTGGCCTCCTGTTCTGCCTGTATCTGAGTCCTCCTTCTCAGAGCATCAACTACAACATTACCTTTATCAGGTGTATAGTCAAGCTCAAAATCAAAGGACTAGAGGTATTCGACCCACCTTCGTTGCCTCAGATTGAAGTCATGCTGTGTAAAGATATACTTGAGACTTTGGTGGTCAGTGAAAACCACAAAATGTTCTCCCAAGTGGTAATGCCTCCAACAACGCAACACATGCACAACTGCAGCCAACTCGAGATCATGTGTCAGTTACTTTCTCTCTTGTGGACTCAACTGTCGAGAACCGTATGAAATGACTCGATCTCCATGCATCAACACTACTCCCAGCCCAATTCCTGATGCATCACAATAAACTGTATAGCTCTTCCCTTGCTCTGGAAGTATTTGGACTGGTGCTGATGTCAACCTTCCTTTCAGGTCTTGAAAGGTTGTCTCGCATGCTTCTGACCAAACGAACTTTACACCCTTCTTAGTCAGACCCGTCAACGGTGCTGCTAAGAGGGAGAAGTCTTGTATGAAGCATATTTAGTAACCAGCCAGCCCCAAAAAACTGCTTATATCAAACACGTTCTTAGGCTACTCCCAAGACACTACTGGTCTCTCCTTCTCTGGATTTACTGCAACTCCTACCTCTGAGATTCTATGACCTAGGAAGTGAATCTGCTACATCCAAAAGTAGCACTTTGAGAGCTTAGCATATAGCCGATGCTCTCTCAGTGTACTCAATACGATCTCAATATGGGTGGCATGGTCGTTTCGAGTGTGAGAGTACACTAAAATTTTGTCCACAAATACTACCACAAAAGAATCCAGATAAGGATGGGACACCCGATTCATCATAGCCATGAAAACTGTTGGTGCGTTCGTGAGTCCGAACGACATAACCATGTAATCGTACAGACCATATCTGCTCTTAAAAGCTGTAAGTGGTATATCTGATGGTGTCACATGCAGCTGATGATATCCTCACCTCAAGTCAATCTTCGAGAACACTCGTGCTCCATGAAGTTGATAAAAATGATCATCAATCCATGGAAAGGGTTATCGGTTCTTGACCGTCAACTAGTTCAACTTCTGATAATCCACACAGAGTTTGAGGGTACCATCCACCTTTTTCGCAAAGAGGACTAGCGATCCCCAAGGAGAAGTACTAGGTCAGATGAAACCTTTTTCTTGTAACTCCTCTAACTGCCTCTTGAGCTCCTGCAACTCTGGTGTAGCCATCCGATAAGGAGGAATGGACACTGATGTGGCCCCTGGCACAAGCTCAATAGAGAAATCCACCTCACACTCTAGATTTAGTCCTGAAAAGTAATTCGGGAAGACATCCATGAAACGATCATCCATTGGAGGAAAATCCGTCTGACACGTCCCTTGATCATCCAGATATAAACTCTCAATCTAGGCTGTGACTCCACCTCTCCTACGATGCTCTGGTCCAGCTCGACTCACCTGAACATCCCACTTTGCCTTGTATAGAAACTCTTCACACTCTGGTGACGTGAAAATCACCCTGGGATGATAAAAATCTACAAAGGCTTGGAAGGGAACCAACCAGTCCATCCCGAGAATGATATCATAGCTCGTCATCTCTAAGACACATAGATCCCATAGAATGTGACACCCAACAACCTCAAGGGGGAACTCCTTGCACTGACGCATACATGTCGTTCTAGTTCCCAACAGCATGTCTAGAGTCATTACAGTATAAGAAGAAGAAACACAGATCCCAAGGCTCTCCACAATGGGCACAAATATTAAACTATGTGTAGCACCCGTATCAAAAATTAGTGAAGATAAGACAGAAGATACTAGAATAGTACCTCTGACTGTAGAAGGTCCGGGATCCAGCACCTATTGGGTCTACTGCAATGCATATTCCTGCCCTGTTCCACGACCCTGTGACACATCCTGACTACCCAGAGCTGTCCCACCCAACTTCCTCTGAGATCATGGTGTCTCGCTACCATGACCATGACCACCATCTCTGCCTGCATGCCCTAACGTATTCCAATTTCATGACTGGTAAGAAGCTACTGGTCATGCTCCCGTATGTGGAGTCTTCACAGAACCCCTCACACTAGCCACTGGTGGAAACGCTCTGCAAAAGTGCTACAGATGACCCATCATTCCGCAAGCTCAGCACTCCACTAGATCACGTCGGTGTGCGGTCTCTTGTTCCCCTCTTTAGCACACTAGTAGCAAAAGGTTGTGCCACATAAAGAAACTTCCGGGCTAGTACTTCCACCATGAGATAAATTCATTTGTCTCTTTCTCTTACAGATAGGTATGGTACCAAAAACTGGTGTTGAACAGCCCTGGCATGCACCACTAGCTTCCCACAGGTTCCTCTATGTAGTCAGCACCTGGTTCACAATTTCATTTACTCAAGGAAACCTGAAAACATTCACCAGTGCTTGGTTGTCATAACAAAGACCATTCTCAAAACTTTTGGGTCTCAACGTCTCATAACCCACCAGTACAGGTGAAAAATACTGAAGCTCTATGAAACGAGAAGAATAGACCATCACCAGCATAGCGCCCTACTGCATATTCATGAACTCTCAAGCTTTATATTCCCTCAGCGTCTCTAGAAAGAAGAATTCATAGAAGACTGTTTGAAAATATTCCCACACCATTTCCCTATGATTCTCTAACTGGGTGGTAACATCCCACCGTATCTTGGCAGAATCATGCAACATATACATTGCGAGCATGACCCTCCACGCTGGAGGCGTCTCGAGATGCTCAAAAATAGTCTGCATAGACCCCATCCAAGAATCCATAGCCTGTGGTCCCCCATCCTCTGAAAACATAGGTGGATGCTGCTGCTGGAAGATATGAGACAGATCAGGCATAGATGTGGGAGCCGACGGTGCTCCCTGAAGGGTCTTCATGAACCGCATAAAGCCTTCAAGGAACTGTGCATCCATGCCTGTGTCCGGTATAATGGTTGGCGCCGCATCTGGCTCTGCTGGAGGATCCTCTGGTAGCCCATGTCCCACCATCTCTAGATTGTAATCGTAGCCGCTCTACTGGTGAACAATGTGTGGTCGTCTTGGCGGCATGAATCAACAAGGTCAAACACACACCTTAGATCCAGATTATCAAAGATTGAAAACGAAGGGACCAAAAAGGGGAACATGAAGAAGAAGGCCTTTCAAGATTAGAAAAACAAGACTACACGACATGTATATTGGCTACACGGTGTGTACTCAACTTCTCTTCCCCTGCCCGGGTCCTTTTACATGGCTTAGCCACATGGATTTTATTGAGAAATACTACATGGCGTGTATATAATCTACACGGAGTGTATGGTGTAATTTTATAACTGCCTGTGTCGTTTTTGACATGGACGACTACTTGTCTTTAAACTACACGGCGTGTGACACCCGTACACAGCATGTACACCACCCCGTTTCCCAAGCCACACGGCTAAAACCGCACGGTCTGTCCTCAAAAAAGACTACACGGCGTGTCCCATAGGTATATGGCATGTACTAGACGAGCTCTTCCGACCCGTGTTGGTAGTTACACGGCCGGATGCACGGCTCAAACTACACGGCGTGTTCCATATACACAAGGCGTCTACACGAAAGGATTACCAGGAACCATGTTGTTAGTTACATGGTTGGGTCCCTTGGTCACACTACACGACGTTTTCTTCATTGACACAACATTTTTGAGAAAAAATTGCATTGGCCCGTGTTTGTTAGTTACATGAACAGGTCTCTGGGTCAACACTACACGACGTGTACATACGTTACACGACATGTTTACCCCAAAAAATTCCCTTCCTCGTGTCCCTCGCCCACATGGTCTATGAAATGGTAAGTGACTACACAACGTGTACTTAAACATTTTTAGTTTATTCCTGAACAGAAGAATGTACACGGCGTGTTAAAAGAACTACATGGTATCTACACATGGTTTTATGGACAGTATGCATCAGAAAATTCTCTGGAACCCCTAAAACACTAAAAACAACACCTAAGTGCTAAATTCCGATCTGTGAGGGCCCACACTCCCTGCGAATAAAATTTTGGCATCTTATCTGTGTTATACTAAAATAAACAGTCAATGATCCACCAAATTCTGGTAAATGGGGGCCGATACTCCCCAAAAACCAAAGATTGGCATTCATTCTATAAACCGGCTCACACAAAAATACCCTATCAGATAGTAGGTATTTATCAAAGCAGTTATCACAACAGCATGATTTTCTAGCATAACAACTAGCGCAACAACATGCATTTTTTAATGCACCTGTATGGCATGGAAAGTCTGCATGGCAAGTGATTCCTAGTATGTGCCTAAATGATGCATGAGATGGAATACCCTCATCTCATCAGGTTTCAACTAAATAGAACCCATGGATAAAATATAACAGCACAATCACAAGTGTGTCACCCAATGGTGAAAATCAAATCAACTGTAAAATTTGAAAAATTTGAATAATTGCAAAAATACGAGGTAGACTTGCTTTTCCCTGTACACGGGTTAGCTACGCCCGGGCACAGCTTATTACCAACTATCGTTCTCGTCCTATCCCTGACTAAGGCTCCAAATAGTAAGTCAAAGAAATAAATTCCTCTAATAACACTTTTTAACGTCCCAGATACAGGTGCCACTCAACGGGTGCCCTGAAACTGGTTGGTCACATGACCTCAAGCACCTTTCCCCCAACGCCAGAGGCTTCCAACAAGCAGCGATGGGCCTCGTCTAATAGTGGGGCAACTATGCCCTCATTTGTCAAAGTGTAGCACAACGAAATAAAATAAAATGCATACAACAAAAGAGGAAGCAATAAAACATACACATTTAATATAAACAACTGTAGTAAAATATAACCAACCAGTTGTATAGATATGATGAAACATGTCTCAAGTTCTAAGAAAACAACCAGAACATGTTACATAGCAGTGCAATACGATACAGAGCAAAACAAAGCAAAACAAAACAGCCAGTACCATCATGAGCCTAAGCCTGGTCTCATGCTCCCCTACTCCTCAGCAGCAATCAAGTACCTTTATAGGGATCCATTCCCTTATCCAAACCTATAGAAATGTAATCTGTTTGTGCAGAAGACATGACCCAAACAGGGTGTGAGAAATAAATCCCAGTAGACACCCACCAACGGCCCATGCCAAACTATGTGTAAACATGAAACAAAAGTGTGAAAAAGTAAATTGAAATAAACTATGAAGTACTAAAAAGTAACTAACTTAACCAGTTATATTTCCATTTTAATATTCAATTTATCCATTTAATATATGAAAACACCACAGTGAATTTCTAAGTAAACAGTCAGTGTCCTCAGACATGCAAACCCTTAACCTCATGTAATCAGAATCTAACCCGCAGGTAATTTCCCTCAGGCGTAACAGATATTTCCCTTAGGTGTACGAAGTGACGCCCTAAGTCACAGATGTCACTGCCCTTAGGCATACAAAAGGTTGCCCCCAGGAAAAAAAGAACATTTCCCTCAGGCTAATCCAGTCACGCTCTCAGGCTATAGTAAAACACCTCCCTCAGGCACAAGTAACAGGCCCGAGCCCAACATCTAAATAAGAAATTCACATAAAATTCCTCCCAAAGAAATTTAACAAACATTATTACAATGGAATACCCTCGGGTATCCTAGCCAAATAGCTAAATAGAGGAACGCACCCCCGGGGTTGTCCTGGTTCCAAGCATCGATCTCGAACAACATGTTATTATCACATTCAATTACTTACACAATTCTAGGTATTTAAAACATCCATGGTCTCAGCCACAAGACACCCCAACAGGGGTTCGTAGCACAAAAATACACACAAACGCACAACAGTTGGAAATCAAAAACCAAGCCACCTACCTTAAACTCCCTTGTTTAGTATACTCGAATGCTGCTTCTAGAAACGTCCAAGAACGATGTAGATCAGACGTAGAAGAAAACCCATTCAAACTCAATTAACTTCCCCTAGAGTAATAATTGAAATGAACTACACAAGGATAAGGAAGGGCATACCCCTGCGGTTCCAACGTGATCGACAGAAGCGGGATCAGATTCCCGGTGCTCGAGCGATTGATCCACAAAGATTCGGTCATCTCTCTCGACTCCCTTCCTCCAGTTCCAAGCCTTCCCCGTGAACAGGGAAGCTACTTCCCATTTAAGTGAAAAAAACAAACTACAGGGCATGTACTTCTGACTACATGGTGTGTACTTCCCTCATTTAACTCTTTCTTTTGCGGCACTGCCAAACAGTTCATCCATCGACAAGAGTACACGACGTGTATTCCTGATTACATGGCGTGTACATTCACATAGCTTGCGACAACTTCCACCGCCTTACTATTTGCCTGCCGACTGACTACACGGCTTGTAAATAACACTACAAGGCGTGAAGTCGGTTTTTACACCCTTCGTCACTAACATGGATACACACCCTGTGTACTCATCCCACACGGCCAAAAGTACACGTCGTGTGGAATAGAACACAGTGTGGAGTCCCAAATTTTAGGTTTTTCCCCATTTTCCTTATTTTTACAAAAACACTTAAGGAAAAGAGAAAAGAAAAAACTTGTACCTCAAAAATAAGATCCAGGTTCTTACATCTATGGTTATCACCTTAGGATATAATGAATATTTTTAATGGACAATTTTCCAAGAAAATGACCATTATACAATTTAGGGAAACAAAAGATACAAAATGTCACTCTCATTATTTTAAATATCCATTATGTATACACATAGGGACACATAAAATATATGAACAACAAGAAAGATCTATTTTCATATTAATGAAATTATTATCAAGACATAAATTTATTTCAATATTTTGGAAATTATAAAACTAACTGAGATTACTATGCAATGCTAATAAAATATTTAAATAATAGACAAAAAATTAAAATTAATAATTTTATAAATATTTAATGTGATATAATTTGATTGAGATATTGTTTTATTTGAATTTTTATTATATATATGATATATTCTGAATTTTTAAATGAACTGTATTCTAATTCCAAACTGTCCATGATGTATATTAGGTAAAAATAAATGAGTTATGTTAAAATAGAAAAACAATAATATTTGATGAAAATAAATTTTTGTTATATAATTATTAAATGACAATTTTTTTGAAATTGGAAAATAGGATAATATTTCTTCAAATATTTGATCCTTTTTCAATTTATGGGTCAAAAGTTCTTGTATATTTAAATTTAAAACCCTTTATGAATGAAAAATATTTCACCATGTGATATGTTAACATATTTTAATTAAGGGGTTGAACCAATGGATAAGATTTAAAATAGATCATAAACATGTAAGAATTTTATTTTTTAAGTTTATTTCAACAATATATAAAGATATTTCCAAAATCATGACCATTTTGAAAATTTTGCTATTGAATAGTCAGATTATATTTTTAGGAACATCCAAAAGTACCCCTCATATCAATTTTAAAAGGGATCCTCATCCCCCAATTATTTACACAACATTGAGCAATATTTCATTAAAAACCTACCTATTTTCCACATTATCACCCCTTAAATTTTTAGAAGTTATAGTCTCATTATAAGACTAAACATAGGATCGTTTTGAGGAGAACCAGGGGGTTATTCCCAAGAAGATGTAATCAAATTAATTGATCAATTTATTTTCTTTTAATCTTATTTTACCTATGCCAAATCATTTGTATATTTGATAAAATAATATATTCTTTTACCTAAATTCACTATTTTATTATTATTATGAAACAAACATTATCCACCATCTTGCCCATAAAAAACGATGTGAACATATCGATCATGGAGATGAATGATTAACCATCTCCATATAGGTATATAATTCAATTGTCAGAAATATAATTTGTTAATGTGAATTATAATGATATTATTTTTTATATATTATATTCAAAACATAATAATACCTCCTCAATAATAATATCATATTTACCTTCTTACCGTCCATATTTTTGGGAAACATTAACATCACTCACGTGAATGTGTGTACTACCACCACCCCAAAGTAATGTGATTCATTTTTCATTTATATTTTTATTGAATGGTAAAGGATGGATTTAATGAATATATAATGTATGAATGATATAATAATGATTATATAAAGGTCTAATATTTTTTAACTTTCATTCATTCAATCCATATAATAGATAAACAGAGCTCATGCATATATATAACCTACCATCTCTATGAACGATGTAATTCATTTTCTAGGTCAATGTCTTACATATTAATATAAATATAAATATAATGAATATGTATGATATTTATAGAATTAATAATATTCTTGAGATGATGTAGTAACGATAAAATTATATATCTCTATCTAATTTATGATGTCCAAATATTCCGAACCATTGAACTCAGAATGTCAATTTTTTTGGAAATTCTGCTGTCAATGATCCATATTCGCCTTCTCATAACCTCATGGAGGTCTGTCAATATACTTGAATATATTTAGTTAGGCATTTCCCCCAATATTTGTAATGTATCTCATTTCTCCATTGATTAGACTCTCTAATCCCGAAATCGTGACATGTATTTTATTAGCACATTTCTATAAGCTACATCATGTATAGTGAGGGAATCTTCTCTTGATTCAACATTATTATGTCAAAAAAGGCCCTTCAAAATAAATCCACATTAAAATTCAGTATCCAAATGAGGGACTGTCAAATACATAGTTATAGTTCTTTCATTCCCAATAATGTAATCGAATTCCAAGTATAACATATTATATTTTTGGGGAATTTAAATTTATTCTGGATATATTTTATTATTTTTATACTTTAGATATGATTTTAATTTTATGTGTACTTTACAAAATCAATTAATTATATTAAATCAAACTTTTACACATAATCCATTTCATTAAATTTAATCCTTTCTCATTAATTATCTTATTTATTGGATAAAATCCTTGCATCTCTAAAATAATCAATCCAGAAGATAGAAATAAATAAATAATAAATGATATGATCTTGAGATTATCTAATGGTTCATTTATTGTGTGGAAAATACATCAATATTTTACATAGGGAAAAATTCAATGTTCCAGTCATGAAATGAGTTACAAAATTTCTCCAATACACCATGTATCACATGGTTTGGAATCATTATGATTTTATCCTAAACCACCCACACATGCATTTGGAAACTAAATTTATTACATGTAATCATTACGCAAACACGTGTGATGGGACCCAAATGAATGGTTAAGAGAGATTTCATAAAACAAATTGGTTATGAATGTCCTACATAATAATGGAGGGTCAATTTACATGTATACCATTTAATTTAATTTAATATTAAATAATAAAAACTAGTGTTATAAATTACTTTAAAATATGAAACACATATAGAGGTCCTAGTCAAGCACATGATTGATCATACATACAACATATATGGAATAGTATACTACTTATCATTCATTTCTATTTTTTCATTATTATTATGATAAAACACACAGATTAATTAATTAATTCCATTTCACTTAATGACAATCTGAATTACTATGCGACTACACATACTTACGGAATTCTTGAAAAAATGTAAGACCTAATTATTCAAGATTATTATAATAAATTAATTCATAATTTTAATAATAATTAAATAAAATATGAAATTTTAAAAAATAATATCCAGTCATTAAAGTATACTTCTAATACAAGAATTATCAATTTAATGTTATTTAAATAAGTCCCTAATTTGGGTACTACATGATATGTACTTACTATTAACGTAACATGTATATTGGTTGAAATTTATTAAAGATACAAGTAAGGGTCTTTGGTATGTAAATCAGATAGACTACACATCATGTACTACTTGGTACAGGTCATGTGATCCACTAGACATGTGTTTGTGAAAACCTCTAAAGGACTCAATGTCTTCCTCAAAAGTGGCACTACATGACATTTACAAGGATCTATACACCATGTATATCAAATTCAATTTGTCCTCTTGTCTTTCATAATGGATCAAAATCCACTAATGATAAGGAAATTAATGGGTTATACAACATGAATAGAGACTCTATGTTGTATACTCCGTTAAGGCAATAGACTAATAGTCTCATGAAATGTTCACCATGTATAATGACCGAAAATATTTCCATAATTTCAACATTAATTCGTGTATACTACATTGTGTATACACTAGCTACATCCTATGTAATCGAACATTTCATATTTTAGGTTTTCCAAGTTAAAATTTGTTGTGATATAAATGTATAATTTTTTATCAGTGATATGTGTGTCATATATCCTATAATACTCTAAGGAGAAATTCACATGGGTAAATGATGTGTACTCTGGATACATACCGCATAGTCTGAGACTATCTGGTCATATTCCACAAGACTTCGCTATGGAATCTACAATTATTCTATATCTAATTTTGAAATTAATAAATTTTTAATTTCAATTGAGGAAATTAAAATTTCGAAAACATGTTTACTCAAATTAGATTATAGAAAATATAATATGAAATAAAAAATTCAAAAAATCTCATATTTATCTATAATAAAATTATAATTTTCAATTCTTAATCATTACCACTAAAATATCACTTTTTGGTTCCCATAATTAAGAAATCCCATTTTGTGGGTGTTATAATTGTTTCAAAATATAGATTCCAATTACACAAAGATAGGACAATAAATGTTTAATTTGTAATGATTTCATTTAGTATTGTAATAAAAATTACCTAATCATACGATATTTTGGCACTATAGATGTTGATCATTCTAAAAACCTTATTCAGATAACTTTTGTTGTGCATGCAGTATCCTCGTTTGGAATCCCTTTAGCAGTTATCCATATATTCTACACTGATCTGCAAATGACGCCAATTGATTTCTAGTTTCTAGTGAGGCATACCAATTGCCTAACTTTTTTCATATTGATTTATTATAGTTCCTTCTAGTTTGATGAAATATCTCTAGTGATTTACACTATTGAGAGTGACAAGAGATGAAGAATTAGAAGAAAATTTCATTGTGCACGCTGATTCTCAAATCTTGATTAACCTTGTTAGTAGACATAACCATCTATTAATAGGGTTTCTGTTTAGGATAAAATATTTTTTAATTATGTGAAATACGTTAAATTATATCATAATAATTATTGAACCCCTTTCCACATAGTAATAATAATAATGATAATGATGGTATAATTATTTTTCCTTGTGTGATAACTTTCTTAGTGGTAAATATTATTTAGCAGCTTAAAAATAAATAGCCATCACTTAAAACAATATTGGTCCATTCTAATTCCATAACATTTGTTAAATACATTTAAAAATATTTTATTTGATATTTTATTCATCTATAAATTTAAATATATATTATATTCAAAATACAAGGAATTAATATTTTTCAAATATCCAAGATATCAAATAAATTAATTATTTATTAACTTTGTAATATTATAAATCAATATAATATAAATATAATTATTTATCAGTCTTGATTGTAATATTAATTCCATTAATTTTATTAATATATAATTTAATAAGGATTAATGGAAACACTTTTTAGATGACCCTCTAGGATTATTTCCAATTGGAATTGGGAGGCATTGAATATATTCCAAGATTATTATCTATAAATAGGTCAAGAAACCCGATAAAATTAACTTAATGATGAAATGTCAATGAACACATATGAATGATCATTAGGTAATAGAATCCATTTTTTATATTATATCATAAATAAATGTGAATATCCAAGTCATTAACCTATGTGTAAGATATATCATTATTTGACTATCTCGAATAAAAACATCATTCAATATTTCCCAAAAAAAATTAATGAAAAAGTTATATTCCAATAAAATGTTCATGATATAAGATTACATAAAGATGGAAGGATACAATACTTCATCATCTTATCCCATAATAACATGTCATTTGTTACACACCCAATGTACCCTAATTCACACCCAAAAATAGAATGATATTTTTTGTTAGTAAATCTAATTTTGGGTGTCCTCACATGGATAAATGATAATATTAATGTTTACAAAACATTACACATGCTCATAGATACGAAGATATTATGATACCAAACCATGCATAATTAATTATAAAAAGCATATTCCCATATTCTTCAATCATTGAGATTACATACTATGAAATCCATGAGAGTAATGTTCATCCTTTTCAGATTACTCACATATGAGATTCTACATAATATGTGTCCCTTAATAGTATGTTATCAAACTATATAATTATATTAAAGAATATTTTCAGTACATTTCTAGTTACCATCAAAGTGGGGACCTACTGTGATCTTATCAGGGCGACATATAACCTATGGAATTATTACATTAAATTCATGTATATAGTAATGAAAAATGAAAAATATATTTAATAATATTAAAATAATGGAATATAAATATAATAAAAGTATAATTAGTTTTTCCTAGTACAAAAACCCCAACAATACCACCTCTACAAAACTCTTTACATATAATGAGACTTATATCTCCAATAGTACCTAACATAATATCATCGTAGATTCTTTGACAACATCTTAAATCATTTTTTTATTTCTAAAAGACTATCCTTTTACGGATTCATATTTAAACCAAAAAATGTACTCAAAAAAATAGTATATCTCTTAACTGAGTACTTGATACATCATTTCTTATACTAGATACTATAAATATATGTTATAAATTATAAAATTATTTATTTAATTTATCCATTATACTTAATTCCTATTATGATATTGTAATATACATTTTCTCCTCCATTCCACACAATGTAAATTGAAAACATCAATCGCGAGTACATGCACCTTACCATCTCTACCTAGAATTTTAATTCCTTTTCATCACAATATAAATTAAAATCTTATAAATATAGAACTATTGTTTACATATTATATTTATGATATGATTGTATTACTATAATGACAAAACATTATTTACCATTTTTTCTTCCTTTTTTTTAAAGAATCATAACATCATTCATGTCTATGTAAGGCTTACCCTCTCAATAAACAGTGTAAATACTTTTATAATATTTTGAATTTTATGGATAAATATAAATATAAATATATATATATATATATTAAATTTATTATTTTTATAATTATTAAAATTATATATAAAATCGGATTTTTATCAGTTTTCAATGGAAATGACTATTTAACTGAAACATGAACGAAAAATGAAATACTTTTCACCAAGAACAATAATTTTGATAATGAAATTTTTATAAAAGGGTGATAAGATGTTATAAGTAATTCATATATGGTATCAAATATATCATAATGGTTCTAAAAGTGATGCTTAATATATCTATATTTAATATATTGGAGGTTTTAACATGTATGAATCACGAATAAACCTAATGTTATGGGTTTCACATCTCAATTTTATTTCAATGGGACATATTCCATATTCACATCTTATTTACTTTTTGTGGTGTATATACATTCCTATTGACATGTTATTACATAATTCATCTTAATTTAATGATATCAAGTTTTTCAATTGAATTTATTCTTTCATGGGTCTTATGAATCAAAATTTTCCAATGTAGTAAGGGGTTTATGTTATATTTTCATTGTTTATTGGGATTGGTTGGGATGATGTTAATGATGATGAATTGTTTTGACCCATATCTCAATAATCCCATGAATTTTATTATATTCGGGTCATTACAAGAGAACATATGATTACATTACGTTTTCCTCACTTTACATACTCACTAGATGGAGAGAATGTTCTTATGTAAAAAACTAAATCATTTACCTCTTAGTTTAAAAATCCGTTTCATTACATATAATTGTTTAAAAAAAACCAGTAATGACTTTTTTAATACTTATTGATTATATAAAAAACTTCAAACTACTTTATAATTTTCAAAAATTGGTTTAAAAATAATTTTCTTTTCTTTTTATGAATGACCTAATTTTTTCTTTTAGCCGAAAATTTGTAAGGAATAACTTTTTAACATACATGGAATACAAAAAATTTCTAACAATCATGACTGATGAGTTCTTTGTAGATCTATTTGGATTCATTAGGATTATTTTAAATAAAATTTTATTTGTTTTTAGTTTTTATGAAATTTTTATGTTTTAAATAAGTGATTTCATATAAGAAATATCCCAAGTTATAATTTAATGTATTTTTTTAACTAAGATGACATCCTTTATTGTAATATATGATTTAATATGGATATTATTCATTTATATCAACCTTATTCTTTCCATGGATAAATGATGAATAGAAATATGATTTTTAAGAATAATATTTCAAAAATAAATTTAGGTAATAAATGTAAAAATATTTACTCTATGAAAAAGTCCCATTCATATATAAATAGTATTTGATTATATTTTATGATTTCATTTTAAAATAAATTAAAAAATTCAAGAATTTAAAATTGGAAAATTTTAATTAATTTTTCAATTAGTCATATAAATATTATGTTATGATAAAAGTATTTAGAATTTTTAAAAGGATTTATTTCTAGGTGAATATTATGTCATATTATTTTTATATATACTCATTATTTTATAACATAATTATGATACAAAAAGTAATAAATGAATTATTCTTTTTTAATTAAGAACAAATTTATTTTTATGTAAAATAATACAATTTTAAAATAATATTTTTTTCATAAAAATAAGTATTTGACATTCTGTAACGTAAGTTATATTTTTTTATAAATAATTTATATATGTTATGAATTTATTACTTTAAAATTGATTTTTATCAATGTTCGAATTTTGTTTTTAGGAATTTATTTTAATAGTTGAAATAATTATAATTAAATTATGTAATATGGTTAATTTTTTTTATTCCTAATAATAATTTTCTGATTTTAGAAAAGGAGTTACAATTGTAAAAGTATATTATAATAATAAGTTAAAATAATGCTTAATACAGTAAATAATACCATATTCACATCCCAAAATTTGTGTTCTATGTATATTTCAACCTCAAATCATCCCTTATATGTTATTTGAATCTTTTGGATCCACCATACATGATTTGTTCACCTATTATAAAATTAATTTTAGTACTCTAACTTTTTAATGGATTCATGCAGTACACCACTTATCCTACCGCAAAAGAACCTTAGTTTGAAAAAAGGTACTGAAATACATCCCTGAAAACATTTATATACATCCAATAAACTCTTATAAGAATCCAAAAATTATTATATCATCAAATAACTATCTCTTAGAAGGCATAATCCAATTTTATAAGGATTTTTTCCAAGGAGTTTTGTAAAAATTCTCAAACCACTCCTCATCATTTCAGATTCCTCGGGTATTGTTATTCTACGTCAAAGTCTATTTTACTATCATAAAATAATAAAATTAATATCATTGGTATAATTTAATGTTTTTAAATTAATGGAACTATAATTATCTATATTACCCCATTCTATATATAAAATTGAAAATGTCACCCATTAGTACGTGCAAGCTACTTCCTCGATGAAGTGACGTGTTCTATTTTTCATAATCCCCATACATGGCCAGTATAACAGTTTATTTAATAAATAAATATGATATTAATGAAATTATTTTTAATTTTAATGTTAAAATAAATTTATAAAAGTTTCTATTAAATGAAAAAGGGCATCTTCCCCCATGTGTACGTGCAGACTACCTCCTCCATAGAGAGATATATTCATTTTTTTTATAATGCTAAACGGTTGGTACTCATATATACATTATGTATATATATATATGTATAATTAAGTATTAACATATTCCATGAAAATGGGTACTAATGGATAACAAAGAAAATAAATACTATTTTAATGTGATCTCTTGATAATAGTAAATTAGAAGAACTATGATTTCCAGGGATTCTGATAGTAGAAACCATGTCAATAGTTTCCATCAAATGAACACAAGGATGAGTAAATATTTGAAACACAAGGATTTTAATTTCTTTTATAAATTATTATTCATAAAATTATTATATATTAATTGGTTTTATGGATTCTATTATATAACATATGACAGATTATTGAAGTTATTAATAGTGGATAATGAAATAAATATAAACTATATAATAAAAATATCATGAATTATTATAATTTAATAGTGGATATAGTAATATATGTAAATAAAGGTATGAACTAGGTAACTAAGATGGTTTTATTTATGGTATATGAGCTTAATGAGCTTTCTCAGTAGTTAAGTTTAAATGTTTGCTATTTTCCTCTCTCAACTTCATTTCATGAATCTTAATGCTTCCTATATCAGTATAGTTTCCAAAGATTGATTTATTGTATATTAATATGACATCATATGTCACTTCAAAATTATTTTTTGAGGAATTAAATTATTATATGTATGATTTATTATTTTATTTATTTATTTATTCATAAAATTTGATAATGTGATAAATAATTCACATCATATACAAGTGAGCTCAATTTATTCCATGTCTATATTATCTACTCAGGCCAATGTAGTCATTTATTATTTTAAAATAAAAATAAGTTTTATTTAAGGTAATCATAAAATTTATCTATATGTGTTTTAAAATGTAATATTTATCAAAAAAATTATAAAGTAGGTTTCCAAAAAACATTACTGTTTTAAATGCTTTTTTACATTTCATAGATCTTATATTTTACCATTAAATCTATTTTTTAATTATAATGTTTTTATAAAATTATGACCAACTATACACCTCATAGGCTTTAATATGATAACAATATTGACTCCGAAATCCCAACCCTAGTAGGCCTTGGGATGAAGAATAGAACTAAGGGTATAAACAATACATTGGGGAATTTACCTCATAAAAAGTCAATGATATATGATAAGAAAGGAACCACTGATGAAAAACATGTCACATAAATTTAAAATAACTAGTATATCACAATTCACGTTATGTGACCAAAATAAATCTCTATAATAAAATTTTACCAAGGGAAACTAATAAGTAATTAACTCTACAACAATATCAATCCCTATTCTAGTAATGTCCAACCCAGTCTTTTTTTCCCTCTATAAACATGAAAATAGTTTTTATATACACTGGGAGAATATAAATTTTATTATTAGTCAGATTATACTCTTTATCTAATGTAAATGTGAAAATCTCCAAATAATGCACATCTGAATAAAAAAATAACTTACACCTAAAATGGTCAAATAACCTTCCAAGCCTCCTCATAGAACACTAAAAAAATAAACAATCCAAGGAGGTAAAATAATATAAATTTAACATAGATAAAGTAACACAACATTAAGTTCCCCTATTATATTCTATTCAAATTTCCTAATTTTAATCATTCTATGATCCGATAAATTCAAAATAACAATGATCACAAATGAAAGTAAGTTTGATGTGGGTCGAATAAAAACCTAATGTATCCCAGCCCACCACATGGCCCGACACCATGTACTGTCCTTTGAAAATATAAACATATCATTTTTATTTTCCACACATTATTTGTGACAAAAAAATTCCATTAATTAACTTATATTATGGAATATGGGTATCATGGAATTGAGGAACATCACCCTCATTCCCTCCTCTTACCATACGAGTCTCCCACCACCTATCACATCCTCTCATCATTAAGTGTCACCACTAACTATGATGATATCATCTGTTAGTCCATCAATATTCGGTTTCACCTCCATGTTTTTTTAAAGATATTTTTGGGTATAATGGGTATTCTACTAGAAATTTCCTCCCCGTTTTTTATACTGATGAAAAGATCACATAAACAATTATTTTTTGATATGTAGTACAATTTGTTGGTGGGGTGTATATAAAGGTGACATGAAAGTACAATGATAGTACATAACACACAAATCCCACTGAATGTTCACATAAAATGTAACTATATGAGGCCAAAATACTACCACATCCTACAATGAAATCCATAAATAACTACTACCACTACTAAAGGAAAATCACTACAAAAAATCCATACAGTATCCACAATTCCTTATTTATTTATAGATTTTAAGAAATTCTAGATTATTATTTTTAATTACATATAACTATTTATTAATACATTCAATACAAAATTTAATGAAAAACACCACACATGAACACCTCATATGTATCACCATAATGTTTAATGGTGCGTTTTCTTTTTAATATCTTATGTTTCACGCAACAACAAGTTCGAACACACCCTGGCCTATTAATAAGTGATTATTACAACCAAGATATATAAATAGTGGAAATGAATATTATTAACCATGTTATGAAATTTATATTTTACGTTTTCATTTAAATTATTTTATACACATAAGATAAGAATTAATCCAATATTATGCTTAAGTGGTTATATTTTTATAATGGAAGGTTTACCACCTTTTGATGGAACGCCTATTTTAAATCAAGTCTTGACACATTTATAAAAAATATATATATAAAATAATCATAGTATCTAAAATATTAATATAAAATTATACTTTGTTTCAAATTTTGGTATTTTTCTGATAAGTTTCATGTTTTCATAAATAGTGAAGAAACTAAATTTTAATTGAAAAAACATTTTTCCAAAAAATATAATTTGTAATTATAAATTAAAATTTTTATTTTTTTTATTGTGTAAATATATTATATTTTTATCATTTAGTCTAATTTAAGTACTTGGAACCAATTTTACATTGAATTTAGATATAAAAACATTTTAATATATTTCTTATTTCAAACATTAAAAATATATTTTCTCACCCCTTCAATGGGATGAATTTTAAATTAATTGTTGGAACCTCAAAATTTTAATATTGAAAATATTATATAAATATTTTTAATTTTTTATTCCATATTATATTATTTTTTGAATTATAAATAGTTACTTTAGTATAGTTTTCATTACAATGGTTAATGATAAATAGGGCAATTAAAATTAAAAATAATATTACAAATATTAAAATAATTACCAAAACACGTGTCCTAATTTCTATGTATATGTTGCTTTATACCAATATAAAACTTATTATGATATTATATTCTTTTTGAAACACATTAGTTAGAATATGAAACTTATAATACTCTTTTTAACGATAAGTTAAAAATGTCATAATCACGTTTTTTAATAAGTATTAAAATTTTAATATATCGTTATATAAAATATAGATTCAAATAAAATTAGTCATTTCATGAATAATAAATTTATCTTCATCGTGAAAATTTAATTTTAATTATTAGATAATAAATAATTTAATTAAATTCAATCACAATAATTATATAGTAATAAATTAATTAATGGAAATTACAAATAAATGATATTAAAATATTAAAATAAATAATATTTTACATAATTAATGACATACAAAAATTTTATAAATAACATAGGAATGATAGTTATATATTATAATTGTTTTTGGTAGCTATAATATTTTTTTAATTTTTTTAAAACATAAAGAAAAATAATAGTATCAAAATAGACATAACAGACACTTTAGAATAAATAACATTTTATTAAAAAATATGAAATTCCTAAAAATATATATTTTTGAAAAATAATTAGAATGAGGTTTTAAATTTCATTAATGATACATTTATGGTTTGTTTTTAATTTTATATATCACTAATGTGTAAACGATCTTGTTGTCATGGTAAGAGATAAGGGGATTAACAAACGGTTAAAGGAAAAATATAATGTTAATATTTTGACCAAAACTTTTCAAAAAATCCTTGACTGAAAGTATTTAGAAAAATCATAATTTTAGATTCAAAATAACACATTTTTTATCTATTTTATTTTTAAAATCAATTTATATTAATTTAATATTTTAAAGGATCTGAAGACTACCCCTCCCCTCTCGTATAAAAAGGCAACTCATCCCCCAATTCATCACAAAACATTGAGCCTTATTTCTTGACCAACACCTCCACATTTTCCTTATAAATATAACTAGATAGATACTAGAGGTTTATTTCTTCTCTAAACACCAAACCTAGAGTTCCTAAGAGGAGATCCAAACGAGGTATGCTAAAAAAGAGGAAATCTTATTTACCAACTCCTATAAGATTATATATTCTCATACTTCACCTTACTATCTTGTTTATGTACCAAATTAATAATTACATTAGAATATATATTATGAGGTTTTATTATTAATATTTGAGATCCATATTAACTGTTTTATATATCCTAAAAAATATCACTATGTGTGTGCGCGTACGTACGACTTACCATCTCTACGTTGTGCTCAAATTTGTTTTTCATCCCCAATTTATTTGTATGGGTATAATGATGAATATAATAGATAAAAATGATAAATTTTACATGATAATTATTATTTATATTAAATATAGTATCCAATTCTTTACTAATTAACCCAGAAGCAAATTATATCATTTCTTGTAAGTATATACGGTCTACCATTTCTACATTGTGACAAGATTCATTCTCTATATTAGCCATTCAAGAATAATTATAAAAATGTACATGATGAGTGAATTTAAAATATATGAACTTCATATCATTATGTATAGGAATAAAATGTATCCCATTCATCATAAATAATACATTCACGACAAAGAAAAAAAATTAAATAGTTAACACTAGATATAGTGCAAATAATGAAATATTATTAACAAGGAGATATAAGAGGACTATATATGATATCATAAATACAGATAGTATAATGTAATAATTTTATAACATACATCATCCATTATATAAGATTTTCAATCACCTATAACTAATGTGAAGTACAAGGTAAGGATTAACTTAGCAATGTCATTATTATTTGCGAGTATTTATACATAAGTATTTTTCGCGACATATTTTTCATCCATGTCCATGTATCCTATGAATTTATTTGAAAATATTCTTTCTATTCTTGTATAAATGTTTAATGTATTTTTACTCATGTTATAATTTTTATTAAATTTTTTAAATGTAATCTTTTTCATTTTTCAAATGATTTATATTATGGCTTTTTTGATGAAGATATTTTTTGCATTTATGTGGCATGAGTGTTTTTACACCACCATGAAACCATATCATTTTGAATAATCCCTTAAAATATTTAAAGTATATTTTCAAAGGAGATATTATATTTTTATATTGTGCTAATTTTAAATGATTTCAAATTAAAAAGTGGAATTTCTTAAACAAATCTACAGATTTTATTAGATTATTTTCATCTATGTCGACATCCTTTGTTGGATTTTATTTTTTAATTGCGGTTTATTTCTTATGATAAAATATAACATATTTTATTGAAGGTTTTATGAAATTTTTGAGTTTATATGTGCTATTTTGATACCATTCTTGTTTTATGGTAAATATAAGATCATTTTGTATTGTATTTTTAATTTGAATACTTATGTTAGTTATATTCCACCCTTTTTCATATGAGTAATGAAATGGGAATAGTAAGTGATTGGTGGGTCCGTCCATAGCCCATTTATGCATCATTTGGTTCCATGAGAAAATCTAGTTTACGGTTTCAACCGTTTATGTATGGTTTCTTGGATAAATTCTTTAAGGTATGTTTATGATGTCTGACATTATGAATTACCTAATTATAAGATTAGTTATTGAGGATAATTGTGTTTATTTGATATGTATAATATCAAAGTGAATGTTTATATGGAATTATTAGATTTATTTAATTCATTATTTTTCTCATGATTGTGGTTAAGGTGCTTTTGTATCATTTATATACCTCTCATTAAATGATTATGCTTATTTGTGACAGTTTCCACTATATTGTTTACCCATACTGGGAATCTATGCTAAAAAATATCATATGATTAATTTTCCAAAGGATGTGAAGCTGTATATTATGATGTATATTCATAGTTATTCTAAGAGAATACTGATGTTCAAAGTATTTTGTATGTTATATTTTATATTTTGAATTATAATGGTAGCATCATGTATTTAATCTATTTTCGAAAACATTGAAAATAATTGGTCATTTTGAATTCGACACAAGTATCAATTCCAAAGTAATAAATTATGCCATTGGCTATGGGATACTGGGGTCAGGGGTGTTACAGTTGTTATATGAGGAACCATAGTATAATCCTTAGAAACTATATTTAAAAAACATTGATTAGGGAACATTACCATATAATTCACTTTTTGGATAAGTATATAAGAACATATCAGAATTTTGGTAAGCTATATATTATATTTGTATTACTAGAAATGCATCCCTCTCTACGTACTACGTGTGGATTTTGTTCTATCATGGATGTTACTAGGGGTAATAACTCTAATAAGGGGTCCAAGACCTGACTCATGGTGACCTATTATATAAACATTATTCTTACTGCGCACCTGGGTTGACAGTCCCTGGGGATAAGCTTTGGGTAATTCACCTTTTTATTGAAAAATTTTATAAAGGATTTGAATGTAAATATCTCCCAAAAAACCATGTTTTTTATTTTAATATTATGTATCCATAATTTTTCAATTTACATTATGTATTTTAATAGTTTCAAATTATTCATTATGACTCAAAACATAATCATGTGTATTACATTATTTATAAATGAAACCTAGTGGAAGGAATGGAAACCATATCGACACAAAAAATATATTTAAGGATTTACCTGATATACAAGATAAACAAATTGGAGTTTTCCCCATAACTATTGTCGAACAAAAAATAATTATACTAGGACAAATGGCTCGGTTTATGAACAATAACCTTTCCCGTATAGAAAAAACAAACAAAAAATGTGTAGGAACAATGTTAGACCGCTACATGATACAACCGAATCTATTATTCAGTGGGACTAAAAATCCATTTTTAGGTGTGAAATGGATATATTTGTTACAAAAAATATTTCTTTCTTTGGTTACTAATGAAAGGGGGGGTTGTCATGGAAATTTATCATCTCTATTGATATGATGATCAATGGTGGACATTATTTCTAAACATGATGGAACATGAAGAAATAAAAAAACATGGAATGAAGGGAATAAAAAGAAAATATGAAAGAAAAATACATTTATCATGAAAAACGTGGGGATTTGGAGAGGTGATTTATGAGTCTAGGGAAGGAGGATGATGATTTTTTAAATTATGAATCTCACATCCCAAGGTTATCAAGTAATGGTTTGGATTATTTACAAAATCTAGATGGAAATGCTGATTGATTATTTGATGGGTTAAATCCATTTCTCTGATGGGAACTGGTCTACCAAAAATTCTCATTTTATGGAGATATAGACTCATGTTCTATTAATAAAGAGAATAAATAATCCAAGTGTTACAACTTTAAATGAAAGAAAGAGAATATAAGAACAAATGGACACTCTAAAAAAGGAAATATTGAAAAGGGGAGAAGAATGAATTTGAAATTCCATTCTATAATAATTGAGGGATGAAACACCATAGTACTTTCTTGAAGGGAATGTGAGTTTGGTATAATTGTGTAGAAAAATTAAACCAAGTACATTATTTAAATAGAAATAATGAAGCGACGATTTAACAATTATATAATTTTCAATAAATGAACATTAAGAAAATGATTTTCCTAAGCATTAAGGATATTTTCCGAAAATAATGATAGGGTAGAAAAGGAATGTTATTGTGATAAAAAATTCATAGGTTGAGGTTTCTAATTATTTTTTGAGGTACATTAATCTTCTCTTAAAACATATCCAATTCGTTATTTAATTTAAGATCATTACCTTCATATATATAATCCTTGTTTTAAGGAATATTAGCCATTTCCATTTTTATTTAACAATGTAGTTATATGTGAAAACTCCTAAGGGAAGTATCATTGTAAAAAAGATATGTCTTTTGACCCCCTTTATGCCACATAAAAAAATGAGTTTCTAACCATAACATTGTACCTATGAATTAATATTATATAATACTTGGTGTGAATTTAATTTTTAAATATGTTGTGAATTTTTTTTGCATCAATAAGGAAATTATGATTTGTAAGGAAAAAGAAGAATCCCATATCATTAAAGCAGAAAATATATATACTATTTAATATCATGGTCATCCTCTTGTAGATTTACTGAGGAAATTATTTGGTATAAAGAGAAAAAAACATCTCAAGATGATGAAGTTAATCATCAAACTATGGATGTTCCCATTGTAAATAAATACCATGATGTGTTTAATAAGTAATCACTTGGACTTCCCAAATAGCATGAATTTTAGTTTTCTGTTGATTTAATCCCATATGAATGTCAAATATAAAAGACTCCTTATAGAATGGATACAGTGCAATTAGTTATGTGGAAGAAATTACAAGAAATGTGTTTTAAAATGGATTTATTCACACTCATGTTTCCCCATGGGGATCCCCAGTTATCTTTTCCATGAATAAAATTCTATCCAAGAGACTGCATATTGATTATAGGGAAATAAATGATATTACAATAAATAACAAGTATCCTCTACATTTTTTAGTGATTTACTTGATCAACATCATGGAGATAAATTTTTATCGAAGAATAACCTTCATTATGGATATCATCAATTGATAGAGAAGAAGGAATCCATTTTAAATATATCTATTCAAACAAGGTCTTTATATTAAAAATTTAATGTTATTCAATTTGGATTTATTAATTAACATTAAATTTTTTTGGATATAATGATCCAAGTATACAAGGAATATCTTGATGGTTAATTGTGTCATTTATTGATGATATTTTGGTGTACTCTATAATATACACTGACCATGAGAATCAGTTACAAATCATTGTTGAGACCCACAATAGGGAAGAGTAATATGGTAAATTTAGAAAATGTGAATTATGGATTTAGGATTTTTTTTTTCATGGCCATATTTTCTCCAGGAATGGAATATCCTTTGATCCATTAAATATAAACGATATAAAAAAATGTTTTATACCAACCATCATAAAATATGTACATAGTTTCATTGGTTTTTGATGTTAAAATTGGAATTTTGTTCAACATTTTCCTGATTGGATAACATGTTGAAAAACCACACACATAAAGGGGATAAATTCATATTGATTAAAGAATTTGGTGAATGTTTTTAATCATTGAATAGAATATTACTCAAAGATTTTATCATGGATTAACCATCTAGAAATGATTGATTTGTGATTTTTTGTGACTCATCAAGGAAACAATATGTTTGTGGCTTTATGAAGAATTATAGAGTTATTGAAGATGGCTCAATGAAGTTAAAAATCATGAATAGAACTATCCAACTAATGATGTTGAGTTAGAATCAGTAATCATTTCTATGACAATATGGAGACAATATCTCTATTAGGATAGATTTGAGATATATAAAAATCACTAGATTTTGAAATATATCTTCTCATAGAAATTACTCAATATGAGTCAAAGGTTATGGCTCGATATACTCAATGATTATGATTTTTCAATACACTACCTCAAGAGAAAAAATAAGGTGGAAGATGCTTTTTGTAGGAAAGACCCTGGAGATCGGGAAAAAAATACCAATTGAAAGGGATCCTATGTTCATGGATCAAGTGAATTTGGTTGTGGAAAATATCAAGGAAGGTGAAACATCACTAGTTTTTTTAATGGTTTCCAAACAATATTTACTAGAAAGTAAAAAATGTTCTCAATATGATGATGCATATTTTTAGAAGATAATTAATTTTCTGAATGATGTGAAGCCGATAGAAATTGTATATGAAGATGGAATTTTGAAATTTTGGAAGTTCATTTTCATTAAATCTATATTAAAGCTATAAATGGAGTTTTTTTATGCTCATAGCTCAAATTTCTCTATAAACCCGGATAGTACTATGTTGTATAGTGATTTGAGGGAATATTTTGGTGGGACAATATGAAGTGGGAAATTGCTGATTATGTGTCAGGATCTCTGGTTTCTCAATAATATTGAAAAAATACAATGTCCTAGAGGTTTCATGCATCATCATCCATTACCACTATGAAAATGGGATGATATTACAATGGAATGTTTCATGGGGATATCAAAGGATCATAGAAGGAATTTTGAGATATGGGTTATTATTCACCATCTTACCAAATTAGATCATTTTCATGTTATAAGATAATATTTTCCTATTGAACACTTAGTAAGAATATATATTTATTGATTTGTAAATAATCATGGTGTGCTACTATTTATTGTGTCTGATCATGATCGTTATTTTACATTAAAATTATAAGAGATTATTTAGAAGGCACTGGATACATGGCTTTATTTATGCACCACCTAACACAATCAGACTGATAGAAAATCATAGAAGACTATTTTAACATTATAATACTTGTTGAGATCTTGTAAACCTAAATCTCATGGTATGTGGGATCAGTATTGACATTGAGTAATATTTTACTATAAAAATATCTTCCATTCAAGTATTTAGATGGAACTATATGAAGAGGTATATGGAAAGAGAAGTCATGCACCAACTTTTTGTGATGTTGTTGGTGAGTGGAATCTTGTAGGCCCAAAACATTTGAGTAAACTACAGAAAATGTGAAGATTATTCAAACCCATATCAAAATAGAACAAAGATGGAAAAGGAGCTATGCTGATAACTGAAAAAGGGGTTTTCAATTTCACATGGGGGATCATGTTTTCAAGAAGGTATATCCATGGAAGTGTGTTATAACATTTAGTAAGAAATGGAAATTAAGTACTAGATTCATATAAACTTTGGAAATTCTAGAATAAATTGGAGTCTTAGATTATCGTTCACCATTACTAACAAGTCTCTCCAAAGTTCAATTTGTATTCCACATATCACTCTTATTAAAATACATGCTAGACCCAACTCATTTAATCACTTATGATGAAATAGAACTGAAACTAGATATATCTTATTGTCAAGAGCCTATCAAAATTCTTGACACTAGAGAACAAGTTTTAAGGAATCAGACCAATCGATTAGTGAAGGTTCGTTAGAGATAGCATAAAATGGAAGAGGAGATGTTGAAACCTAAGGAAATAATGATGGAGAACTACCTGACACATTTTATGAGGTTATATTCTATAATATTTGAGTACAATATATTTTTTTAATTTATTTAAAAATGTAACATGCTAATATTTCATTGTACGTTTTCTTTTTAATAGCTTGTATTGCCAGTAACACTGAGTTTGAACATAGTATGACTTATTATTATGTGATTATTATAAAATATTGATTAAAATAGATCGAATTAATATTATTAAAAACATTATGAAATTTATATATTTTATATTCATTTGAAATATTTTATAGACATATGATAATAATGAATCCAATTTTACACATTAAATTGTAATATTTTTATAAAGGGAGTTTTATCGCCTTTTGATGGACACCTATTTTAAAAATAGTTTTTAATCATTTTATGCATTTTATTTACAAAAAATATTCTTTGAATGTATGATATAAAAATTTACATTGGTTCATTTTTAGGTATTTTTATTATTACTTTCTTCTTTTGATGAATAGTAATAAATTCTAAATTTTAATTACAAACAAATTTTTAAATAAAAATAATTTATATGGTAAAATTATTATTTTCATTAGATTAAAAGCCTAACTATATTATATTTTTGTCATTCAATCCAATTTAGGTCCTTGGAATCAACGTTATATTGATATAAAATATAAAATCATTTCAATATTTTTCATGTTTTAGACATTAATAACTCATTTTCTCACCAACGTCCATGAGATTAATTTTATATTAATTAGTGAAAATTTTATGTTTTAACTTTTGAAAAAGGGATTCCATTTTTTGAATTATTGGTTCTAAATTATTTAAATATTTTTATTTTATTTTTTGGGCATTATTAATAGTAACTTTGTTACCTTTTTTATTCACAATGATTAAAGATAAAATAAGAAATTAAAGGAAAATATAATATTATAAAATTTATAAAATTACCCTAAAAATTATTAATTTAATTGGTTAAGTTTTCTTTGATAAAAATATACCTTATCTAGAAAATAAAAGCTTTATAAGAAACATGGGTATGAATATGACACATATAATATTTTTTTAAAATATAAGTTAAAAATGTCATCCACATGTTTCATAATATATATTACATTTTAATACGTGGATATAAATTATATATATTCAAATGAAAATATTAATCTAAAATATAATAAATTTATCTCTATCATGATACTATATGTTTAAATTTTATAGAAAAAATAACTTAACTAAATACTCTAATAACAATGATGCAATAATTGTTTAATCAATAAAAATATCAAATAAATGATATTAAAAATAATAAAATAAATTTAATTTGACATAATTAATTACAAAAAATAATTTTATTTATAACATTTACATTTTAATGATATATTAGATATATTGGTTCAATGATATAATGTTTATATAATATTTTTCAAAATAAAATTAATGGAAAGTATCAAAAATGACATAAATCATAATGAAAATAAATAATATTTTATTAAAAGATACAAAATTCATAAAAATATAATTTACATAAAAAGTACTTATATAAGGTAAAATATGTCATAAATGATACCGTTGGGGATCAATTGACATTTTATTGTAACTATATTATACCTAATGAGTAAAAAATCAAGGTTTTCATTGTAACAGTTAAAAGGTTTAACTAGGGGTTAAATCCAATAGATAAGGTTTATACTATGACCTACACATTTATTAAAATCATTGGTATGGATTATTTTGATTCATAATCATCATATAGTCTAAATAAATAACTTCTGAGCTATTCAAAATCAATAATAAATTTATATTAATTTAATGTTTTATAGGATTCCAAAAGTGCCCCTCCCCTCTCTTATTAAAATGTGCCTCTTCCCTCACTTCACAACACAAAGTGTATCCTTAGTTTTCAACCAAAACCTACCCATATACCATATAAACCTCCCTGAACAAATACTGGAGGTTTTGTTCTACTCAAAACAGAATCCCTAGTGTCTCTATGAGGAGATCCAAAGATGGTATGCTAAAGAATAGGTTATCATCTTTTCCAACTCCTTTAAGTTCATTTCTTCAAATTCATCTTATTTGTATGTTTTTCATTAAAAAATAATAAATACTATATAAAATATATTCTAATACATTATTATTATTATGGAACAACCATATTTCTAATTTTATCCATCTTAACAAAAACAATATCACTATGTGTACGTATGTACTACATAGCGTTTCCACATTCTACTGTATTTTTTCACTACCAATTTATTTGGAAAGATATAATGATTTAAATAGTGGATATAAATAATATATATGACATTATAATGATTCTATATAATTAATATATCATTCAATTTCTTACCACTTTACCATTATGGAAATTATATTGTTGCTCGTGTGTACGTACGACCTACCGTCTTCATGACACGATAAGATTCATTATCTATTTTAACCATTCTTGTATGATTATAAAAATGTATATGTTGAGTGAATTTACTATTTATGAACTTAATATAATTATGTATTTGAAAAAAATATATCCTATGGATAAGAAAAATGAAATACATGAAAAAAATAAGTAAATAAAGTAGTTAACACTTGAAATAATTGTAATTATGAATCTTTATTAAAAATATGATATAAGAAAATCATATAACATATCATAAATATAGATATTATTATGGTAGGACTTAATAATACACTTTAACCATTACAGAAGAGGCTAACACAACCTCAAATGACGTAAAGTACAACGTAAGGGATAACTTCACAATCTCATTATTATTCAGGATTTTTTATACGTAAGAATTTTCTAGGTCATATTTATCATACATGTCTCTATTTTTTAAATTAGTATTCCAAAATATTCTTTCTATTTTTTTAAAAAATTTAATTTATTTTTTTACCAATGTTAGACTTTTTATTAAATTTTTTATAAGGAATCATTTTTTTCTTTCCAAATGAGGTACTTTATGACTTTTTCGATGGAAAGAAGGTTTTTTAACTTATATGATGTGAAAGTATTTTTATTCTATCATGGAGACATATTGTTTCTAATATTACATTAAAATATTAAAATGTTATTTTCAATTCAAAAAATTTATTTTATAATTCAATGAATTTTCAATGATCTCAGTGTATAAGTGGGTATTTTTAAGAAGAAATTTTGAATGATTTTATAAAATAATTTTCATCCATGTCAACATCTTTTGTTGGATTTTATTCTTAATTGAGGTTGATTTATTGTGATACAATCAACTATATTGTATTAATGGTTTTATGTTATTTTTGACTATGTATTTTCTATTTTTATACCATTCATGGTTTATATTTAATATATTATCACTTCATATTCAAGCTTTAATACGAATGTTCATGTTGGTTATGTTTCACAATTTTCATATAAGGAATGAATTGGACTAATTAAGAGATGGGTGGGGAAAACTGTATACACTCGATGCATTAGTTGTTATCATTTTAAAACCAAATTTGTGATTTTACCTACTTATATATAGTGTCTTTGTTGAAGTCTTGATAGTATGCTTTTGATGTCTAAAATTTTTCATTTCCTCCTTACGTGATTTATTATTGATAATAAAAGTGATCATTAAAACTTATAGAATATACATATGAATGTGTAGATCAAATTATTATATTTATTATGGCTATAGTATTTTCACAATTATGTTTAATGGACTTGTGATTAAATTATATACCTTTATTTAAAAGATTATTCTTATTTTTGACAGTTTCTGTTGTATTATTTACCTTTATTGAGAATCTAAGTCCACCCCTTTCTTAAGATTCATTTTTTAAAAGATGAGAAGATTTATATTATGATTGATATGTAGGGTTAAGATAAGATAATCATGGTGTAAAAAGGATTCTCTATGTTGTAGTAAATATTTTGAAATGTAATGTCAGGATCATTTATGTAATCTATTTTTCGAAATGGCTAACCTAATTGGTCCTTTAGGATTCAAAACATTTATCAATGAAATAGTAATAATGTAAGGTACCAAAACTGGGATACTAGGGTCAGGGTTTTTACTGTTGTTATCATTAAAATTTTAGTATAAACCTTGTTAAGTAGATTTTGAAAACATATATTATGGATCATTAACCTATAATTAACATTAAGGATAGGCATGTGAGAACATGCTAGAATTTTTTATGGTAGATATTTTTTCTGTATTCATAGAAATACATATATTTCTAGATACTACAAGTGGATGTTATTATTTCACAGATGTATCAAGGGGTACTAACACTAATGAGGTTTCCCAAGACAAACTCAGGGAAAGGTGTAATATGATAACGAGCCATACTGCACACTTATTTTGACACTACTTGAGGATATGTTTAGGATAAATTTTTTTGAAAACCATTATTAAGGATTTAAAATAAAATATACACCAAATAAACCATGTTTATGATTATGAGATTAGATATGAATAAGAATTTCAATTTATGTTATGTATTTTACTAGTTTAAAATTATGTATTATGATTCATAACCTAATATAGTGTTTTATATTTTTTATAATTGGTACATAGTGGAAGGAGTGGAAACTATATAATCTCATGAAATCTATATAGGTATTTCCCTCCTATGAAAGATAATGATATTGCATCTGGAGCTGTAATTCATGCTGAATATCTTATAACAATACTGGGATAGATGACTAATGTTATGAACAATATCCATAACCATATGGAACACCTTGATCCACAACGTGGAGAAAAAATGTTATACAAATTCATGTGAAAACAACCTCTATTATACAATGGGAATATAATTCCATTTGTCACTATTAAATGTATAAGTTTCATAGGGAATGTACTTCATTATTTGGGAACTAACAAAAGGGGGAAAGTTTTCATGGAAATTTATCATCTCTCCTGAAATGATGATTAATGGTAGTCATTAATTAAAAACATGAATGAAGATTCAGAAATATAAAACATGTAATGGGGGGAATTTAGAGAACTCTTCATTGAAAAATACTTTTCTCAGGAATAATGAGAATATTTGGAGAGGTAATTTTTGAGTCATAAGAAAAAGGGGGACTATAATGTTGTAAAGTACTAAGAAAAATTCACTATGTTAGGAAGGCATTATTTGAATTACATATCTAATCCAAAGACGAAGATTGATTTATTCATTGATTTGTTCAAAACATTCATATGACATGAAGTTCTCTCCAAATATTTCATATCATATGATGATAAAATATCATGTTCTATTAAGATAGAAAATGAAATGTAAATTCCTTTTTAATTTAATGGAAATCAATAGAAGAAGAGGGATATTGAACACTCTGAAAAAGGAAATAAATAAATGGGAAGAATAAAAGAGATAAAATTTTATCGTGAAATAATTATGGGTTGAAATACTCTAGTAATTTATTGATGTGAGTGGGAGTTTGTTACAATTGTGGAGAAAAAATCGACAAAAAACATGATTTCACGAAAAATAAAGAAGATACATATGTTCAATTGTAATGAAATGGAAATCCTGTAGAAATTTTTTTCTTAAATACAAAAGACTTTTACGAGTCCTTAGTTTCTAACAACGCCTAATTCCAAGGCTTGGTGTGCCTGGAATCAATTTCTGAAGTTTTGTTTGGGTACGTTCAGTAAACATACATGCGGGATTTTATATCTTTTGAACCGATGCTTAGAATTAAAATCTGAGGACACTGATGAACTCGCTGCCCCAGTAATCACTAAATGAGACCTTTATCGCAGCTTCATTTTATTGAGAGTGGAAGTTAATTTTAGGGGTTTTCTAAATAAGTTAAATAAAAATATTTGCAACATATTTTTATTGTTTTGTGGTTAAAACCTATAATTGGAGGTTAGTGGTGGGGCCCACCTGCACATAACCTCCCGTGGGAGGATATAACTAGGTGGGGCCCATAGGGGCTTGAAACCCTAGGAACCCCCCATTTATGTGGGTTCAACCCTCCACATTCCACGTTCCCTCATAATGATGCCAACTCTCTCTCACAATTAATTATCTATTCTTGCAATTAATTAATTGGATCTTTATTTTCAATTATTTTGAATTCATTATGCCAACATTATAATATGTGATATATTATTATGGTTGGAGTTGGAATAATTTTTCTTTGTCTAGTATAATTGGGAGGATCTCTTGGAGGAATATTATCCTCTCGACGAAGAACACCTTTGTCTGCTGAAGAACGATGACGCGACTTCAATCTTTCCAACCGGGGCAAGAGATGGAAGACACTGCCCACAAATAACGCTGCCAATGACATTGTCATCCTCTTTGATGATGACGGAACAATGCCCATCTTTCGTGAAATCTATCTTCCATGACATCTATCTTCCACGAATCGTCAACATTCTACGACAAAATATGAGGTAGGGGTTACCTTAATGTTTTTTCTACCCTCCGTTCTACATCGTTAAGTTGGTGTAATGAAGTGCCGATTGATATCAATGTAACATGGGGGGTTTGGGCCGCATGAACACGACCCGACTCTCCCCTTTGTTGTTTCCATTTGATGAAGTCGGAGGTAGAGTCTAAGGGGAGCAGTGCCGTCGCACTGTGCTAGAGAATAACTGCTGTCAGGAGGGTCGCGGCGGATGAAGAGGCACGACGCCGTCGTACCGCGATGTGGAGCCAAAGGCCGCGGCCAGGCCAGGCCATGGTGGTGGTGGACTGGCACCATCGTGTAGGACTCAAGGAGGAAAACCACAGCCCGAATCCGCTGGCCGCTCAGCTGTAAGAGACGGCCGGCTACTTCCGGCCGGGCTGGAGGACCACGGAGCCCGCAGGCACCGCGCAGAGAAGACTGTGGCCTGCTTCTGTGGGTCGCTCTGCTAGGCGAACCAGCCAGCTGCTTGCTGGCCTGGCTAGAAAACCGTGGATCCCATAGGTGCCGTGTGGGGAGAACCCCAGCCTGAAATGTGGGCCACGCGCACCGGGTAGAACCGGTCGTCTACAGCCGGCCGGGAAGGGGAAAGGCGGTGCCGTTTGGCACCGCTGGGCGAACCGAACCTGCCCGCAGTGCGGGCATGGTCCGCAGGGGGGCTGCACCCCACCGTGCCCGGCTGACCCCCTAGCTAGGATGGATCCACCGAGACAGGCCACGCTAACCCCTAGCTGGGACAGACCCACCGAGCCGGGTCGGGCCAACCCGTCAGCCCACTGGGTTTGACGGGTCGGGCCCAACTTTGCTTAAATATGAATATCTCCTAGACCGAACGTCTAATCGACGCGCTGTCTACGGCACTGTAACCCTTGCTATGGGGAGGTCCTTTTTCTATACTCTAGATTAGTTGTTTCCAAATTTGGAAAATAGACGGGTTTGGATCAAGTGTAAATCCAACCTGGCCCCTAGAACAGAAATGCCAATAACTATCAGACCTTGCGTCTGATTGACGCGTCGTATGTCGCATTGGGTTCCTTTTGATGAGACGGAACTATGGGATACATAAACTCGAGATTTTTTGATATTATATGTATTTAAACTTGACACGAGGAGAGGACCCTCCTGGAATCGAGCGTGCTGTGTACAGGAACCCTAGAGCTGGCTGCGATGACTACTGTACCAGAATCCTTTGTGGGTTGGACAGTGACAAATATTGTACCAGAATCCTACCTAGGTTTGATAGTGATGACTATTGTATCGATAACCTCCATGGATTCGACAGTTCTGACTTCTGTTCCTGTATCTTGTGTGGGTCTGACAGAGTAGGTGGTCCTGTATCCTGTGTGGGTCCGACAGCTTAACTGGTCCTGTATCCTTTGTGGGTCCGACAACTTTGATGAATCAGTGACTACATCTGATCATCTCTATCGCTTTATGAAAGATGTATACCTGTGTGAGCCTAGTCATGTATTTCAACTATTATCATCGTGGTGATTGAGTTTACTTCCTTTGTTGACTGGGTTGTGTTTGGGATCGAGAGTTGGAGCTGGACTATGACTAGTATCTTAGGTATATGTATGGGCATACACCTAAGTAAGGTTGGTTGATACTTTGTGATTGTATCTTTCTACTGTGGTTTACCCTTTGTGGATTTTGGGAGACCTTCGGGGGTATCGGGTCACCTATTGAGTATTGTTATACACACCCCTACATAGGAATTTCCCGCACCTTGTTGTGTTCTGTGCAGAAGGCGGATGGTGGTGATCAAGGCTGAGGGTGACAGACCGGAGACTGCTCGGAGCTGGACTAGATAGGACATACTACAGGGATGAGTTCTTTGAGTTCTGTACTACCCTTCAAGTAGGATTTCCGGGTGGACGATTCTAGAGCTGTTTTCCCTTTTTTACTTGTACTTGTACTTGTTGTTCAGTTGGGTTTGTATACTGGCCCACTTACTTTCATCACACCTTACTTTTCTATTTTAGTACTTGTTGCCTCTACTTCTTGTGTTCAGACAGTGTGTGTGTTACAGGTTAGAAGTCAATTCCTTCCCTTTTTATTGGGATTACGCCTTAGGTGCTAGTCACTTGCCCCTGGCCTATGGAAGGCGGGCTTGGGGAAGTCACGACACGGGCCCTGAGGATGGGACGTGACAAATTGGTATCAGAGGAGTCGGTTCTACCATAGAACTTGGACTCTGAATCTTTTAACGTCAATAGTGTTAAGTGTTTTGGGTGTGGTTATCAGTTTAGTGAAACTGGTGTTGGTGTGGTGGCTGACATATCCATACACTAGGGCTCTGACTTCTGATTTCCGACTCAGTGCACGAAAACACTGATTGCATGTGTGTTTCCTTGAAAAAGATTTTTTGTGATAACTTTGTGTCACCTCACCAGGTATACTGTTTTAACCGTGGAACACTTGTTTCTTTTTAGGATGGACACTCGAAGGTCACCAGCTAGGTTTTTGAGTTTCGTATGAGATAGTTTCCCACCAAGCGATGATGCCTCAGTGTAGGGCCTCATCACGGTGGAGGTACCACCGCTGCCACTACCCGTTTGGCCACCGATACCACCAGCTCCTTCCGCAGAGAGTGCATGATGCCTGAGTGTGTTGCATGAGTTCCAATGCCAGAGGCTTCCCATGTTCAGGGGAGAGACCAACCCACATGCAGCTGAGGATTGGATGGAGGCTGTCATGAGTGTTTTCAGATTGGTAGGGACTCCAGCCAACCTCATGGTGATCCTTACCATGAGTCGCCTCTATAATGAAATAGGCAGATGGTGGAGCCTAATGCTTTAGGTGCATGATGAGGCATCATTACTCCGGAAAGACATTGAGATTCTCTTTCACTCATAGTTTTTTCTAGCCACCCTTCATGTGGTGTGGATTCAAGAGTTACTTCATCTGCAACAAGGCAGCATGACAGTAGATCAGTACTCCGCGAGGATCACCGACCTCCCGCACTACTCCACAGATATAGTACGAGACCCATTAATCAGGGCCCAATCCGTTGATAAGGGACTCATGCATGATATCAAGGATTCGACGATTCCCCTCACCATCCCGGCGTAGGTGAGGGGGATGGAGCGAGCCCTTCTAGTGGAGTGTTTTCTCACTGAGTAGTCACCAGCGGTGAGACCCACCACAGGGTGACACGTAGCGGAGTCTTCTGCAGTCGAAAGTTGACTGATGTCATAGAGGTCTATGAGGACCAGGCCATTAGGTGCGAGACCCCAGGATACAGGTTAGGTTGTGCGGGGCACACGATACATAGCCAGCTATACGAGGAGAAGCAGTTCTATACATGCGGCGGGTAGGGCCGCATGGCTTGTGACTGCCCGAACCACCTTGAAGATGAGCAGCAATCAGTATAGGGACCTCCCAGGCAAAGGCATAGGTTCGACCATGGTTGTCTACAAGGAGAAGGTGGACGTGGAAGAGGAGCTGGCCGAACAACGAGTACTGGTTGAAGTATCGAGGCTCTACCACCACCACCACCAGGAGGACCACCCCGACCATTGGGAGCTGGCGGACAGAGGCAGTCTCTGGTCTAGGCAGTCAAGGCCTATGACCACGGCGCACCTAAGATGATTTGAGGTACTATCTATGTCTACTCCACCCTTTCTTCAGTACTTATAGACACGGGTTCAAGTCATTCTTTAAATGCCACAACCCTCGTTCGGATCTCAGAGATTCTGACGGAGCCGTTGGCTTGATCCTTACGGCTACATACTTGTACAAGAGTAGACTCAACGATTACACACTGGTTCCGGTAGTGTGAGCTTACTCTAGGATGTGGGAGCTTCGGCTGGGATCTTCTTGTAGCGGTGTTGAGGACTTACGACGCCATCATGGGTATGGACTGGTTATCCACAGTTCATGATCAGACTAACTATATTAGGCGCAAAGTGCGGTGTATCCACACCGATGGGACCAGGTTCACCTTTACCGGTGAGAAGTGATCCTTAGAAGCGTAATATGGACTTAAACAGAGGAGGGGACAACTGATCACACATCAGTTAGCAAGTCTCATCCTCAGAGCGGTTGATGTGCATAGTTCGATTTTTCCTGTTGTGGTTAATCAGTATGCGGATGTTTTTCCTGAAGATGTTCCAGGAATACCTCTTCATAGATAGGTAGACTTCTACATTGATCTGTACCCCGGGAGAAAATCAATATCTACTCCAGCATATCGGATGCCTCCGCTGAGCTTCCTGAGATGTGGGTACAGCTGGAGGACTTGCAGGGGAAGGGATTTATCCGACCCAGTGTTTCACCCTGGGCATCTTTGATTTTGTTCGCCAAGAAGGTGAATGGGAGCTTGTGACTGTGTGTCAACTACCATTGCCTAAATCAAGTGACCGTGAAGAATAAATACCCACTCCCGAGGATTGACGACATCATTGATCAGCTCATGGGATCATGATGGTTCTCGAAGATAAACCTCAGGTCAGGCTATCACCAGCTTAGAGATCGAGATGAGGATGTGCAGAAGACGGCCTTCAGGTGTTGGTATGGCCACTACGAGTTCTTGGTTATGCCCTTCGGCATAACCAATGCACCATAAGTGTTCATGAGCCCCATAAACATGATCTTCTAGATTTAACTCGATCCTTTTGTCGTATTCTTCATCAACGACATACTGATTTACTCGACTACTGAGGAGGAGCATGCCTACAATTTGCGGGTAGTACTGGACACACTCCGAGAGAGCCAACTTTATAGTAAGCTCCCGAAGTGCCAATTCTAGATTCAAGAGGTTCATTTCGTGGGACACGTCATCTCAGAGGCTAGAGTTGTAGTGGATCCAGTGAATATTGAGGTAGTGCTTGCATGGGATCCACCCAGGAGTATGACGGAGGTGCGATGTTTCTTGGGACTGGCTGGGTACTATCGAAGATTTTTGCCAGACTTCTCTAGAGTTGCAGCACTGCTTTCAGCATTTACGAAGAAGGGGAAACACTTCATGTGGTCAGATAGATGCTAGTAGAGCATTCAGGAGCCGAGGTAGAGATTGACCAGTGCACCCATCTTGAGGCTACCAGAGGAGGGCATCAGGTACATAGTTTACTACGATGCATCGGGGACCAAACTCAGGTGTGTCCGGATGCAGGAGTGAGTAGTTATCACGTACGGTTCACGGCTGTTGAGACATCATGAGTGAAACTATGCTACCCATGACCGGGAGTTAGCAGTAGTGGTCTTCACCATGAAGATGTGGTGGAACAATCTTATGGGAGAGCGTTTTACTATCTACTCTGACCACCAGAGTCTCAGGTACATCTTCTCGAAGAAGGACCTGAACCTGAGACAGCGACAATGGCTCTAGTTCCTCTAGGATCAGGTCTTTGAGATAGTCTATACTCCCGGGAAGGGAAATGTTGTAGCAGATTCTCTCAGTAGGATATTAGGCATTCATCTTCTAGGAGAGGAGACAGAGCAGCTGGAAGTGTTGAAGATATCCTCTGCGGATAAATATGGAGCAACCTTTCTTCAATATCTCATATTCACCCCTCCACTTCTTCAGCGAGTCAGAGAGACACAGCGTGGGGACGTTGACTGTGAGACGCGATGTGCTCAGATATCCTTAGGGTAGGCACCTGATGGTTTTCTGAAGGTGGGGAGCACGTCATCCTCTTATGAGGAAGTACCATGGTACCAGTTTCACTATTGGAGGAGGTGTTGAGGGAGTTCCAAACTTCCCCTCTAGCGGTACATCTAGGAGTGGCCAAGATGTATCTGAACCTTAGACGATAGCACTGGTGGCCGGGTATGAAGTAGGTGGTAGCAGAGTTTGTCTAATGATACCTCACTTGTCAGCAAGAGAAGGTGGACAACCAGGTTCCAGTAGGCTTGGTTTAGCCATAAGTCATCCCAGAGTGGAAGTGGGATGGGATATCCATGGATTTCGTGATGGGACTTCCACGTACATCCATAGGACACAAATCAATCTGGGTGATTGTCGACCGACTCACCATATCGGCCCACTTCCTACCAATTAGAGAGAATGGCTCGGTAGAGAGCGTGGGACGCCTCTATATAAAGGAGATCGTACAACTTCATGGTGTTCCATCAACGATCGCCTCTGATCGGGATGCTTGTTTCACTTCCTAGGTAAGGAAGGGGTTGTAGGGGGCTTTTGAGATGAAGCTTCGCTTGAGCACCGCCTTCCATCCTCAGACGGATGGTCATACTAAGAGGACCATTAAAACTCTTAAAGGCATGTTCTGTGCATTTGTCCTTGACTTTGGTCATAGTTGGGAGGATCACTTACCCTTGGTGGAGTTTTCGTACAACAACAACTACCACTCCACCATCGGGATGGAACCTTACGAGGAACTGTATTTTCGACCTTGAAGATCACCTCTGAGCTAAATTGGCCCTGGGGAGTCAGCACTTGTAGGATTAGAGATGGTGCATTCTATGATGGAGAAGGTGCAGATCATCCAGCAGCAGATGAAGACTGCATAGGGAAGTCATAAGTCTTATGCTGATAGGAGATAGAGACCACTGGAGTTTGAGGATGGCGACCACGTCTTTCTACGGGTCTCACCTCGATGAGGTCTGTAGAGATTTGGCCGAGGCAGTAATTTCTCTCTGTGATTCATTGAACCTTTTTTAGGTCCTCAGGAGGGTAGGCGAGGTGGATTAACACCTATCTCTTCCACCTCAGTTTCACCGGGTGCACGACGTCTTCCACGTATCTCAGCTGAGGAGATATGTGCATGACCCATCCCACATCATCGACCATGGGGAGCTGGACATCGATGATGGGGAGACATTCAAAGAGGTTCCAGTGGTGATAGATGATCAAGAGGATCATTTCCTACGTGGACGGTTGATTCCTCTAATGTGCATTCATTGGCAGCATAGGAACCTCCAGGAGAGCACATTGGAGCGGGAGGCTCATATGTGTTCTCATTACCCCCATTTTCCCCCTAGTGTGTGTTGTAACTTACGTGGATGTAGATACCTAAGGTGGGGAGAATGTAAAGACCGGGAAATCCTTTGAATGTTTTTTATTAAATACCTGGAAATTTTACGAGTCCGCAGTTTCTGACGGGGCCTGATTCTGAGGCCCGATGTGAGTGGAATCAATTTATGAATTTCTGTTCGGGTACGTTCAGTGAATGTACGTGTGGGATTTTATATCTTTTGAAATGATGCTCTGAATTGAAATCCTAGGAAACTAATAAACTCACAGTGCCGATAATTTCTTAAGGAGACCTTTACCACAGTTGCGTTTTATCGAGAGGGGAAGTTAATTTTGGGGTTTTTCTAAATAAGTTAAATAAAAAATGTGCAACATAATTTTATTGTTTGGTGGTTCAAACCTCCAAAGGGAGATTAGTGGTAGGGAACACCTGCACATAACCTCCATTGGGAGGATATTACTATGTGGGGATGACGGGGGATTGAAACACTGGGAACCCCCCATTTATGTGGGTTAAACCCTCCACCTTCCACCTTCCCATAAAATGATGCCATCTCTCTCTCATAATTAATTATCTAAGCATGCAATTAATTAATTGGCTCTTTATTTTGAATTATTTTGAATTCATTATGCCAACATGATAAAATGTGATATATTATTATGGTTGGAGTTGGCATAATTTCTCTTTGGTTGGGAGAATTGGGAGGAACACTTGGAGGAATAATATCCTCTCGAAGAAGAACGCATTTTTCCACCGAAGAAAGACGATGTGACTTCTTTTTTTCCAATAGGGGTAAGAGAAGGAAGACATCTCCCGAAAATAACGCCACCAACGAAAACACCATCCTCTCCGATGTACATGGAACGATTTCCATCTTCCGTGACGTCCGTCTTCATTGATTCATCAAGATTCCATGACACAATACGAGGTAGGGTTTACCTTAGTGTTTGTTTCTACCCTTCATTATACATCATTAAGGTTGTGTAATGAAGTGCTGATTGTTATCAATGTAATGAGGAGGGTTCAGACCGCACCAACATGGCCTAACCCTCCCCTTTGTTGTTTCCATTTAAAAATGTCGGAGGTGGACCGATGGGGCGCGGTGCTGTCGCACCGCGCCGAAGAATAACTGCGGACAAGAGGGTCGTAGCGGATGAAGAGGCGCAGCGCTGTCGTGCCGTGCTGTGAAGATGAAGGACACGGAAAGGCCGGTCCATGGAAGTGGTGGACCGGTGCCATCGTGCCAGCCGTGTGAAGGAAAACCACATCCTTCATCTGCGGGCTGCTCTGTTGGAAGAACAGGATGACTATTGCTGACCGGGATGGAGGACCAAGGCACCCAGATGCACCGCGCGGAGAAGACTGTGGCCTGCTTCCGTGGGCCTCTCTACTGGGAGAACTGTCTGGCTGCTTGCCGGCCGTGCTGGAAAACTACGGCGCCAGCAGGCGCCATGTGGGGAGAACTGTGGCCTGCCAAGTGGGTCGCACATGTCAGGTAGAACCAGCCGGCTATGGTCGGACGGGTATGGGAGAGGCAGCGCCTCTTGGTGCCGCCCGGTGAACCAGACTGGCCCGCAGTGTGGGCCAGGTCCACAGGTGGGCCGTGACCCACAGGGCCGGGCTGACCCCCCAGCCGGGTTGGACCCGCCGAGCTAGGTCGGGCCAACCCCCCATCCCACTAGGTTTGACGGGCTGGGCCCTACTTTGCATAAATATGAATATCTCCTAGACCGCGCGTCCGATCGACACTCCCTCAACGACACTTGGACCCTCGTGATGAGGCAGTACTTTTACGATACCCTAGTTGATTTTTGGAAATATTTGGAAAACGGCCGGGTTTGGATCAAGCGTAAAACCAACCGGGCCCCTTGAACGAAAATGCCAATAACTCTCAGATCGGGCATCCGATTGACGCGCCGTCTGTTGCGTTGGGTACCTTTTGATGAGACGGAACTACGGGATACATCAAATCGAGACATAGTTAAAGTTGATGTATTGACACTTGAATCGAGGAGCGGACCCTCCCAGAATCGAGGGTGTTGTGTGAAGGAACCCTAGAGCTGGTTGCGACGACTACTGTACCATAATACTCCGTGGGTTGGACATCGACGACTATTGTACTGGAATACTATGTGGGTTCGACAGAGATGAATATAGTATCGGGATCCTCTATGGGTCTGATAGTTCTAACTTCCGTTCCTATATCATGTGTGGGTTCGACAGAGTAGCTGGTCCTGTATCCTCTGTGGGTCCGACAACTTAGCTGGTCCTATATCTTGTGTGGGTCTGATAGCTTAGATGAATCAGTGACTACATCTGATCATATCAATCACTTTAAGAAAGATGTATACATGTGTGAGCTGAGTCATGCCTTTCAACAATTATCATTTTGGTGATTGACTTTACTTCATTTGTGGACTGGGTTGTGTTTGGGCTTGAGATTTGGAGCCGGACTGTGACTGGTAACATAGGTATATGTATGAGAATATACATAAGTAGGGTCGGTTGATAATTCGTGATTCTATCTTTCTACTATGGTTTACCCCTTGTGGATTCTGGGAGACCTTAGTGGGTCTCAGGGTCCCCTACTGAATATTGTTATACTCACCCCTATACTGGCTTCACCCGCTCCTTGATCTTTTCTATGCAGACGACAGATGATAGTGATCGAGGCTGAGTGTAATGGATGAGAGACTGCTCGGAGATGGACTAGACGGGACGTTCCATTGGGACGAGTTGATCAAGTTTTGTACCTACCCTTCAGGTAGGATTTCCAAGCGAATGATCCAGGAGCTGTTTTCCCTTTTTTACTTGTACTGGTACTTATTGTTCAGTTGGGTTTTTATACTAGCCCACTTACTTTCAGCACACATTAATTTTCTATTTTAGTACTTGTTGCCTCTACTACTTCTGTTTATATTTTGTGTGTGTGTTATAAGATAAAAGGCAATGTATTCCCTTTTATCGGGATTACGCATTAGGTGCTAGTCGCCAGCCCCTGGCCTATGGAAGGCGGGCTTGGGGTAGTCACGACACGGGCCCCGAGGACGGGTCGTGACAACAATGCAAAAATTTTAATGAAATGTGACATTATTAAATTCATTATCCTATTAATAAATAATATTTTTCCTAAATAACACCATGGGAACAATGGAAAGGTTATGTGATGTCAATTACTGGGGTTGATGTTTGAAATGATGTGGTGGTAGGTATTGTAATCATCTCCTCAAACTTTGAAAATTATTTATTGGATTGTGGATAATTTTATTCTTTTATATGCTCTGAGTTTCCAAGAAAATTATTCATTTCCCTTTTGATTTAACATTGGAATTTTCTATCAATTATTATAAGGGATGTGTCATTGCAAGAAAGATATGTCTGGAAATCCCCTATACAATACATAAATTTACTTTAGTTATTGAAATTAACATTGTAACTATGATTTACATTTATATAAAACTCGGTATAGACTGGATTTCAAAATACGATTAGAAAATTTATTGAAACAAGAAGGAATATACGAATTTTGAGGAAGAAGAAGAATCACTTATCTTTAATGTATAAATATCCTATCCTGAATCGTATCTTGATCGACCCCCAATAGTTATATTGATTGAAATTCTAAGGGGAAATATAAAATAAAATTTAGGGATGAAGAAGATAATCATAAAATTGAGGATGTACCCATTGTAAAGGAAAACATTGATATATTTTTTGAGGAATTATTGGGACAACCAGAAGAGAGTGAAGATATCTTTTTTTAATTTAATCCCTGCTGAAAGATCAATATCAAAGACTCCCAATTAGATTAATACAATGTAATTTTTATAGTTAAAGAAACAACATGACAATTTTTGTAAAATTGGATTTATTCTGCATTTTGTTTCTCCATGGGGAGACTATGTTATCTTTTTTAAGAATAAATATGGCTTCAAAAAACTATGTATTGATTATTGTAAAATAAAGGATATTACAATAAAGAAGAAGTATCATATGCCTCATATCAATGATTTATTTTATCAATATCATAGAAATAAATTATTTTCAATGATTGAACTTTGTTATGGATACCAAAAATTGAACATGAAGAAGGATGAAATTACAAATACAACATTTATATGAGGTATGGAAATTTATAATTTATAGTAATTCCATTTGTATTGACTAATGCACCCTCATTTTTTATAGATCTAATGAATAGATTATTCAATGAATATATGGATGGATTTTATATGGTATTCATTATTGATATTATAATGTACTATAAATTCAATGAAGACCATCATAATGATTTACAAATCATTCACGAGATTCTCACATGGTAAGAGATATATGGTAAATTTTTCAGGATTGATTTTTGGAATTAGGAAATTTATTTTATTGTTTATATTGTCTATGAGGATTTAATATATTCTGATCCTATAAAAAAGAGGAAATTCATGAATAAAATGCACCAAAAAGAATAAAATAGTTATGTAGTTTCATTGGATTATTATGTTACTGTCAGAATTTAGTTCATAAATTTTCCCGATTTCATAACCCATTAACCAAGCTCACACATAGAGGGGTTAAATTGATATGGATAAAAAAATGTGAATAGTGTTTTGAATAATTTAAGAGTGGATTATTCAATGAAAATATCATGACATTACCATATAGAAATGATCGATTCTTCATTTAAACTATTGTATCATGGAAATTACATTGTTTTGTTCTTATATAGAATGATAAAGTTGTTCCATACGCATCAAGGAATTTAAAATCTCACGAACAAAACTATCCAACTCATGATATTGTGTTACCAGTAGTAATATATTCTCTATTGATATGGTGATAGTATCTCAATGGATAAATATATAGGATATATAAAATTCAAATGTTTTTTAAGTATATATTCTTAAGGAAATAACTCAATATGAGGAAAATAAGATTGATTTATCTACTCAAGGTTTATGATAGATCAATACACTACCACCCAGGGAAGTCAAATAACGAAGAAGATGATTTGAGAAAGAAGGAAAAAAGAGTTAATAAAATAATGAGAAGTAAAAGGGATGTTATGTTCAAGGATATAGTAAATATGGATATGAATATTATCAAGGAAAGTGAAACATTATTACTTTTTCAAATGGTTCTCATGCTATCATTACTAGAACGAGTAAAATCTTCCCATTATGAATGATAACTATTTTCAGAAAAAAATTATTGATGTGAATGATTTAAAATTTATATACATTGTATGTGAAGATTTCATTTTAATATTTGGGAAGATTGTTTGTGTTCCCTATTTACATGATCTAAAAATTGTGTGTTATAATAATCCTCATTGATAAAATTTCACTATACACCATGTTGGTAGTATGATTTATGGAGACATGAGGGAACACTTTTTGTGGTACAATATGATATGGGAAATTGCAGATTATGTGTTAAGATGTTTGTTTTTTCAATAAGTGTAGGATGAAATACAACATCCTAGAGGGGTCATGAAGACTCATCCAGTACCTTTGTTGAAATTGGATGATATAATGATGCGGTTTTTCATTATGCTACCAGAGGCTCCTGGGAAAAATTTGGTGATATGGGTTGTTGTTGATCATTTTACAAAATCAGTACATTTTATTTCTATAAGATATCATTTAACTATTTAAATCTTGGCAAGAATATATATTATTAATGTTTTAAGACTTTATGGTGTTCCTTCATGTATTATTTATGATTTTGATCCACATTTTACATCAAAATTCTAGGAGGATTTTCCTAAGGACCTATATACTGAGCTTTATTTCAGAAACATCCTACCACCCTTAAACTGAAGGACAATCATAGAGAATATTCAAACATTAGAAGAAATGTTGAGATCTTACACACATGACATTCATGGTATGTCGGATCAGTACCTACCATTCAAATAATTTTTCCTGTAATAAGAGCTTTCATTCATGTATTAATGTGGAACCGTATGAAAAATAATCTTCAAAATATTTCATAAAAAATATTTTGTTTTTATTTTTTTAAATGAAAACTTTTAGGCCTAGAACCTGATATGGAAAAAATAGAAAAGGTCAATATTATTGAAACTCGTACCAAAACTCCTCAATGTTTGCCAAAGAACTATGCTGATAACCGAATTAGTGACTTTGAATTTCATGATGAAGATTATGTTTTCTTCAAGGTGTCTCCATGAAATTGAGTTAAAATATTCAGTAATAATGGAAAATTTTATAATAGTTATATCCAAACTTTGGAAATTCTGAAACAGATTTGAGTTGTATCTTACTATTTAATAGTTCCTCCAAGTCTCTCCAATGTTTCTGATGTGTTCCACATATCAATGTTATGGAAATACATGAAGTACCCAAAAATTGTACTAATAAATGAATAAATATAACTAGAACCGGATCTATCTTATTTTGAAGAGCCTATCATGATTTTGACGGTATAAAAAAGTGTTATGTAATTAGATAACATAATTGGTAACGGTTCTTTAGAGAAACCATAAATTGAAAAAGGAGAAGTGGGAACCTAATGAAATTATTATGATTAAACAATTGAATAATTTAAAAAGGTGATAATATTGACATTTAGAAGATGAAAATTATTGAAGGATTGAATGACGTAACTCCCCATGATATCACAATATATATATTTTTTAATTGCTTCTGTTGCATGAAACACCATCTTCGAACACATCATAATCTTTAGATAAGTGATTATAATAACCTAGTAGATAAAATAGTGGGAATGAATAGTATCAAAATCATTATGAAATTTATATATTTAATACTCATTAAAAATATTTTATAGAGGTAAGATAAGAATGAATCTTTTTTTACACATTACAGGGTTATTTTTTATGAAAGGTAGTTTTTCTAACTTTTGATGGAACACCTTTTTTAAACTATTCTTGAAATTTCATTAATTTTTATTTGAAAAAATAATCTTCTTTTCAAAAATGTAATATAATAATATTATTTGGATCAATTATTGGTACTTTTTTATGTCATTCTTGTTTTTATTAATCGTGAAAGATACTAAGTTGTTATTGAAAACAATTTTTTCCATAGAAAATATTTATTGAGTTAAATTTCATTTTTTATTTGTATTAATGTATAAATAGATTATATATTAATCATCTAATTTAATACAGGTCATTTGAATTTATATTACATTTAAATTAGTTCTAACAATGTTTCAATCTTTTTCCTATTTTAAACATTAACAACCCTTTTTCTCACACCATCAACCAGATTAATTATAAATTAAACACTAAAACATCAATTTTTTCAATTTAAAAAAAATATTTCATAATAAGAATCAGTAATTCAAAATTATGTAGATAGATTTATTTTATTTTTGGGCATTATGAATAGTAACTTTAGTATATTATTATTTACCACAGTTAAAGATAAATCATGTTACTAAAGGTAAAAAAATATTAGAAATATTATAAAATAACCCTAAAACATGTCCTACATTCAATGATTAAGTTTATTTTAACCAAAATAAACATTATGATGAAATGATAATATTTTTATGCCACATGGGAATGAATTTTACACTTATAATATTTTATTTAAAGATAAGTTATAAATTTCATACTCATTTTTTAAAGAAGTATTACATTCTTAATACATAGTTATATAGAATATAAATTTAAATATAAATAGTCATTTGAAATTTAAAAAATTTAGCTTCATCATGATAATTTATTTTTATTTTTTAGAGAATAAATAATGTAATTGAGGGTTTTCATAATAATGATCCATTAATTGTGTTATCTATGGAAATATCAAATAAATGATATTAAAAATATTAATATAAAATAATTTGACATAATTAATGACATACTTGAATTTTATAGATAACCAATAAATTTTAATGATATATTAGAATTATTGGATCAATGTTATCATGTTGTTATTGTATTTTTAAAAATACATCAAATGAATAGTATCAAATTGTCATAAATGAAACATTAAAATAAATAATATTTTCTTAAATGATATATTTTTTTAAATATTTAATTAGGAAATATATATATAATAAAGTTATATATGTCATAAATGATCCATGTTTTGTTCATTTTTAATTATATTGTAACTATATTTACCCTAAAGTATAAAAAATATAAGTTGTCACAGTAAGAGTTAAATGGTTTAACTAAGGGTTAAATCCAAAATATGAGGTTAATATTGTAACAAGAAAATGTCTAAAAATAATTGGTCTGGAGTATTTTGACCCATAATTATATTATATTCAAAATAACTAACCTTTTAGCTATTCTAAATTGAAAATAAATCTATATTATTTTAATATTTTAGAGTATTCCAAAAGTGCCCTTCCCCAAACTTATAAAAAGGCACGTCCACCCTCTCATAATCACAACACTTTGAACATTATTTATATACCAAAACCTTCCCATTTTACTTTTCAACTTCCCTAGACACATACTAGAGTTTATGGTCTTCTCCAAATACCATCCCTAGTGTCCATAAGAGTATATAAAAGGAGGTACTCTAAAGAAGAGGCAATCCTCTTTACCTTTTACATTATGATTATATTTTATTCTATTTACACATAATATGTTTTTTCCATTATAAAATAATATATATATTATCATATATATTTTGAGATATTATTATGGTTATGGTAAAATCATATTCCCCCATTTATCTATCATACAAAAAAAATCACCATGCTTGCGTACATACAACTTTTTTGTCTCCATACTGTGGTGTAATTTATTTTCATCATAAATTTATTTGGATGGATATAATTTTGAATATAATGGATAAAATAATACATGTTATGTTATATTGTTTTATATAATTAACATATCATTATGTTTCTTTCCAGATTACCATTAAGGAAATGATATTGTCACTCATGCATACGTATGACCTAACGTATCTATGACACAATGAGATACATTATCTATGATAACCAATAAAAAATGATTATAAAAATATATATGACAGGAGAATAAAATATTAAAAAAATTAATAAAATTTACGATATGAATAAAATATTTCATATTCATAAGAAACATGAGTGACATTATAAAAAACAAAAAATAATTAAGTTGTTAACACTTAAAGAATGTTAATAATGAAATATTATTAACAGGATGATATAAGTGGATCATATATGATATCATAAATATGTATATTGTTTAGGAATAATTTAATATAACACTTTAATCACTCTACATGATGTTAACACAACCTGAACTAAAGAAATATACAAGGTAAGGGTTAAATTCGCAATAACATTGTTATCTGGGATTGATTATACATAAGTATTTACTGGGAAATATTTATCATCAATGTACATGTTCCAAAAAAATGTATTTCAAAATATTCATAGTACTCTTTTGAAACCATTTACATAATATTTTAACCATGTTTTTATGTTTATAAAATGGTTTAAATAGAATCTTTTTCATTTCCCTAATGATGCACTTTATGAATTTTTTGACAGAAGAATTGTTTTTTTAAATTATAGGGTGTAAGAAAAATTTTCCACCATCATCAAACCTTAATTTTCTAAAGATTACCTCAAATTCCTAAAATTTTATTATCAAATTAATTGTTTTCCTTTATAATTTTATGGATTTCAAATGATTTCAAAGTATAAAGGGTTATTTATCTAAATAATTTTTTACAATTTTATTATATTATTTTCATCTATATTAACAAATTTTGTTGGATTTTAATCTTAATTGAGGATTATTGATTATGATATACTCTACCATAATGTGTGTAAGGTATTATGTAATGTTTGACTGTGGAAGTGCGATTATGATACTATTCATGGTTTTGTGGATAATATATTAATATTAAATATTCTAATTTTAATATGAATGTTTATGTTGGTCCTCTTTTACCCTTTTCCTATGAGGAATGAGTTGGACATCGTAAGTGAAGTGTGGGGACCACCATATCCCCTCGATGAATTGATAAGTATAATGAGACAAACTAGTTTGGGTTTTTACCAATTTATATTTGGGGTCTTGGATGAAAACTTCAATGTATGTTTATAATGTCGAACATTATATATTCCCTCACTATAGGATTAGTTATTGATAATACATGTGATTATTATACTAGTATAATATTCATTTGAGTGGTTTTGTGGCATTATTTTTTTTATTCATTCCATATTATGATCATGATTAGGTTTGAAGCGATTGTATTTTAGTAATATACATTACCATAAATGTTTATTCTAATTTTGGATAGGTTACACTATATTATTTATCTTTACTGAGCCTCTGAGCTCACCCGTATATTATGTCTCATTTTTTCTGGGATACGAAGATACATATATGGATTCATATTTAGGGTTAGCTATGATAATAATGACGTTAAAATTATTCTCAATTTGGATGTTTAGATTATGAATTGTAATGTAAGGATCATGTATGTATTCTATTATCCAATACTGTTAAATTGATCAGTCCTTTCCGATTTGACACCCACTCAATCAAAATTAAATTCTTATTATCAAATATTTTTAAGGAATAAGTGAGAAACCAATTCAACAACTAAAGGAGATTACCGAGCCATTAAATTGAAATCAAATTCCACCAATTTTAATCTCTCATAATAGTTTCCATGAGATGTTGTCTACCTAGGTTTCTGGTTCATCAATCTGAAGATAATAGAACCAAAACTTCATATTTTCCCAGCACTGGTTGTACTCCACTACATTGATCATTACATTGTTGAATCCCCTAACTATAATCAAGTCCATCATGTCAATATAGGAACCCTTCTCCTCAACGGGGGCCACCTTAAGAGCCCCTCCCATCATTCCTTCTACTTCACCATCAAGAGAATTGATTGTTATAATAGTTTACATGATAACATCTACCATGTTCAAAATAAAATCCAAAAGTGTGATTTGGCATCTCCCACCACAGGAAGACCACCTTGGAGAGGTGGGGGAAGAAATACTTCTTCTTGGCCTTCGAATTCATTACTAATCAGGTCATTATTGTTAGAGGTAAATTTGAGTAGTACATTTTATATTTCGGGTTACCCTTCATGTTCTTACTCTGCCTCAGACTTGGTTACCTTCTCCCTAGAGCCTCTTCATCTGTATCGCTTGAAAACTGGAAGGATTGTTCATCTCATGACTAATTCTATGTAGCCTTCTCCAGATCCAAATAGGTTCGAACTATACCTTCTCCAAAATTTTGTACAGGATCATCATATGAAGGAATATCAAAATGGTTAACCAGGATAATACCTTACTCATCCAGACTGTAGAATCACTCTCTTCATCCTATTCAAATACCTTTTCACCTATAGGGAATGTGTCATTCGTGAGGGTCCTAAGGTCATCCTCACCCACCTTCTTCAGAACCCAATCCAAAATGAGCATACTGTCACCCTGGAGACCTTCATGTAGAGGGTCCAAATCCCTAGTAGGTAACACATAATTCGTACTTCTATGCATCTATGATGACCACTCATTAGGATGAGGGACACCCTTCACCTTCCTCAACTGTCTGGAATTTGAAGAATAACCCCATCCATTAGAACTAGTACTAGAACCTGATATCACTACCTTGACATTAGAAGCGTCCATAGGAAAAATTGGAACCTCCCTCATCCATCGGTTGTGGATCCACCATGTTGATACCACTTCTAGACCACTAATCCCCCATAAAAGAGTCCTCATTCTCCAATGAAGCTGGTGGAGTAGGCTAAGGTACACAAAAATCTTTCCTCAAATGATTGAACACTTCAAAAAAAACATGACTCACATCCCACAATCCACATGACACTCTTGTTGCATCATTAAACACAAAACCACACCCTCTATTCTGGCCAGACACATCTCTCTCTGCATGATCCATTGTTCCCTTACCACATTCTATATTCATCTCCTTATAAAGAGTCATAGAACCTAATCAATATGTTATCGGTGAATGACTGAAACTGTTTATAGACTGAATAGAACTAATAACATGATTCATAGGCCTTGGATATTTGTCCCTATACTCTTCACCAACTGTAATCCATACATACTCAAAAGGCACCTTGTACACATCCACATCCACACATACACGTGGGTTCATAAAGTGGAAAAGGGAATCAATGTGTCTATCAGAGCAGAGGTATCTGCCTACTATGTTACCAATAATTCTAGTCGTCGAGGGGTTTTGAAACGGAAGGGGATGGTTTGGGAAACACACCGAATGTGCCACTGTAGGAGAATCATTCTACATATGAAAGTCATAAGTCTAATGAAATAGGTAGCACCTGGATCTGTTGAAGCTATGGGGGGAACAAGATTAGGCATTGATTAAATCTTCCTCTGAAGAAAATTAAATTATTATATGGTTGTTATCAATCAAACCCACCTTCACACACTTTTATAAATCCCACAATGAAAAGGAATATCGATCTAAAGAATCAACTGATGGGCGATGCTACTTGTATCGAGAAATCAGGGTGAGATTCTGTAGGGAAGAGGATTCATTAAACTCTGAGAGTGAGAGAGGAAGATTGGGGATTCTTTTGAACAAATCTGGGACTTTCAGACATTACAAATCATGGGTGAATGGGGGAATAAGATCAGGGATTGAAAATGGGGACAAATATAGGCAGCACCCTTTCTATATTTTGAAGGTCCCTACCCCACCGTGGGGAGAGGGACCAGCATATAGGCTGACACCATCATGGAGAAGAGAGGGACAACGTAGCTCCCCCTAAGAAGATGAATCCTAAATTTCTTATTATTTGACACATGTATTTATTTCAATGTAAAAAAGTAAGGCACTAACTCCAGGATATTGGGGTTGAGGTTGTTATATCATATTTTATAATACAATATCTCAATCCATATAAATCTATTTATTATTTTTCAATCCGTTAATAGATTTCCACATAGTGTCTTCTAGTCCATAGTCATTCAATAATTGTTTCTTAGTATTCTTATTTCTCATAACCACTAGAAAGGTATGTAAAAGATACCATAATGCATCCCAACCATTCTCATACCACTTCCACCATATCTCGTGCCAAAACCATAAATAACCTCACTTCCCATCATATTTGGATCATCAACATTGTCGACTTCAATATTTCTCCCACTATTCATTTTGAGTATGTGCTCCCTCTCAAAAAACATTTCTTGTTAAGAGATAGACACCTTCTTTTCTAAAGGTTTATATAGGTAATATCCTTTCATTTCCATGGGATATTCTATAATGATACACCACATTCCACGAGGTGATAGTTTATTTCTTGAGAAGGCCTTAAAAAACACATCACATCCACATACATGCGTGTTCACCAAAATGGGGTAATTTATATTCTATAATATGGAATTAATTCCATTTTTTTTCTTAGTTGGTACTCAGTTTAATGTGTATGTTGTAGTTTGGAATGAATATCCCCAAAAAGATAATGGATGATTTTAATGGCTCAAAATCAACCTCAACTTTTCTTATATGGTGTGGTTCTACCTTTCACTAACACCATTCCACTATGGTGTATAAGGAGGAGTGAGTTGAGTTAGAATCCCAGATTCCCATAAATGTTCGATGAACTTTTGGTTCAGATATTCTCCACCGCGATCTGATCGAAGCTTCTTTATCTTCATACCATTTTGATTCTCTACATCATTATTGAATTCCTTAAATTTTTCCAAGGACTCTGAATTATACCTCATTAAGTAGATATTTCCCTATATACTCAAATCCTCAGTAAAACTATTGAAGTAAGAATATCCACCTCTAGAATCTAGTAGAAATGGTCCACATACATCTTTGTGTACCAATCCTAGAATCTCTGTGGCCCTTTCACCCTATCCACAGAAAGAAGGCTTGGTCATTTTACCTTGTGAACAAGTGTGACATCTATCAAGTCATTTTATCTTAGTAGAGCATAAATAACCATCTTGTTCGAGATTTTTTCAAGCACTTATCATTTACATGACTGAGATGGTGATGCACAACTGTGTGTCATATGAGTCCTGCGAGTTTGTTTCGTTATCGATTTCCAACACTTGGTATTCGTAATTTAATACAATAAAACGTTTTTTAAATGTGTCATACCATACCATAATTTGTTTTTATAAAGGAAACCACCCTTATTTACAAACATGAAAATAAATCCATCCATATCGAAACATTATACAAAAATCATTTTCATTGTAACACTAGGTAAATAATAACAGTTTTGTAAAACCAAAATCATCCTAGATGGAAATGGGATATGGTAATCTCCAATGGACAATTCATCTAGCCACAGGACATTGGAAAATCGAAGATCCACCTCTCATTTGGTAATATTTCTAAATCTACTTGGATTCTGCATTTAAATACATATGTGAGAACCACTTATTGTATCTAATACTCAATGTGTTGAAATGGAAGTATTGCACTTGATAACAAACACACCATTAACGTCTCCATGCTTCTTGGTGTTGTTCCACTTTTAGTGGCCTAGCTTTCCACATAAAAAAAATACTACCTACCATTCCTTTCTCTTCCTCTAGAGCATACACTTCATTTAGGGACAATGCTCGGGGGATTCATTCCATTTATAAATCCTTGTCCCCTTTTCCTTGTCCTTCCTCATTTTATTCACCAAAAGGAATGCAGAGTTTTCACTCCCATGTCCTTATATACCTAGAGAATCAAGGTCAGAAGTTCTGATAGAATCTTCTTGTGGTTGGCCATGTTGTAGTAAACAATAAATAAATAGAAGGTCTTGGGAAGTGATGATAAGTTCAGATATATAGGAAACTCATCTGGGAACTTAATCCCTATGTTGCACAGGCATTCAATATAGCCAATAAGCTTGACTATATGAGGCCCAGCTAGTGCATACTCTCCATTATTAGTTGTGAACAAAGTGTTATAGTTCTCATATCTCTCGTATCATGCATTTTCATGATAGAAATATTTATGTTGAGACATCATGCAATACATATCCATGTTTTCTTGTTTCTTAAGAACTCATTAGACATGGACGATGGCATGAAACATTGGACATTAGTGGAATCATACAAATGATTTACATAGAGAGATATTTCATAATCACTGGCCTCATTTCCAGGTACAACTATAATAGGCTCCTCTAACACATAAAATTTCTTCTCATAGTGAAGGATGAGGCATTAACGCCTCTGCCACTCCTGGAAATTGGTGCATGTGAGAAGGTTTTACATCTAGAGTATTGTTTGAAATTATATGTTTGAGGACATTTTTCATTACATTTCTAAAAATTAAGATGAGAAAATATTGAGTTCTTTATCATGATAAAACTGAGACAAATGAATAATTCTATACTTTTTACTCACACACTAATTTTTTAAAATCAAATAGCACTCAACATTGAATTCCAAATATTTTATTTCTTGAATATTCTCATGGAAAGGATCCATGTTTCCCTTTTCATTACACCAAATATATTTGTTCATGAAACATGAATGTTTTTAGGTTGGAATTCCAAATTCTAACTACATTGACTCACAGATTCTTGATCCACTGAGTGGACTCCAAAATCATCAAATCCAGTTATTTTTTATTTCCTTAACCATTTCCTCTTGCTAACACCATGCACTTCTCTGGAAGTCAACTGTTGCTATGAACCAAATCATTTCAACAAAAAAACATCATTTTAGAATTCCCCAATAATTGAAAGCACTCCAACTAGGGTTGGTCAATCACTTTGAACTATGGTTTGATCCTAACCATGATAATATAAGGCTATACAAACTTAAAATTTTCATGAGGGATTTTATCCGTACACATAAATTTCCTTTTTATTATCCATATTAAATGCTTGTTAATATTAAGTGGGATAGACATAAGTGATTAAACCTATCTAAGATAATATTTACGCGTAATCCTATCTTATATTAGTTCCATCTTGCATGCATGTTTAATTAAATAATTGTTTGATTGTGAAAACACAACCCCAATAAATAAACCATGAAACTGACTTGAATAGATGGAATGATGATGATATCTTTCTATTGGTTTGTTTATCTAGTGATTGATAAACTAACCCTAGACCTAGGGGAGAAATTCCTTGAAACATTTGGGTTCATGTTTATATATTTCCACCTATCCACCATTGTATTTACTTGGATTGGTTTCACCTCAACTCCTAACATGAGCCACCTCCACCATCATGGGAGCTCCATCCATTACACTTTCTTTTATCTCACATGAAAGTGAGGGGGAAAACAGGGTGTTTACATAAAAGAAACCTTGGGTACATAGACCCTATATATTAATGAAGAGAAGGCTCACATGACAACAAATTTAATTTAAATAATTAAATATAAAGAAACCATCCATAAAAAATAGGACTAGTAGAGCTCATAATCATCCATACATGCAATGATATTTAAGCATAAATAATACTATCATTCAATTCTATAATCAATCTTGTTTAAGATAAATCATTCTTGAATCAATTAAATATTATCATTAATTAATAAATAATTTTATTTTAAACACTTTTATGAATTTCCTTGAGATTCTCATCCATCATAATTTTAAACAAATATATTTACTTAAAATTATATTTTTTTCATAAAAAGTACCTTGGTGGAATCCTAGTGAATTATCATTCATAACTACCAAATGAGTAGAAATTAACATTATGTCCATGTTAAATTAAACACACACATATATAAAACCTATCACATGTTGTGCCACAACTTTTCTCCCACACCATGGTACACGTATTAAGGGTTTTTATACTATATTTATAAAATTTAAAAAATTTGTGTATTTTGGATTAGTACACAACATATAGTTCCTTCTACTTGGCATGACTATCATTTACTATCTATCTGAAGTACTCGCCAAGGAATACGGTGTGTAGATGTACATAAATCATCAAAGTACACGCAGTGTCCAGTGGGACACACACCGTGTAGTATCTACATTAAATGGACTCTAGCTGGGTAAGCCAGGTATGAGGTACACAGTTAAACCCTAACCATAAGGGACTACATGCCATGTCCATTGGGACACACAACATGTAATAAAAAAACAGTGTTCCACTTTTTTATGGTCAACAAAAATAGTCATAAATAATCAGATAAACTAAAACACATGGCTTGGTTTGGTGGACTAATCCTGATGCATTGAACCTTGACTACACGACATGTGAATCAGAATCAACACCTATGTTCTTGTTCTGTACTTCCAGGAACCATTGGACCCTTTGGATGAGATCCTCTATTTTATATTTTAATGAATATTAAAATTGAAGATTTTTTATGTTACGTGAATGAGAAATGAAAGAGGTGGAACAAATATTGAGATTTAGATTTACGGAATGATTAACATAAATTTAAACAACTAAATCAGTAAATGCCAAAATCATCAACAAAAATAAAAATAATTATAATCAATTATATATGACCCATTTGATACCACTTTTAGGTTCTAGGAGTAACGAAAGCACGTGGATGGGTATACAAAACATTAATTTTATCATTAACAACGATCAATATGATATCCTCCAATATGATAAAACACCAAATCATTGGAATAGAACTAATAAGGAAAAGGAAAGAGGTAATTCCTAAAACCATAGAGAGGTACATGTTATTATTAATTTAATTAAAAGACAAGAATTAACATGAAGGAATTATTTATCTGTTGATTCTTATGGTCACGATCCAATGTGATCTATCATTGCATTAAAAAATCCAAGTGTTGGATTACCCTAGAAGTGATAAACAATTGCTCCATGTATCATTAGAGGTCTCCAAAGGGATCTGTGGGTTCTATCATTGAAGAGACTTCAATTGTGATGTCTGCCTTCGATCGCCTTAAGAGCCACTTCAAACGCGCTCTCCTTTATTAGGTGGAGGATGATCTCAATTGTAACTTGAGAGTGTTCATGGGGTAAAGAATAATTTCTTATCTTGAGAGATTTGTCCTGATATGTTGTACTCAACCACAGATAATGGATAGATAAAATTTGAATAATTTAATTGGGATTTATATTTCTTTGAATTACAAATTGAATTAATTACCCAAAGTAATTTATTCATTTCATTTAATTCTCAGTAATCCCCATGTCTAATAATTACAATTGACTATTATTATCAATTAAAATGCCCCAAAAAATTACATGTGATATTATTTAATTAAATTAATATTATCATTTCTCCCAAATCCCCAGAAAAACTACATATCGTGCATATTATTATAGACAACCTGTACTTTAGTTTTTCCATTTTCATTAATTCCTCTACCACATTTTTTTACCATGAATAATGAATGTTAATTTATTAAATAAATAGAACTACATTATTCTATATTAACTATATCATTTATCCAACAATATATTCTCTTGAATTACTTGTGTTGAAATAAATGTGATTAGGCATCCTTAAATAATTATTAAACCACAATAAAAAATAATCTTTATTCAACTTGTTAAATGAATATTTACCTGGGATTATTGAATACAATTAAGGTGTGACCCTCTAGGCCTCTAATTCAGTGGCATTGGGTGGAACCTACCAAAAGTTCATGGTTATTATCTAGAAACATGCCAAGGAAACCATATAGAAAGATGTTAATGCTGCAATGACGTGTCACCTCCTAAGAATTCTTACCATGTAATGTAATAACTTTGTCTCAATATCTCAAATGAAGATGTTTTCATGGTAGTTTCATCAACCCATGTTCTCTATTAGTGTTTCTTTTACCTCCCGGAATTGAACATTCCAATTACTCTCCATGGTAATGGACTTATTTAGGCTATATCAATTCCATCAAAGTGTATGGGATATCAACTTTCATTAGGGAAAAAAAGGTAAAATTCATTTCCCGAAATATATATTAATGCAGTATTACTCATGACACACACAACATATATTACCTCACTATGAATAGGGTATCATCATAGTTTTTTTCAATACAACTAAGTGAATGGGTTATACTACCCATTAATAGTAATCTTAAAGTATAAGGACCAATACACACATCTTCATATAGGAACATTCAATGACATTATGAAATGTTTATATCCTAATGGAGGGTCTCATTCTCATAATATCCTCTTAGATATTACCAAGGGCACACACCATGATGAGCTTCCTCATGGTTTTATGAGTCCTCACCCCTAGTGTCTTGTATTATTTATGTCCGTCAAATAACATCATCTCGACATAGAACATATATTCAAGAATTGTTTTATTGAAATTATGGGTTCTTATTATAGTAGGGATCCTCTATGAATCTTTAGTAAAAAATCTATCCTTTGGACATTATCATATGCATTGTCACGCAGAAGAAAAATCAATATCTGATAAGGTATTTATTAATATTCAATTCCCTAAACACAATTTAATCCTAAAGTACAAATAATTTGGTTATAAGTTACCAACTCCCATAGGATGTTGTGAATCCTTTCCTACTCCTAGTAATATGATCCCTTAAGTAAGACTTCCTAGATATATTTGTTTTAATACCCCTGAGAGGCATGGAGTGTGATCATCTATTCATATTTCTGACCTAGGTGGAGTTCTAGGTATTAATGTCACCAACACTCTTTGATCCTCTACTTAGAGGGTTAATCCATATTGATTTGTTGGTATCACCCCATGGCCATGGCTTTGATCATCATCTATATATCATATTCTTTTTAAATATATTTATGTATATCTCTAATTGAGAGACTTGATGACCAGTAACTCTTAGATGAGTATTATTAGTGAATAGGACTTATGACAACATTCTCCTAGACAGGTTCTTCATGGAATATTTGAACTGAAATCCTAAGGATAATATACTATAGTTTTGGTTTACCTCTATACTATGTACCTTGATTGAGTATTTCTACATATTATTATTATATGTATGGTAGACATATACCTTTTCATAGTTGACTATAAATTCTTTTATTATATTAAATTCAAGTTTCTGGGTGTCCTATTGAGTATTTTTATACTCACCCATGCATGAGATTTTCCCACAGTTGTCATGTCTTATGCAGACAATTAAACATTTGATGGAGTCCTAGGTGGACCAAGAGCAGATGGTTCTTTGTGAGACAAGATAGATCGAGGTGTGTTCCTACACCTTCCAGAAAGTAGCCCCAGTACATTTTTCTTAAGGGTTAGACTAGTATTATAGAATCATTATGGTGGGAATTGTTTTTCATTTTACATTCAATTAATTCTTGTCTTAATCAAGTTGTGGTATATAGATGTATACCTTCAATGGATGTTTAGTTGTTTTTACATTTCATAATTTTTTGGGCATGGAACTGTCCATGTTTGTATAGATAAATAACAAATGCCTCCCATGTTAATGATATTCTAACTCATTTCTAGTCACAAGACTCTTTCCTATTGGAGGCGGGAATAGGGAGTCGCGATATGGGCCCACCTGGGATAGGTCATGATAGTTTATGTAAATTTATAAATATAATTTTCCATGACAAATTATTTTTATTCATCGTGGTGTTTTATTTATAATTTTTATTGATTAAATAATTACCTTAAAAGCTCAGACAACACTGATGTAGTAACTACTCAATTATTGGATTAAAAAAAATTATATTTAAAACATTAAAAATAATATAATTTTAATAATTAATGTGGAAGATTAATTTTTAAAAAAATTATTAAATTTTAGGGGTATTATAATTTATTAGATTCAAATTCATTGGTTGTTTTGCTGTTATAAAAAATCAATGTAATTGAATATTACTAAAATTGACATTATTATTATTATATATATGAAATATTTTACTAATTGATATAAAATATCTGAAAAATAATATATAATCACAAAAATTAATGATATATGGGTAAATAAATTTTACATGGTCTATTTGTGTGTCAGTTTTTGTTTTATAGAAATTATATAACCGTTAATGTGTAGAAAAGTTTAATATTTCAGTAATTATAAAAGGGGTTAAAGTATGGTTAATATAAAATGATAGGGGTTGATATATGATACAAATTTTTCAAAATTTTATTTTCTGATTGGATTTAGATACATACTAATCCTATAATTTAAAACAACTCTTTTTGTTCCATTTAGAGATGATAACTAAATTATATTAATTTAGTTTTATGAGATATTCCAATAGCGCCTCACTGTTCTCTTATTTAATTGAATCAATTATTCCCTTTAACTCACATATTAGTACCCATTTTTTCTAAAATATTGGCCCATATCACATTCTAAAATCCCTTCGATCACATTAATTTATTTTATAGGCATAATATCAACCATAGAGGGATTACTTTTTTAATCTAAGTATACTTTCCAAAGAGGAGGTATAGTTCTAAAAATAATGTTTGTGACTCAATTCTTCTACATAATCATTAAAATATTCATTAATCATAATTTTATAATATAAATATTGACTTTCACTTAATTAGGATTTTATATGTTAATGGAGAAACATGTATTAATATCTTCTTCCGTAAAATAGAAAATAAAACCATCATTCATGTGTACGGTGGTCCACCAACACACAAACCGATGTCATTCGTTCTCCATCACAATATTTAAAGGATGGTTATAATGATGGAATTAATGTTTATAAATGGTATTATTTAAATTTATGTATTTTTAATTGATAATATATCATTTAATTTCTCTCATTTCCATTCACTGAAAAGTGATAACTTCTTTCATCCATAGGTGGGGACTGCCCCCTCCATGAAAAGATGTTATTCGTTTTTGAAAAACACATAATGTAGTTAATTTGTAAATGTATAATTATCAAAATAATATTATATCTATAATATCATTATCATTCAATATTGATATATGATACTTACCTTTTTTCTGTAATGATCATTGAAAAATGAAAATGATACTCATGGGTATGTTGAACCTATCATCTCCATGGTTATAATGTAGTCCATTTTTCATAATCATCATAATGATGTGTTTCAAAATTATAATTGATTTTAAAAATGAAAATAATTAAATAATTATTATTATGGATAAATATGAATAATGATATATTTGACCAATGTTGATATAACAAAGATATTTTGGTCATCTCCAAGGGATATCATGAAATCTCTAATAAGAATTTAAATAATTAAATAATTAAATAGATCCTTGAAAGAGAAGACATAAAAGACATAAAAAACATAAAATGTATTTTAAACATGTAAATAAATAATCAATGTTTGTTTTTTTAAGTTAAATAAGGTGTGTGAGGATTCAAAATCAATGTAAGAGACATAGAAACCCACTTTTAATGATTCTATTAAAACCCCATTTTTATTCCATAAAAGTAATTTTAAAATTATTTTAAGGATTTATTTACATTTATATATGTGGTTTTTAAAAGGGAATTTATTTTTTATTATAAATTCCTTCAATGGTTTTATAAATTAATCTTTTATGGAAAATTTTATCATCATTTAGAAAAATACAAAAAAAATGTTTTATATTTAAAATATACAATGATGATGACCTTTCCAACAACTATATCTATTATTTGATTTTGAGAATCCATTATAGTCTTACATGATATCTTCAATGAAAAAATATTTTTCCCTTTTTTCTGAAAATTTTATTTTAAAAAATAAGGGTTTTAAATAATAGAGATATATAAATATATTAATATTCATTCTTATGGGTGAAAAGAATTTTTTTATGAAGAATGATTTTATGTGTTATTATTATGTTATGGTTACTGGGAATTATTTATAAGGATTAGTAGTTGTAGTATAATCCAAGGTAAATTACGTTATTCATATCCTTCCAATTCATTTGATAAAGGAATAAATTTATCTAATTTGGTTTCTCCAATGATATTATGGGATTACACTACGTCAATAATGCCAAGTATAACGTGTAATGGTGATGGTTTCTCTAAGTAGAACAATGTTTTTTTCCATGTTTATATAATAATGTTATTAATATGATTCCTAATGTTTCATAGATGATTTATATATGCATACTAATGGGTTTAGAAAAAATATTATGATTTCACAAGATAAAGTAATAGGTATTATATTTTGTAAATTTAAATTGTATAACATTGTAAAAATGTGTATTATAAATTTTCTAATCATTTCAATGAAACCATATGAGTTTTATTTTTTCCTTCATGATTTATTACTAACTCTTTTAGGAATATATTTCGGTAGATAAGGATATTTCATGTGTATGCTATTTTTTATTTTAATATTAATTTTTATTTTGAAAAAAGAATATATTTAAATATATTCATGGAATAATAGTTTCATCCCTTATTTTATGTACAATATAGTGATTTTGGTGCTCATACAATAACCAAAATTTTTATTAATAGAGCCTAAGAATAGGTAAGGGAGTGGAATAATTAATTTTTATTATTGTGAAGGTTTCTTGTGAAAACATCAAGATTTAAATTGAATGTTTTAAATTAATAAAAAATATATAATGAATAAAATCTTATATTTTTTATATATGTGATTTTTATGTAAGGGTTACGAAATAAGTATCTTAAATTTTAAACCTAAATGATGTTAGGAATGAGTGAAAATTAAATAAAATCCATGGAAACTTTATTATGTAACTCTTATAGTTGGTTCCTTATAGTTGGTATCAAGGAAAGGTTTAGTTAACATTAGATGTTATGACAGTGTTAATAGAATACTAATAAAAAAATTCTACTTTATTGATAAGTAAAAATTAAATTTAATTTGAAGAATAATATTTTTCTTTATCTACTATATGTCTATTGAGAATTTTTTTCCTAATAGGGAATATAGAATCTAAATATGGAATTCACTAATGGGACAATATCCTTTAGAATTAGCAAAATGGAATGGTCAGATTTAGAATATAGTATATTTATGATAGTTTGGATTAGTTGTTGTTGAATATAAATTTTTGTGTATCTAGTCCATATACAACCTATATATACCATAAGGAACATGTATATAGTGGAATATTTAATGAAGAAACACAATCATGCATTCATTGGATCTTATGACCCAATGGTTTCTAAAGGATGAATTAAAAGAACGAGAATAATATTCTATGACAATGGATATTAAAATCATAAAAAATTATTTCATCTTATTTACCATTTTGAAGGTGATTGTAATCAATGGGGGAGTGGTTAAAAATTCTAATAAAATTTAAGATATTGATTTTTGGAATGAAATTATTTTAAAAATATAATTATTGAGAAACATTTCACAAATGTTTTTATTCATTGGATGAAAGAGAAATTATAGGAATTAAGACAAAAGGAATAATATTCATTGACTATGTATTGATATAACATCATCACATTAGAATGGTACACAAAAAATATTATCTTTAATTTTGAGAGTTTGATTTTTTTATTTAACTCAGGATTGAATCAATGATATTAAAGGGAATTAGATTATAGAGAATTCAAAATATATTATAAAACTATGTTTTGTTACGTAAAATTGGTAATTCATTTTTTTATGATCATTTGTACTTTCACAACCACACGAAGAAGTGTTATAGGTGGTTTGATAAAGTGATGAATTGATCACATAAATCTGATTGTAAGACAATTAGTTTTTTAGTTTGTGTGAGTTGTGGTAACATGAACATTGGAGAATGTATTATTACGTGTATTAAGTACTTTTTATTTTGTAATATAGTTAATATGATACATAATTTCAATGAAAAAAAATCATATTTGTGGTAATACCAATTATGATACTTATATAATAAAATGATTTTAATGTATTTAGATGGGTCATTATGTACATGAGTGTTTAATGTAGAACCTTAATAGTTCTATGTATCTATACTGTAAGAATAATGGTGTGGTGAAATACTTTTAAACAACTTAATTAGATTTTGTTACATCTAATTGTGTGGTATGAAATATATTTCCTATTTATTCTAATTATCAAAAATGTATTTTTTTATTCAGTATCTACACATTATTTTATTTATAATAAATGTTTTGCTAAAAATAGAATTTCCACTTCAATAAATAAATATAAAAAGTTTGGAAAACAAATGTGGGATGTATTAATCCCAATATAAATTATATGAATCATCATTTTATTTTCTGTAGAATGACATAACTATAAAATATTGTTATAATGCCACAGGTGGAGTTTTATTCTATTATGGGTACGAATTGGCATTCATTTCTCCATGTTATAAAATGTTTTCGAGTAAATGAGGTTTTTTTAGTTTAATCTTGGAAATACAAAAAAACATCTTTTACTAACATAAAATTTGTGACAGATATAATATATACTAGTAAAAATGACCATTTCCCACATATATTTTGTTTTGTACTGGTTTACTTTAATTACAAACATTTATCTTTACCAACACGCACATATATTGGTATTAACTATTAAATACCAACAAACACTTTACCAACAATTAAATTTGTCCCTTTATAATTTTAATACCAACAGCCTTTTTACCAACAAATAAATCTGTAATTATTAATCACTATTACCAATAATTTTCCTCAACATAAAAAATTATAGCATTTATTTATTCAATACAAAAAAATAATTTTATAATTTATTTTTTGTATTTATTAGTTAACCATTTTATAAAATCTGTATATTGCTATTAACAAAAATATAAAGACTTATAATACTATTTTCTAACACAATCATAGAAAATTATGTTGTCATTAATAATGAAATATTTCCAATATTAGGAATAAATTGTAAATTTGATTCTATATATATTATATTTGACATATATTTAAAATTATATTTTCCATACATTTAAAATAATAAATAAATAAAATTTAATAACAGACCATAATAATAAAATTAAATACACATTACCACATGTATCATCATAATACCTGTGCCACCCCTCTCCACACATTGTGGTCTCTCGCCAGTGCCGACTCTGACTCCCAGACCAATGATCCATGACTTTACTCAAAGACATGGTTCATCGACATTGCCTGCACCCACATCTGCACCCCCCTTGATTATTTAGCATCACCTACAACCCATGTATTCCGAAGCTCGATTGATTTTCTCCACTTTCAACTAAAAAAATTGTGTATCTGGGGTAGCTGGACATAAACCAAATTTTCAATGATTGAGATTCTTATTAGGTAAGTTGTTTTCTATTGAATTTGTAATCCTTTGAAATCAATGGCTTCCATCATTTGAATTGAAAAGAAGTTAGGGTTTTAGTGAAATTAAAATGAAATGTGTTTCCTATTTTTCATTTTTATTTATTTTCCAAGAGAGATTTGTTTTCTAATTGCATGATTCGCAAGATCCACTCCATTTATTTGATTCAGATATCCATACCTATACGCATCAATTCTATTTTCATACTTTTACATTTTATTATTTCATAGTAGAGATATATTGTTGAACCAGAGGACACAAGTAGGGACATCATCAGATTCATCCAACACACTGAATTATCTAATTTTACATCAGGATGTTTTTCTTTTTTAGTTTCTTTTGGAGGCCCTAATTGTTTTATACTATTCAAATTATGCTAAATATATATATAAATTCATACCAAATTGGATAGATGACTTACTTCCATACTTTATTACACAATTTTCTTTAATATTTACGTATCCACATTAAATATTGGTCAGTATGAGTCATCTTCTTATAGGATAAAAATATAAATTAAAAGACCATCTTGTAGGTGTTTTGGTTATTCTTTCGAATGTTTCGACATTGGAGAGTATTAATTTAATAACTTATGAAATGTTTCAACTGTTTCTAAAAAAGAACCATATAAATGTATATTTTTTGTATCTTTTGTTAGACCTTATTATTTTAAAACTTGTTAATGTGTATGGTTACTTGTTATTTTTCGGAAAAATGGGGCATGTTTTCCAATTGATTTTCATTTTAGTAGAATGTGGAATTACTTGAATTAGAAATTAGAGTAGAAGAAGATAAATGTTTATATATCTTTTCATGATTGTATCAAACTACTATAGAGAATTTGGTACTTATTATTTTGAAAAATATATTTTAAAAACTTATAGTTGATAATTAGCAGTTTGAAATGACTAACAATGTTTTTTTTGTAGATAGAAAACATTCAGACTTAAATTGCTGAAGAAAATAACTAGGTGACCCAAAAACATTTTTATAAGAAATATAGGAACACTTATCCATAACATCAAACATAAATTACTAATACATTATTTAATTAAAACATAAAAAACCAATCTACCAATGATCCAAGTGCCACAAGATCACACTATCCCACCAGACAAGCCGCAAACATAAATTCTTGTACAACATCAGCAAAAACTAACCAATCCATAATAATTTTTCCTTCTAGATTCTTTTCACAGAACTGATGTAGAGGCCTCCCTCCTTCTTTTCAAGAAAAAAAATTGATTCCAAAATTACATTGAAATGCCTTGGTAGGATGACCATAGTCACCAAAATCAATACTATAATCTGATGTTTTCTCTTCCAAAGAATCATATTTTCTAGAATAGAGGAAAGTGACATGATAGTAGTGATGATCAGGGCAACCAATTGTAACCAGAACATCAATTATGTTTTCACCAATGTATCTGTGGTTCATAAATCTTCTGATAATGACATATTATATTGCATCCGAACAAAGTACATTTTCATCCTTTAATATATGTCTTTATTATCATAGATTTCACAACTAGTTGGTTGAATTTTTACAAATATACTCATAATAAATATACTTTTGGGTAATCCCTAATGAGTATGAAAACCCCAACATTTAGTGAATAACACCAACCAATTTCATGTGATTTATAACGACCCATAATTTATATACATGGTTAGTACTTCAAAATTGAAGTACACTTATTACAACATATAACAAAACAATGAAAAGACCGTATAAGTATAGTGTCTTTAGAAACTGGGAAACATAAACAACTGGTTCATAAAGTGTCTACACTGTCTCCCATTTATTTCATCATATTTATAGTCCCTTTTGGCATATCTTACTTAATAACCTTCTTCCTGACCTGGGTAAAGAAAACATACAAAAGGGTGAGCTCAAATGCTCAGTAAGGGTAAACAAAAGAAATATCAATCACATCAGATTCATAAGAAAATAACATTTTGGAAATCATACCCTGCAAAAGAGATCATAATTTCATAACATGGGATAAATCATGGTAGTGAAATGTAATCACAATAATCATAACTTAAAACATTAATCTTTTTGTCATACACACATAATCATAGAGAATCATTTCTTATTAGTCAAGACTCATTTCCAAGACTATCTTAGTGGACAAAGTAAATTTCTGAACCGAGTTCATTCCTCGTTTCAGTCTTGTTTCACTGAACCGGTTTAACCTGCCGTTCCAGCCATGTCTATCTCATGAGATATAAAATCTTTACCCAATGAATTGGAGGGAGATGTAGGTCCCACTCATCTCATAATGATACCATTCTTATGTGTTCCCCAAAATTATAAATCATACATCATTGCATAACCCATGTAATAAAAATGGGATTCTTAAACAACGTGACATCATAAAAGAATTCATATAAGATAATGGAATTCATAAAAATAATTCCACCACAACATAATCAAATCAATGTAATAATAGGGATATAAACATAACCCTATATTATCTTAGATGGAAAATAATTTTGATAAAACACTTAAACTCCATTCTTGAGGAAAATATCCATTCTACTTCAAAAACATTTTTTCTTTATTAACATGTCATACAATTTTAAACTAAAAGAAGTTGATTAAAAATTAACCTGAAAACATGTAAAGGAAGCTTCTTGGAAATAATTTTTTAAAAATCCATTCATTCCGTATAAGTTAAAAAAACATTCTTCTCGTACTTTTTTCGGAAAAGTCAAAAAGTACCTCGTATGAAAAACGAAAAAAGATTTATTTCATATATTTTACTAAAAACTCACCGAAGGGTAAAATTGGATATAAACTATTGTAGAAGTATATAAATATTACATATTGAAGAAACATGGATGTGGATGATAAATATTCCCCAGTAAATTCTGAAGTATAAACAATCTCGATAAAAATTGAGATTGCGAGATTTTCCCTTACCTTAGGTCCGATTTGTTTCGTAAGTGTCTGAACCTCCTGTATAATGATTTAATTAATGTCATTGACTTATTCCAGAATCATAATCATTGTTATGATATCATATATGGTCATATTCTTAGCTTATTATTAGTAATATTTCATTGTTACTTGTTATTCGGGTGTTTATTACTTTTTGTTCTTATGCGTGTTTTGTCGAATAAATTCATATTCTTCTTTTTATGTTATAGATAACTCATTTCCAGAATGGTATTAGTGTAATATATATCATATTTATTCACTCAATTCATTTATTTAATCATTAGTCAATGAAAATCATGTAGAACGAGTCGCATCACATCGTGGAGACGGTATTCCGTACGTACGCACGAGCGATGATATCGTTCCCATGATCATGGAATTTTATTGGAGTGTATGTATACTATTTCAAAATAAATATCACTTTACAATAATCATATATATTCATTCTTTACACCATTATACCCATCCAATTAAGGAAAATAGATTACAGCACGGCGTGGAGACGACATTCCGTACGTACGCACGCGCGGTGATTTCATTTTCCGTAGGACGGATAGATGGTGAAATAGGGTTGTTTCATACTTATAATAAAATATCAGTATATGAGTGATACTGATGTTATTAATTCATAATTAAACAACTAAAGAAGAAGAAGTGGAAGAAGAAATAAAGTTGAAAGAATCGGTAACAGACATTACCTTTTCTTTGAAGTGCTTCTTTGGGACCTCCTTTTAGGGAACTAAAATTGGTCTTTGAAGAAGATAAGGACCTCTAGGATGTTTCTAGGGAAGTGGAGAGGAGAAATTTTCAGGGTTTGGCCGAGCTTGAAGGCTCAAAGTGGTGTGAGGAAGAGAGGGAGGAGGTGCCCTTTTATAAGGGAGGAGAGGGGCACCTTTGGAAAAACTAAAAATATTATTTTATTATAAAGTCATATTCTGTTTTAAATAGCTCCAAATTGACTTATTTCGAATCTTAGGTGGGGATGGGTCGAAATACTCTCATCCAATAGAATTTGGACAAGTTTATTTTACTATTTTAACCTTATAAGTTAGATTTATCTTTAAGTTAGATAATTTTACTTTTACCGTGTCTTTTTGTGTTCTTACACTATAAGGATAATAAACTAACTATAACAAGCCAAACGAACCCCAAGTTTTTTATTATTAATATATATAACCTTATCTATGTTATTTGTCCAATACATAGATTTTTAGGAATAAAAAGCATTTAATAATATAATATTTGTTTTAAAAACTATTTTATGTCAATTTTGACACTATTTAGTAATTGATTTTTGTGAAAATCATAACAGAATTATTAGTTCAAAAAAAGTTCATTAAATCAATAATAACATGTCATATTAACCTATAAAATTATTGTAATTCATAAAAGGTCTCAAATTACACTTATCAGGGTATTTATAACATCAATTATGTCAATATTTCATTAATAAGATAATTACTGCATCATCTTTGTGTCATAAATAAATTAAATTACTTAATGTCTAAAAATTACAAATAAAATTCCATTATGTAGAAAATCTTTTTAGATTTCTAATTAATATTTATAGTCGAATGTATATCATGTATAACCCTATATTAAAAATTATTTATTTATTAAACATTGATTTTAACTATTTTAACCCTTCTTTAAATAAATTAATAATAAATGTCCTAATCTAATCCAAGTGGGCCTAAATGGTAATATTTTATTCCTAAGGTTGTTTTTGGTCGAATTAAACTTATCCAATAGAATTAGGACATGTGTTAGGGCAATAATAATATCATTTTTACTCTTAATTACCCTATTTACCTTTAACCGTGGTAAATAAAAGTAAAAATTTACTATTCACTAAAAATTATTTTCATCTAAATGAACCACATTTTACTTACTGACATCAACCGTGTCTCTCGGATTTTTGAAATTCCACTCACAAAAGTGGTAAAATTAAGTTTTATGTAAATTTATAAATTCTCTTAGGAGGTGGGTAAAAGACGGTGAAACGTTCAATAAAAAATTTATATATCTAAAATTATTATAAAATTACTCCAATGAATTACATTGAACATATATAGGTATTATGTATCAATTTTGACCTAAAATAAATTTAAATAAAATAAATAATTATTTAAATAAAAATTCGGTTTTTAAATAGTAACCCAGTGTTTTCACTATTCATCAAAAATTGAAAGTTTCCAGAAAAATACCAAAATTTCACCCTAGGATAATTTCGATATTCCAACTCCAAAAATGAAGTCCATTTTGAAAAATAAAATTTACAAAATTTAAAAAAGTGGTTATTACTATTCATAACGGCTAGTTTTAATAATATTTTAATAGGATATCGTTGTTTCGTGAAACTCGGTATTGCGTACGAGGAAAGCTACCAAGGAAGGTCTCTATTGCATGTAAAGCAAGCCAAGGTAGTGTTGTGTGTAGTGAATGATTCCTTTGATGATTTATATAAAATAAAAACAAAATATTTCTTATAAAAGTCTCGGGTGTTACATTCTACCCCCCTTAAAATGAATTTCGCCCTCGAAATTCGTCACTTGTAACAAACAGATGAGGATACCTCTCCCTCATCATATCTTCAAGCTCCCATGTAGCTTCTTCTAATTGTTGGTTCCTCAATAAAACTTTCGCCAAGCAAGTGGTCTTGTTCCGTTGGACTTTTTCACTATGATGGAGAATCTCTATCGGTTGTTCTTCATAAGAAAGATCTTGTTCCAGCGGTACAACTTCTGAGCTGAGAACATGTGAAGGATCAGGTATGTACTTTCTCAGGAGAGATACATGGAACACATCATGAACTTGAGAGAGATTCGGTGGAAGCGCCAATCAGTAAGCTACCTTCCCAACACGATCCAGTATTTCGAAAGGACCGATATACCTAGGGTTCAGCTTTCCCTTCTTTACAAATCTCATTACTCTATTCTAAGGAGATATTCGTAAGAACACTTTATCACCCACTTCAAACTCTACGTCTTTTCTTCGGTTGTCGGCTTAACCTTTTTGTCAACTTAGAGCACCTCTTAAGTGTTGTTGAATAGATCATACCTTTTCTGCCATCTCATTAACAAGATCAGGTCCTCATAGCTTTCATTCCCCAACTTCATCCCAGAAAGTTGGAGTCCTGCATTTCTTTCCATAGAGAGCTTCATATAGAGCCATCTGAATACTGGAGTGAAAGATATTATTATATGAAAATTCCACCGAAGGTAGGTTTTGATCCCAACCACCTTTGAAATCCATAGAGCAAGCTCTCAACATATCTTCTAGAGTTTGAATTGTCCTCTAAGACTGACCGTCTGTCTGAGGATGATAAGAAGTGCTGAAACTCAGCTCTATATCCAGAGTATATTGAAGACTTTGTCAAAACATTGAGGTAAACCTCGGATCCCTATTTGATATAATAGAAAGTGGTACTCCATTTAATCTTACCACTTCCATTACATATATCCTAGCAAGCTGATCCAGAGAGAAATCCTCTCTAATAGCAATGAAGTGTGAAGACTTTGTAAGACAATCAAATATGACCTAGATAGCATTATTGCCTTTGGAGGTTTTAGGAAGTCCTGTGACAAAGTCCATAGTGATGTTTTTCCATTTCCATTCGGGTATGGGTAATGGTTGTAACATCCCCTTAGACTTCTATCTCTCAGCTTTATCTTTCTGACAAACCAAGCATCGAGAGACATATTCAACAACATCTCTTTTCATGCCATCCCACCAGAAGTATTCTTTCAGGTCCCTATACATCTTTTTGCTTCCAGGATTAATAGATAATGAAGAACTATGAGCCTCATCCAGTAGCTCCTTCTTTAATTAGAAGATGGGAGGAACACAAACCCGATTCCGGAACTTTATTATCCCATCACAATCAAGGTTGAATTCAGGAACATTTTTCACCTTCTTTTGTAACTCTACATCTTCATTCTGTGCCTCTTTAATCGTAACATGTTCAGATGGTTGAACATTCATTTGAGAAAGATACGATTTCCCCTTTCATTATAATTCCAAGATCCATCCTTTGTAAATCCATAAATATTGGATATTTTATGATCCTCATCAAGGATAAACTGGCATGGTCTTGTCGACTTAATGCATCTTCCACCTTGTTTTCTTTCCCAGGGTGGTAATTAATTGAGCAGTCGTAATCCATAATCAGTTCCAACCATATTCTTTGGCGCATATTCAGCTATTTTTGAGTGAAAATATACTTTAAACTTTTATGATCATTATAAATTTCACACATTTCTCCATAAAGATAATGCCTCCAAATCTTTAATGCAAATATTACCGCAGCTAACTCCAAATAATGAGTTGGGTAATTTTTCTCATGGATTTTCAACTGTCGTGAGGCGTAAGCTATCACCATAACATTTTTCATAATAACACACCCCAATCCCTTCTTGGATGCATAACTTTATATCACAAACCTTTCTCCACTACAAGTTAGTGTGAGCACAGGTTCACTGGATAACCTTCTTTTCAACTTCTTGAAATTCTCTTCACATTCCTCCGTCCAAACAAACTTAACACCTTTATGAGTTCTATTGAAAACTCAAATTCATGATTTGGTGGAACACCCGGAAATTCCTCCAGAAAGACAACATCAAACTCCCGTACAATGGGAATATTCTTAATCGTGAGTTTCTCACCAACCATTTGAGATAAATAACCTTCATTTAGTGGAATCAATACCCATAAGATGGAAGAAATTTCCACTGGGAGGTTATGTTCATCCTTGCATCGATAGATGATCAAAGATTGATCTGGAATATGAAATGTGACTTCCCTTATTTGGAAATTGATATGAGCTCCATATAGAGAAAGACAATCCATTCCAAAAATCACATCAAATTCCCCTATAGGGAGGATCACAAGATTTGCAGGAAGCACTTTCCCACAAACTTCAATCGGAGAACAATTATAAACTTTTGATGCGACTATTGTGACATTAGGGTTTGTCACAGCTAACTCAACATCTAATTATTGAGGTAATATGGTGATACCCTTATAAAATTCTTCAGAAATAAAAGAGTGGGTGGATCTAGAATCAAATAAAACATTTGCTACTTTAGAGTGGATTGTAAGTGTACCTTTCACCACTTCGTTATCGTACTCCATGTCGCTGATAGAAATTGCATGTGACTTTCCTTTGCCTTTAGCCTTAAGAGTTTGTTGACGTCGATCATCATCAACAATCCTTGGAATAGGGAATTGATTGGCATAATTCCCCATTTCCTTTCACTTGTAACATTGAAGTGTAGGAGGTGCACTCTGTGTAGCCTTTTCATTGTTCGCATCACTAGACATCTTCTTCCCATTGTTACGGAATTCAAATGCCCGATTACCTTCCTTTCCACATTTGAAACATTTACTTGTCCCTTTAAGACAACTCCCTCCATGTTTATTTCCACACTTTGAGAATAAGGAAAAACTCATCTTCTTTTCAGTGTGCTCTTTAGATTTTCCTTTGAATTCCAATTTCCTCTTCTTATCAAACCCATATGACTGATGGGTTACTCTAATATCCATCTCAACTTTGAGAGCACATCGAACGATTTCCTTGTAGCTATTGAAGTACCTTATGGCTAATTCCCTTCAAAGACTTGGTTTTAAGCCACTAAAGAATCGATCAATCTTACTCTCAGGTTGGATAATAATACCAGAAGCGTACCTTTCAAGTCTTGTAAAATTTTCTTCATAGGTACCAATAGATTCATCATCCTTTTGATTTAGTTCAAGAAACTCCTTCTCCATCATTGTTCGGAGAATATGAGGGAAGTACTTATTTAAAAATAAGTTCTTGAACTCGTCCCATTACATAGAATCAATTTCATCTCTTGGCCTCATATTCTTGATAAGATTCCACCATTGATCAGCATCACCTTCCAAACGATACACTGCTAAGATGACTTTATCATGTTTAGAACATTGAAGAACTAAAAATATCTTTTCAGTAGTACTGATCCATTGTTCAGAAACTAATGGATCATTAGTCCCGCTGAATGAAGGTGGACGCTGTCTCATGAAGGATTCAACAGAATTCTTCTCCTTCCTTTTCTTGCTTGGAAGTCATGCATGATTCGTAGCTTGAGAAAGTTGTGTGAGCATGGCTACAAGATTTTTCATTGAAGCTCCCAGAACATTTGGTTTCTCATGGGGACAATCATTGCATTGCCCGTCGCATTCCGCATTAACACTGTTCTTTCGGGTTCCATCCATTGACTAAAACCAAGAAGAATAGTGTGAGAAACAGTAATTATAATTGGAAAACCACATAATCAAGAATAAAATTTCACACGTAAGGTCTTATCATAGGTTATTCATGGCCATTTATAAAACACTAATATTGTGTTCTATGAATAGACTTATCCTTAGGGTTCTTACTAAGCCTTTCACATCCTAGTTTCCAAATATTGAATATACCTTTCCTTTGATACCAACTATAACAATCCATACAATACATACATTGTTAGTACTTCAAAATTTAAGTACACTTATTACAACATATAACAAAACCATGAAAGGACCGTATAGGTATAGTGTCTTTAGAAACTTGGAAACATAAACAACTGGTTCATAAATCATCTACACTGTCTCCCATTTATTTCATCATATCTATAGTCCCTTTTGGCATATATTACTTAATAACCTTCTTCCTGACCTGGGGAAAGAAAACATATAAAAGGGTGAGCTCAAATGCTCAGTAAGGGTAAACAAAATAAATATCAATCACATCATATTCATAAGAACATAACATTTTGGAAATCATACCCTGAAAAAGAGATCATAATTTCATAACATGGGATAAATCATGCTAGTGAAATGTAATCAAAATATTCATAACATAAAACATGAAGCATTGTGGAATACACACATAATCATAGAGAATCATTTCTTATTAGTCAAGACTCATTTCCAAGACTATCTTAGTGGACAAAGTCCATTTCTGAACCGAGTTCATTAATCGTTTCAGTCTTGTTTCACTGAACTGGCATAACCTGCCGTTGCAGCCATGTCTATCTCATGAGATATAAAATCATTACCCAATGCATTTGAGGGAGATATAGGTCCCACCCATCTCATAATGATACCATTCTTATGTGTGCCAAAAAATCATAAATCATACATCATTACATAACCCATGTAATAAAAATGGGATTCTTAAACATCGTGACATCATAAAACAATTCATATAATATAAAGGAATTCATAAAAATAATTCCATCAAAACATAATCAAATCAATGTAATAATAGGGATATAAACAGAACCCTATATTATCTTAGATGGAAAATAATTTTGATAAAACACTTGAACTCCATTGTTGAGGAAAATATCCTTTCTACTTCAAAAACATTTTTCCTTTCTTAACATGTCATACAATTTGAAACTAAAAGAAGTTGATCAAAAATAAACTTGAAAACATGTAAAGGAAGCTTCTTGGAAATAATTTTTTAAAAATCCATTCATTCCATATATGTTAAAAAACATTATTCTCGTACTTTTTTCGGAAAAGTAAAAAAGTACCTCGTACGAAAAATGAAAAAAGATTCACTTAATATCTTTTACTAAAAACTCACTGAAGGGTAAAATTGGATATAAAATATTTTATAAGGATATAAATATTACATATTGAGGAAACATGGATGTGGATGATAAATATTCCCCAGTAAATTCTAAAGTATAAACAATCTCGGATAAAAATTGAGATTGTAAGATTTTCCCTTACCTTAGGTCTGATTTGCTTCGTAAGTGTCTGAACCTCCATTATAATGATTTAAATAATGTAATTGACTTATTACAGAATCATAATCATTGTTATGATATCATATATGGTCATATTGTTAGCTTATTATTAGTAATATTTCATTGTTACTTGTTATTCGGGTGTTTATTACTTTTTGTTCTTATGCGTGTTTTGTCGAATAAATTATTATTTTTATTTTCAGGTTATAGATACCTAATTTCCAGAATGGTATTAGTGTAATATATATCATATTTATTCACTCAATTCATTTATGTAATCATTATGCAATGAAAATCATGTAGAACGAGTCGTATCACATCATAGAGATCGTATTCCGTACGTACGCACGAGCGATGATATCGTTTCCATGATCATTGAATTGTATTGGAGTGTATGTATACTATTTAAGAATCAATATCACTTTACAATAATCATATATATTCATTCTTTAAACCATTATACCCATCCAAGTAAGGAAAATAGATTACACAACAGCGTGGAGATGGTATTCTGTACGTACGCACACGCGGTGATTTCTTTTTTCCGTAGGTTGGATAGATGGTGAAATAGGGTTGTTTCATACTTATAATAACATATCAGTATATGATTGATACTGATGTTATTAATTTATAATGAAACAACTAATGAAGAAGAAGTGGAAGAAGAAATAAAGTTGAAAGAATCGGTAACGGACATTACCTCTTCTTTGAAGCGCTTCTTTGAGACCTCCTTTTAGGGCACTAAAATTGGTCTTTGAAGAAGACCAGGACCTCTAGGATGTTTATAGTGAAGTGGAGAGGATAAATTGTCCAGGTTTGGCCGAGCTTGAAGGCTCAATGTGGTGTGAGGAAGAGAGGGGTGAGGTGCCCTTTTATAATGGAGGAGAGGGGCACCTTTGGAAGAACAAAAAATATTATTTTATTATAAAGCCATATTCAGTTTTAAATAGCTCCAAATTGATTTATTTTGATGCTAAGGTGGGGATGGGTCTAAATCCTCTCATCCAATAGAATTTGGACAAGTTTAGTTTACTATTTTAACCTTATCATTTAGATTTAACTTTAAGTTAGATAATTTTACTTTAACCGTGTCTTTTTTGTGTTCTTACAATATAAGGTTAATAAAATTACTATAACAAGCCAAAAGAACCCCAAGTTGTTTATTATTAATATATATAACCTTATATAAGTTATTTGGCATAACCATAGATTTTTAGTAATAAACAAAATTAAAAATATAATATTTGTTTTAAAAACTATTTTATGTCAATTTTGACACTATTGAGTAATTGATTTTTGTGAAAATCATAACAGAATTATTAGTTTTCACAAAGTTAATTAAATCAATAATAAAATGTCATATTAACCTATAAAATTAGTTTAATTCATAAAAATTCTGAAATTACATTTATTTGGGTATTTATAACATCAATTATGTCAATATTTCATTAATAAGATAATTACTCCATAATCTTTGTCTCATAAATAAATTAAATTATTTAATGTCTAAAAATTAAAATAAAATTCCATTATGTAGGAAATATATTTATCTTTATAATGAATATTTATAGTCTAATTTATCTCATGTATAACCCTATATCAAAAATTATTTACTTATTAAACTTTTATTTTAACTATATGAACCCTTCTTTAAATAAATTAATAATAAATGACCTAATCTAATCCAAGTGGGCCTAAATGGCCATATTTTATTCCTAAGGTTGTTTCTGATCTAATTACACTTATCCAACAGAATTAGGACATGTGTTAGGGTAATAATAATATCATTTTTACTCTTAATTACCCTATTTACCTTTAACCGTGGTAAATAAAAATAAAAATTTACTATTCGCAAAAATTATTTTCATCTCATTGAACCACATTTTACATACTGAAATCAACCGTGTCTGTCAGATTTTTGAAATTCAACTCACATAAGCGTTAAAATTATGTTTTATGCAAATTTGAAAATTCTCCTAGGAGGTGGGTAAAAGACGGTGAAAAGTTCAATAAACATTTTATATATCTAAAATTATTATAAAATTACTCCAATGAATTACATTGAACTTATATAGGTATTATGTATCAATTTTGACCTAAAATAAATTTAAATAAAACAAATAATTATTTAAATAAAAAGTCAGTTTTTAAATAGTAACCCAGTGTTTTCAGTATTCATCAAATATTGAAAGTTTCTAAAAAATACCAAAATTTCACTCTAGGCTAATTTCGATATTCCGAATCGAAAAATGAAGTCCATTTTAAAAAGTAAAATTTAAAAAATTTCAAAAATTGGTTTTTACTATTCATAACGGCTAGTTTTAATAATATTTTAATAACATATCGTTGTTTCGTGGAACTCGGTATTGCATACAACGCAAGCTACCAAGGAAGGTCGCGATTGCATTTAAAGAAAGCCAAGATAGTGTTGTGTGTAGTGAAAGATTACTTTGATGATTCATATAAAATAAAAAAAAATATTTCTTATAAAAGTCTCAGGTGTTACTTGATTCCCCTCTACACAACTCAAATTTAACATTGCATGTTGTATCAACAAATTCCTCAACAAACTGATAAATTTTATTATTAGATACAATTTTCATAGTCCAAACACATTGTCATTACAGAACCTCTTTAATAGGATGCTTTGATACTAAAATTAGGGAGGATTTCTATGGTCTTTGACTAATGGAAATGAAATCTTTTAGGAAAAATTCTCCTCACAAACCTTGTTGAGTATAAAAAAAACACTATATCATTTCACATACACATTCACATTCACACAGAATTGGACAAGAAAGAAAATAGAGTTTATAGTTTGGATATTAATGTTCATTACCAACCTATGATAATGTGAATGGTAATTATTCCTTTCATTAGAAAATATCTTGTGGGATGTAAACGATTTTATCCAAGCAACCAGTTTTATTTACTAATAAAATCTTAACATTTTTGGAACCCTTTGGCGTGACATTGGTCTTCTAAAAGGACCTCTATTCATTTGAAGAAAATGTATATTATTAATAAGAAACTGAACTAGGTAAATTTGAACCTGAGAAATTGTGATATGGTCACATTATCACATTCCATGTTATTTTCCTTGTACAATATTCTTATCAAGGATCAAGAAACTAAAATGATTTCCTCTACTTAATTTTGTATTCAATCTAATGTTTACAAACCAAATGAGAAGAATAATTTCATTTACATTGAAAAAATTTATAGCTTTATTAATCCCCTTTTCAATTTGACTTGATTTTCTTTTGGTGATCCTCATCATGCACCATATTAATAAAATTTGAGTTTAGTATTTGCAATGTAAATTGAATATTGGGGCCGGGTTATTCTACTATGTAAAGAGGTTTTCTAACCAAGTTGACCAAAAAAATGTTCTGACACCCCTAAAAATAATCAATGGTGAGTTTTCCAACATAATCTTGATGAATGATATTATATTTTACTATATTATGGAAGGATATTAACATAATTAATTTAATAAATCCATAACATTCTAGTACATCGACCTAGATTAGTGATCCCAAAGAGTGTCTCTTGTGATGTGCTCTAATGATATGTTTGCATGTATGGACAACATGAAATCTCCATGGATTTGAGTATTGATCACCATTTCTAATAATATTCTGGCCATCTTTTTCTCATAAGACCAATGTCATAGTCTGTCAATATATGCATCAAAAAAGAATCATTAAAAAAATATCATTTATTTTGATGACTATTTTAAGTACCTCTATGACTAGTAGTATGTCATAGAGGCTTAATGAGTGGAAACTATTAGTGAGTAATGGTCCTCATATAAAAAATAATAACTATTTTTTTGGTTTTCAATTAATCCTGAGATATTATTAATCAGGTTTTCAAAGTTCCAGAAGATAATCATTCCATTTGAAAGTGTAAAACTCAAGTATTCTAGGAGATGTTGATTACTGAAATTCCATAATTCTTTCAAGAACATGAGTTATCCTTTCAATGAATTTCAAAGAGTAACAAATACTACTTCAATAAAAATTGAAAATTTACGATCAAAATGATATCTAATCCATCTGCTACTCTTTGGAAAAAGATGGTTTACTTTAAGAGATTTATGATGGAAAGGTTAATGTTGACATGTCCACAGTGGATGCTGCTACTTCTAAAAAACATGCAATGAAATTTCATCAAGGGGTGGTACTTTTCATGAAGCTTCTATGTCAGGTAGAAAAAGAACATGCTGAAGGTGGCCAACTTTTAATCCTTGTTTCTAGGGACTAGGAATTGTATAAATAAGTAGTCCCTACTTTCCGCATCATGGGAAAAAGTTAATTCTTCTTGGGTGAATTTTGGAATGGTTCCAAAATGAAATCTGTTGTGAATATGATAATGGGAAGCATGATGAATTCATTATAAATGGAATATTACTAACTAAGTGAAGTGTATGAGACAAAAATACACTACTAGATGTATTGGAGTGGGGTGCATTTTCCAATCTGATGCATAAGCTGAAGGGGATGGAAATGATTAATAATATCTATTCACCTGCTTTTCCCCTAAAGTGCCAGTAGAAGGACATGCATCTAGATCTTTCCCTTGGTGATGAGAATGATGTATCAATTCCCATATCTACTTCTATTAATGATTCTTTCATGAATGGTAAGGGAATGGTTTTAAGTGACAGCCATTTTTTAGATCTATATGAAATGCATGATTTTTTTTCAAAATCAATTTCTAGAAAGCATTACTGATAGTTTTAAAGAAAAAATATCATAATTTCTTAAATGTATTTAAATATAGAGTTTTTGGGATGTTTTTTGGAAAACCCATTTATGTATTATTTAGTGCATACCTAGTGAACTATTTATACCCACCCTAATATTGTTACTTACACCCAGTGGTATTTTAGATTCAGTTATGTCTAGGTTTGTATAGAGTGAGGGACGGTTTTTTGTTTGTGGATAGTGAAGACCGAGGGGTCACATGGAATGTGATTCTTGTTCTAGTTTGGTTCAGTGATGGTTTTCTTTTATTTTTTATTTTTACCCATTTTAGTTGTAGTTGGTATTGGTTATGAATTTAGATACATTCAGTGGTTTATTGTATTGTCATGTTTATGTTGTGTGATATGGTTTGTTTATTTATTGGTTGTTATTGTCATAAATAATGTGGATACACACATTTTTGATGAGTTATGTTTCCAAAAATTAGATCAAAATTATGGATTAAAGAATCTGAATTTAATAGATGAAGTGATAAGTTTGTGGTTTAATTGTTGAAATGAAGGTACATCCAATCTCTGAATGTCTATGGATACATTTTACATTTATGGATTTTACTTCACTAAAAAAATGGTTTAGAAAAAAAATTATATAGATGTTTTTAGATCATAATTAATAGAAAAACACTAGTATGGATGGGTCATTGGTTGTTGGAGCTGACTCGCTGGTATATATGGGTTGCTGGTAATCGCTGGTTGTTGAAGCTTATCACTGACATGGATGGGATGGAGCTGCTGGTGCTAAAGCTGACTCACTGGAGCTGCTGGTGCTGAAGGTGACTCGCTGGAGCTATTTGTTTGGGCTTGGTATCTGGGGTGGGGTTTGGGTACTGGATCATGTTAAGCGGTGGGGGTCTAGAGTTTCTGTATTGATTCATTTTTTAAATGAAATTTCATTATTAATATAATTAAATTTTTTCTTAGTTTGAACCTTTTTTAAAACCATTATCTGCTTAAAAATTAAAATAGACGTATTATATAATATTAATTAATAAATATAATATGAAATTTTACTAGTAATAAAAATTTAAATTTTTTATGGAAATGTAATTTATAAAAAAATATTATATGTTGGTTATATTATTACCAACAGAAAAAAAATTTCACGAAAACCTATTAATAAATACTTTAACCAACATATATATTGTCTATTGGTATTAATATAATTACAATAGAACTATTTTATCTTTTTCAAAAACATTTAGCGACAAGGTTTTTACTGATAGTTTAGTGATATGGACATATTTTTTGGTAATGTATTTTACAAACAGAGAATGAAATTTTACCAACTGATATGCCCCTGTTAGAAAAATAAAAATATTTATTACTGTAGTTTGTATATAAGATTTAACACATACCATTGATAACATATTAATAAGAAAAAAAATATTACAATATTAAACTGGAATTTATCTTGCACATATTTTTGGAATATGGAAACTATAAAGATTAATGATGAGATGGTTGTAAAAGATACATAGATGTTTGTAAAATCATCTCAAATTTTTAGATAATCCTTGATCATTATATCGATCATTAGTTTTTAGATCATTAATAGGGGTTCTTCCGGTGAAATATGGAATTTGTTTTAAAAGTTTCTATGTTGTGCACAGTGGGTGCACACTTTGGGTAAACTGTGAAATCCTAGATAGAAGGGTTTTTAAGTAAATAAAGTTGTTTGAAAAAAATTTGAACCTACCTAGTAGAAAGAATTATCCCAAGTAAAGGGGCTCATGGATAGTGTGTACAGTTTTTCTAATAGAGAAACCCCTCCCAACTAATTGTTTGTGTGGTAATTATTAATGTCAAAAATTATTTTTAACTTTCTTAAACCACAGTTTAAGCCCCGATATGATCCTAAATCCCTCTAAGTTGATTAATATAGGAATATAAGCTCTAAATATCCATTTTTGTCTTTCTAAAACTAATTCCATAGTGGATAAATGAATATATTATCTCATATGATCCCTCTCTAGTAAGTGATTATACAATTATCTATCTTCTTCATCCTTCACCTTCTATCATTATTAAAGAGTGTTAGATCGTCAAATTCTAGATGGATCTAAATATAGTTGAATTGAATCATAATGATTGGTTTTATATACTGATCTCATTTTTTTCATTCTTCATTGGACAATCCAAATGCAGGTATAGTTTGTTGTGATTCTATTATTAATTAGAGGTGCTTTTTTAGATAAAAGATATACAGAAACACTGATTTTATTTATCTAATTTATTCTGATTCCAACTGATTTATCAAAACCAAATTTGTGGTGAATGGGGATTTTTATTTGAATTAGCATGAAATTTGGTGAAAACCCTCCAATTTTATTGGAATTAGAATTTTGGCAGTATTTTTGAAATTTATGGAACTAATGAATTGATTTCATAAATTTTATTAAAAAAAGATTAAAATAAATTGATAAAAACCACTGATTTTTTTTATTTAAAACTAATTAATATTTGTAAAAATGTTGTATTTATTATTATGGTGAATTTGAATTTTAGAAACATGTAATTGGAAAATTTAATTGTGAATAATGAAGAATTTTAAATGAAATGACTTTCCTATTTTAAAATGTTTGATTGAGAAAATTATAGCCTAGGTAGTTAAGGGTTATTTGGGATTAGAATTCAAGGATACTAATTACATTTCAATGTATTTATTCTCAAAACTATAACAAAAACCTAGATTTATGATCTTATACCCATTGAGATATTGATGAGTCCTATTGAGCCCGATCCTGAGGAGTTTTGGTGAACATATTTCTTTCATCACTGATATGAGAGTCTGGTTATCTGATAATGAGATACTATCACACCTCATGGATTATGACCAAGGATGTTATTGTGATTATTTTGATTAATATATTCCTTTGAGTATGAACTTCTTTATTCAAGAAATTTGATTTATATAATCTGTTTTTTATTAAATGTTTATTTAATCTAGGTTTAAATTTTCTTCCACCACTGTGAAAGTAAAGCATGATTATTAATATATGAAATGATATATCTTTTAATTTTTTATTTAAATTGAATGAATTTTTTTGTTTCATAATTATGGAATATTATTATGGACCACTTGGAGATACCCTACTAGGATTTATTCAAACCCTACCTTTTTCAATAGTCATTTATAGATTTCCATTGACCAGGTCCAAGCCAAGGGAATGCTCTCTTAAGGGATGATGATGTTTCAGATCCTTCTGGAATGGTGTGTTGAACCAAATGTACATTGTTTTCATTCATCAATTCACATTGGTGATGTTTGATTTTCGGTTTATGGTATAACAATATGGTTTCCAGTACATTCACCTATTAGAGATATGAGAAAATAATATATACATTTTTCTTCCACTATTTTGTGGAAAATACATTTCCTCTTTTGTCTTATTTGATTCTAGGTGATAGTCTCCATCCTATTTGGATTGGGAACATTCTTTAGTCCATGAAACATATGACTTGGGTATCAATGGTACCATGCTATCAAAGATGGTTCATGACAGAGTGGTATCAAATGTGATTGTTAAGCATCATTCCGTGATGTCATTATAAAGTTTTGAATATATAATAGGTATTATTTTGTATTTAAGAGTGAGTTTCTAGATAGTTATAATTATAACAATAGTTATTCCACCATGGGGGGGGGGTTACTAAATTCATCATGATTAATAATTCTAATTTTCCCTTACTTCTGATTTGGGTTGGTTGAAATACAAATATTGATATTCTATATAATCATATTAATTTTCCTTGGATGTGGTTTCAGTTATAAAATTATGTAATCATTCTGATATATTCAATGCGGTTTTCTAATGTTTTGAAGCATCCCGACACTAATAAGAAATGCGTATAGGATCATGGAGGAAGCATATAATGAACCACAATGATAAAATCTTCCTATGCACCCGAATCCCGATGAAATGATTGTGTGTAATGTCCACAATCATGGATAGGCACATGCAGTCATTCCTCTTATGTCTCTATTTATGGAACCTAGGTTGGGATGAATCTCAAAATCTTGCTTACAGGCTCCATAACCATAATCCGACGGTGTTACAAATATCTTTTGATCATCCAGAGGGTGAGGATTGGATAATAAGGACACAGATTTTGTTTTAATTATTGGAAAATCCCAATTCAATAAATGTGAAATGTTACTCATTAATTCTAGAGGGAACTATTTGTAGATGGAGGGACTCTATGGTGACTGTGAAGATGAACAAGGGTTTATAGTGGATGGAATTTATCATTATTTTAACTTACTGGTTTCATATAGAGTCTATAATGATGGCTATGACTATAGAGTTTTTCAAACTATAGAAGGATGACAGGTCCCTGAAAAAATATGGGAAACAATTCACCTAGATTCTATAGTTTTCACCTAAGATTGTATCCAATCATAAGATAAAGACTTGATGGTTTGATATGTGACATAAATTAGAGATTAATTATTAGGTTTTATTAACTAATATATCATCAAATATTCATTTTTTGGATATTATATTGATGTTAGAACATGATTTGGCTAGTAATTCAACATTCAAGAGACTTCCATTTTCTAATAGTCGTTGTTATGTGAGTTCTATTAATGGAAAGATGATTTCTGATAAGTCTTAAGGTGTTTCAAAATATCATGGTTCTTCTAATCCTTATGGAGTTCCTTGAATATGCCCTTTGACATGATTCCATTGTGGCAAGGCTGAGTAATCAAAATGGGTTTTCACTAAAGAAACTAAGATTTACACATTCTGTAGATGTTTAGGACAAAAAAAAATTATTCTATATATTATCTACTCCACATGGTCGAATTGGGTCATAAGAACCAAAAAGAACAATAGTTCATTCAGATACTTCATGAAAAAATGGGTTATAGTCACATGCATCTAAAACAATGCCTTTACACATAGTGTAGGGATCTCTTAAGGATGTAGATATGGGTCCAGTGACTATGAGTGGTACCATAACTATAGTATAAAATTTATAGAATACATCATTTGAAACTGGTTCATATCATTTGTTTATATAACCTTTTATTATGAACATTCTAGATCTTCCAATAGAGACTTTTTCTTCTGTGATGGATTTACTACACCTCTCATAATGATGATAAAACATTGTATTTATTATATAGAATTTTTTTTCTCTTCATCAAATAATGAACATCCCTATAACTTTTTGGTTCTCAACATAAATCTTCTTGATTTCATTTTTAAGAAGGATTGGATTCTTGTTAATAAAACTTGAATGGACCGATAAATTCAATATCTCTCCTTTAAAATTTCTGATAGGGCATGACATGTCATTTAGGGAGAATGGGAGTTGAGGTCGAGTAGTGAGATAACTTGTAATCTGGACTTTTAGGAAATTAATATATGTGTATTATTTCAAACTAGAGTTGGAATATTTGATGTATGATCTCACTCTAGTTGTCACTATGTTTACAAATTGTTTTCTTGCAAATTTTTTTATTTTTCATCAAGTAAGGGTGGTTGAATTTTCTATTAATTTAGTTCATAGTACTCAGCCAATGTTAATTCATTCTTACCATATAGATCCATATTAAGTAAAAAAGTTATTGAATCAATTGGATGATCTGTTATAGAAAATAATTTTTTTCTAAAAAAATTGTCATCTTTTTCAGAGTTAGATCTATTTTCTATGAATGATAATGGAACACTAAACCTATGTGTTTATTACTAGAAACTCAATTGAGTTACAGTAAATAAAAAGTATCATTTTATATAGATTAATTTTTTTTCTATCTATTTTAAATGGGGGAAATGGTTCTTGTATATTTATCTCTGATATGGTTATCACTAGGTGAAAATAAATAATATAATATTTTTTAAAACCACTTTAATAGAAATTATATCTTTTTTGTTTATAGTCATGAAAATTAGTTTAAACAATTCTGCACTAGTGTTTTTGGAATTTATGAACAGGTTAATCCATGAGTATCTTGATACAGTCATTTTATTTTTCGATGACGCACTGGTTTAATCTCAATTTGAGGAGGTTCATGACCATTATTTTAGAGAAGTATTGTAATTTTTGAAAAACCAACTGAATTTATGTCAATCTATCGAAATGTGAATTCTAGATTTGGGAAGTAAATTTATTTTGACACATGGTCTTGGAATATGGTATCTCAATTGATCCTAAAAACGAGAAAGCTATTATAACATGGTATCAACTTGGGAATGTTTTCGAGATTCATACCTTATTGGATTTGTAATAGTTCTATAACTACTTTGTAAATATTTTCATGATGTTATATTTTTTTATGAAAAATATCACTCAAAAGTTGGTGTATATTTCATGGGATGATAAATGCCAATGATTTTTTGACGAGATGAAATATATTTTTACTTATGTACCAGTGTTGAATCATTCATTGGCTATTAAGAACTATGTGATCTTCGGTTACACATCAGGTTTGGGTTTTTTGTTTTATTCCAATGAAGGGTAATCACATGATATCCTATGTATCTTGGATGATTAGGCCATGTGAGAAGAATTATACATCCAATGAACTTTAAAGTGTAGTTGTGATGCATGAACATAAGAGTTATTAAAATTTACATTTCATAGTTTTTTATTGTATTTTCTCACCATAAGAGATTGAGTTATTTTATCTCTTAAAATTATTTGAATCATTTTTAGAGGTATTGGGTAGATTATCTTCTCTCATTTCATTTCTAAATTACATATAAACTGAGTAAAAGTAATTTTTTTCCAGTGAATTGAGTAGGAAACTCCTAAACTATGACATGGAATATTCCTCGAAAGAGTGGACCTTGATCACATATTTTTCATGGTTGCATATAGTAGTTTGGGAAACTGGGGATGAGGTTTTTTTTCTAGTGTTCTATTGACACACACTCTTATTGAGATAATTTTTCATGAAAAATAGCATGATGGTAAATTCGGTGGATTTGGAGACCCTCTTTCTAGCTGGGTGCCTTTTGTTGAATGATCATTCTACATAAATTGTATTATATGAATTTGGATTCTATTTATCATGTCATTGTATTAGAAGAAATATGTGATTGAGGATTTCCATATTTACCAATGGTAAGTACACACAGTAACCAAACATATTTTCTATGATTTTCATCATGGATTCTAGTTTCCATGAATAAGATTAGCATTATATAATTTGTCTCTCATATTTGTACTTTCCTATAATACCGGGATAAACACTAGATACCTTTGGTACCGCTTATTCGACTAATTGTTCTGACCTGGTAGTGGTTTTATATTTATATGGACATAATGGTTGAGTTACCTTGTACCTAGAGAAATAATAATGCAATATGGTTTCTAGTTGATTATCTATCAAAATAATATCACATTATATTAATTTTTAATACAACCAATGTTGAGCAGCTGAGAAATATTTATATGAAAGAAATTTTTTATTTTCATGGAGTTCTATATACTAATGCTTCTAATAGAGATCCATATTTTAATTATTTGTTTTCAAAAGGCATATATTACCACTTGGATCTCAAGTTAATTTGAGAAAACCACTCTATTCACAGATGGATGGCTAGGCAAAAAGAGCTATTCTAATTCATGAGGATATTCGTTTTTTGTACATTTATTACATTGGTTGATACTTGTATGACCATTTTTAAGTTTTTTAGTTCACCAATAAAAATATTTACTAGTCCACAATCAAAATATATCCTTTTGAGGCCATTTATGGTTAACCATGTAAATATTCATTGTTTTGGTTAGAGATTTTTGAAACATCCCTAGTTAGGTCATGCTTGGACCAAGAGATGACACTAATATTTTAGTACTGTTTTTATAAAATTATAACAACATATAGGATATGTAAATAATATGATGATAATATTCATAGACCATTAGTATTTTCAGTTGGTGACTAGGTGTTCATACAATTTTCATCTATTTTAGTTCATCGATGTATTTGGAGGAATGTATATCTTGATCCTCATTTTTTTGGCCCTTTTGAGATTGTTGAGACAGTGGGGAAAGTGTCATATAATTTATCACTTTCACTAATGTCTACATAGATATATAACATGTTTCATCTATCTCATATATGAAATTATCTTTCTGATATATCTCATCATTTGAGCTGGATTCATCATGATTTTGAGATTCGTTTATCTACGATAGAGCTTACGGTTAGGATAGTTGATTCTAAGAAAAAGGTACTCCATGATAGGATTATAACATTGTTCTATGTCATATGGTATCACGGTTATGGTTCATACAGAACATGGGAGTGGGAGGCACTGATGGGAGAGCCACAACCTCATCAAATAGATATGGATGTTTCTTGACATGATTTCGAGGGGAAAATGATCCTATGGTATGTAGGTTGTAGTATCAAAGTACATTTATTTAGGTATATAGAGACCATTATTTATATAATTATTTGTTTGGGTCTTGTTTATTGGTTCTTAAGGTGTATTGTGAAAACAATATAGATGTTTCATGGTTGTTCAATGATGGCGCACAGTTTTAGAAAACGACCCTAGCACCCAGTGAAAACTGTGAAACCTAAGACTGTAGGGGTGTCCGTGGATGGAAGATGTATTGAAATCCCACAAACACACCTTGTACATACCAATAACCCAAGTGATGGGGAACATGGTTAGTGAGATTTTAATTTTAAACTATGTGGCCCTACCAAGTTAACTACATTCCTAAGAATTTTTATTTATAAAAATTATATTTAAAATTCTTGAACCACTATTTATGGCACTTCTTAAAACAAAAATAATTAATGTATATGTCATAGTCCTAGTATTCTCTCATTAAACCTTTTTGAATCCTAAATATAATTTTCCTGGTGGATTGAATAATGGAAGATATCATTTAGTCCCTCTCAGGTGACGGATTATCCTATCGAGTATGTTTTCCCATCCTTTTCTTTACTCCTTAGAGAGATATAGATTTCCATGTTGTTGATGGATATAATAATCATATAATTTAATCCATATTCTAGGTTTTATTTCGTGATATGTGTTTCTATAGTTCTTTATTGGTGATTCATATTATTGGTGTTGTGCATTGTGATACTGTGATCAACAATATGCTATTTTGATTAAGATTCACCATATAATGAAACTTTGATTTACATGATTTTATTTTAATTTCTTTCAGTTGATTTATGAAAACCCATATTATAGATGAATTGGAATTATGATTTTAATATTCATTGAATTTTAGAAAATATCCCAATTCCAAAGGAATTGTTATTTGGGGCATATATTAAAAATTGATGGAATTATTTAATTGGATTTATAATTGTTTTATAAAAAATTTTATTAACATGAATTGATAAAAACTAATGATTGTAATTTTTTAAAAAATAAGAGAGTTTTTGAGAAAATATATGGTTTGTTTTTTAAATTGAATAGGATTTTTTTAAAAAGGAATGATGTTCAATTGAGTTGTGAATAATGATTTTCTTGTAATGAAATAATTTTCCATTTTTAATATTTATTTATTAAGCACATACAAGATTGAGTAGTTTGGGGGTCATTTTTGAAAATAACCTTCGGATGGTAATTAAAAAAAAAATATTGAAGATAACAGCTCTAAAGAATCCTAGTTAGGAAAATATAATACCTAATAGTATTTTGATGAGTCATATTTGCCCTGATCCTAAGGGACATGTGTACATGTATTTCCATGATCATTTATTTGAAACATTGATGATCCTATAACTAGAAACTATCATACCATTGGTAATGGGTCCAAGGTTATTGTTTTGATGATTTTCATATTTATTTCATCGATTATGAAATTATTTATTTATTCTAGTTTACTTATTTAAATTTTTTTATATAAAATGGTTATTGAATCCATGTTTCAATTATTTTTTATCATTTTAAAATGAAATAATGTTTTTCATTCAAATATGAAACTTGATTTCCATTAAATTCTTTATTGATATTGAAATGATTATTTGGTTAATTATTGTGGATTCTTAGTAAGAAATGCATGGTGAGACCCTAATATACATATATATAACAACCTAACATTTCCATTGAGCATTTGTGGATTTATTTCTCCTTGGTTTTGGGAAATGGGAATGTTCCTCCTGAAAGAGGTGGATGTTATTTATCCTTTGGGAACGGAATGTAATGTAGTATTGGGATGTTTTATTTAAAATAATAACATTTATGATGTTTTTTTGTGATTATTAGATACCCCTAATTTTTTTTGGGACTATATCCTTTTAAATTTTTCATCATACTGATATCACTAATTGGAATTTAGAATATACCCAAAAATCTATGCTCACGGTTTATATAAATTAAGGATATAGATTTAATACAATATTTCCATACCAACAGTTTATATAAACCATTTGTATAGATAAGAAATCTCAACGTTTTTAAAAATCCATTCGTATATCATTATCTATACCAATGGATTTTCATAAAAATGTGTAGAATTATCTGATATCCCTCAGTCTCCCACACACCACCTTCACATGAGAGCCCCATTCAGCCCTCACCTAAGCGTTTCCATATTCTCATATCCTCATTCATTTTCCCCGAACTCATGTATTTTTTAATGATCTTCATATACATCATATTATTGTGTTCTGAATTCTTCTTATCTTATAATAACTATTGTTTTCATTTTTTTTCTATGTAGAAAAACATAAAAAGATATTCTCTGGTCATCAATTCATTATATTATATTAAATAAGTTCTTTTAAATTAAATTTTTTATAATATTTATAATAAATGTTATTAAATTAGATATATTTTTTTTCTAAATTTAGGTCTCCACTAATTTTACATAAATCCAATACAATAAAATTTCATAATATATATTAACTGATTATATATTTAATTAATGATGGGATTCTTTTGTCTGATTAGTTGATTAGGTGGTTATTATATTTCATAGGATTAAATAGAATAATTTATGGGTTAACTTATCTTATATTAGTGTAACTTTTGGTATCCTTCACTGTTTCCTACATAAATTTAAGTCTAGGGTACAATAGAAATTTTAAGAAATTTTGTCTCACCATTATATAGGTAATGAAGATCATGACTAAAAATTATATATATTTTTGAATAGAATGATAGTACCCTTACAATTGGGTGGGGATCATACAACTTGAAGAGCTTGTTCACAGCACCCGAAATCAAATTCATCCAATTTAACTAAAATGAATTATTCTTTCCAATATGGATAAGTGGATTTTATGGGACAATATTTATCACCCCTTGATTTTCGGACCTCTAGACACCACTCATTGAATCCACTTTTTTTGTAGAATTATTTTTCAATGTATCTTGCTTGTATCCTAAAAAACACAGAGATTATACCAACATGTTAGTTTATAAAAAATCATTTGAAAAGTTTTCAAAATATAATTTCATCATTATTAATACCAATACATATATTTCAAACCATAATCCCCAAAAAATAGGGTTTTAATCCACTATATCAATAAATTTATATAGATTAATATATATTATGGCATGTACGATCAAATTAATAATGATTTACACATAATTCATGATCTTCAGAGTATTAGAATTATCAATAAATTTCATTTCATCAGGGACTCTTGTGTTGCTAATACTTATTTTAATGCACACATAGTGAATACCCCTGGATTGTATCTATCCATTTATACTAAATCACTCCTCCATATCCATTTTTTGGTATTTTCAAAAATCCACATTATGTTTAATTGGGAACCTCATATTCTATTGGTACCATCAAATCACCACCAAAAATACATAGTATAAAATCATAATACAACAAAAACAACCACCACAAATTTGAAGTTCAAAATGTAATACGTCCAGGTATCCCCTAACCTCATCTTACTAAGTCTCTAGCAGCATACCACCTTGATCTTTACACTCTGATGTTACCACTTCACCAAGGATAATCCTACTATATATCATCCCATCACATCAACAATCATAGAAAACCCACATACTCATTGCAACCACTTCATAGTCACCATCGAAATCTATGTCTGGCACAAGCTAGAAACAAACATCATCGAATCTAGAATCCCAAATCGACTTCAATATCGATCAATCATTGAATGGAATCTTATCTTGATTAGAATCACACCAAACCATCACTGGTTTATTTAAAGATTAAATAGAAATAAAATATATCAAAAAAGAAACCTAATTCACAATATAATACTGACTCATGACATTTATGGTGAACTAGAGACTGCCAAACCATATATCGTAGAACCTCATAGATTACACCTCTCCAAATCCGATTAGGAGTGGTTTGGATGAATGCAAGGATAGATTAGTTTTGATTTAATGAGTTCTATGAATGATTCCATCATATGTGGAGTATAAAAAAAGTTGGAGACATAATAAAAGAAAGCTGATTATGAAAGCACATGGAAACCATTAAATTATTGGACTACATATCTAAAAACATATTTTAACCGACGACCTAGCTCTGACCTAGAGATGTGTAGGGGAGGATGAAATTAATGTATGGATTGATCAGCTGAGGGATTCCATAGAAATCAACTGATGATGTGAAGACCAAATGAACAGCAAGGGAAGTCCCATGGTACTAATCCCTAGAGAGAATAAGAGTTAAAGGGACTGTAATGAATGAAACAAGAAAGAATTAGTTGTTGGGAAATAAATAAAGGAGATGAAGAAAGTGAATATGGAGAGATAGATCATCATAGAGGAGGGTCACTGAAACCCAACTAGGACAATATATCAATGGAACCAGTAAAATGTGGCACCATAATTTCTCATCCTATATTAGTCAATATATCATATCAAGAAATAATGTAATGTACGAGATGTGTACCTATGAAGAAAATATGATATTAAAACCATTCGCATTTAACAAAGAAAGTTTTTAAAAAACCAATGATAATAATTGGTAAATAGTGAAAAAATAAACACAATTTAATTATGGTTTAATTTTTTAATAAACAATAGTTTATTATATAGGTATTAAAAATGCGACGAAATAAATGATTTTGGTTTTTATTAATGAAACAAATATTTTCGTATACTCTTCATCCATTCCTTTATAGTTCTTGTTTTCTTAATAATCCACTTATAGTTATTCCATTTAAAGGGTTCCTTATGATATTTTTTATCCTTATGGGCTTGGTATCCTTGACCATTTTGAGATTAACACCACTAATAATATTCTTTTCTATTGATACATTTATCTTGAACCCTTCCACATGATTCCTCTACCAATGGAGGTCTCTTTATTCATCTTTGACTTCTTATCTTGTGGTTTGATATGTGAGATCACTAGGACATACATTGGGATTTTATTCTTCATTGATATCCATATGAGTAAATTAAATATTATTATTGTATAGTAAATCCTTATTTAAGGGAACTTCCATCATAAATCATCCACAATATTTGTGTATATGAAACTAATTTAATTTTATTTTTTGTAGTGGATAGATAATGTTTGAGTTATTGGATTATCATTGGATATTAATTGGGTATCTATATCCTTCATTATATTTTGGATATATTTTTGTTATTTTATAAACCTTAGTTTTTATGATATTTTTATTCCATAATTATTTATATTTCTATCAATTATTGAATATTTTTTTATAATATTTTTATAACATGTTTTCTTTGGTTTTGATATCAAGTGACGCATTGTTCTTGTTCTTTAGAAAATATTATCCATCACAAAGATAGGTGTATTTAATTTGATTAATTTCATATTCAAAACATTGAATTTTTAAAAATTGTTTTTTTATAAATACAAATATATTTAATTGGATTATGTAATATTTATTTCTCATTCCATATACTATACATTTTCCAGTTTATTATTTGTAGGCATCACTTATAGGATATGTGTTCTCTCTTTTTGTTTTTGATTTTACAGATGTTGGTATGATTTTTTGATATTCAAATTTAAAATTGGTTGTAATGAATTTTTTTATTATGGTTGATATTTATTATTGGAATATAATTGCTTCCCTTAAAATAGAATGGGTAGAAGCTGGATGTATCATATGGATCATAATACAAATGAGTTTCATAAGAATTCTGATTTTTTTAGATTATAATTTCGAAATTCTTTAGATGGAGAACATATATTTTATCCATGTTATAATTGTATTGGAAGACCATGCTTAAATTGATAATAAGTTATCTTCCATATAAAAAAAATATATTTTTAAAAACTATTATGTTTGGTAACACAATAGTGAAATTAAAAAATACTCTAATGTTCACAAATGGAATGAAACAAGTGGTATGTATAATTTCATTTTTGATCAGTTTCTATTTGTGAATTATGATGAGAGAGATAGTATTATATTGCAAGAAGAAGATGATATCAATACACATGATGAAAAGAATGAAGATGATGATGATGGGAGGGTGAAAATAATTTATGGATGATTCCACAACTCTTGTATATCTGGAATTTATGAAAATGAAAATTTTTGAATTTCAAACGTGGCTATATCATGGAAAAACCATGTATATAATTTCTAATACCACTATTAATTATATTCTTGCATTTTTTAGGAATTTATTACTGATAGTTCATATAATAACTCAAATCATTATAAGTAATGGATGTAATTTAACAATATTAGATTTTGTCTAAGAAAATTCACTCCCTTTTGAATGACTAATGTTTCCTAGTAGAAAAAAACCATATTGATAATAAATAATGCGGAACATCATGATGGAAGGAAAATGTATATGTGACACCATCCTATGTTCCACATAAAGTCATGTGGAAATTTCTATTAATTCTTAGGCTTTAAAATATATTCATGTCTTTTAAATTATCAACCAATATGAGATGGAATGATATTGATATTAATAAATATAATGATGAGTTGGTTCATCCTTTAGATGGATTATCATGGTTTAAATTTGATACACAACATCCGGATTTTGTAGGTGATCTTTCTAATGTCAGGTTCGGTCTATCTAGTGATGATTGTAATTTATTTGGTCAGATTATTACTCCACACAACATGTGGCAGTTTTAAATCACATATATAATCATCGACCATGGTTTTCTATGAAAAAATCATCCGTAATCTTGACTACACTAATATCTGGATCATCAGAACCTCCCTATTAAATAAAATACTACAAGAAACCTTTAATTATATAGTTTAAGTGGCTTTGGGATATGAGTGTTCACACAATTCAGGCTTCTACAAAAAAAAATTTCCAGGCGCTTCTTCCCTTTATATGGACTACATATTATTTTCATTATTATGCAATATTGTCTAGTTGGATCATGAAGAGGAAACTTCCATGCCATATTTTGAGGAATAATAAATTATTTCTAAGACTTAAATATCATCATAGATTTAATTTAATGGTGAATTGATCATTCTTTCCAATGGATCATATATACAAGAGAAATCGTCAAAGGTTTTATTACACTATTGAGACAGAAAACCCACCTTTATTTATCATAGGAAATGATTTTATTAAAGAATATAAATATTTTAGTTTTCAATTAGGGAACGGTTATATGAAATCTAAAAATAAGAATGTTTTTTACATTGATGAAATAGATAAATGAAAAAATAAATGTATATATTTTTTGAGTTTCCATATATGTCTAACAATTTGTTTTGTTTTTTTTTATATGTAATACACATTATGAAAGATATATGTGAATTTTTTCTTTAATTTCATCTGAGTATCACTGGGATGACCAAATATGACTTATTATCTCACTAGTACAAGTTGTATTGAGGTATTCTACTAGAATTGCATCTTATTTTTATTAGTGAAAACAAATAGAATGTTCAATTTTATCTTTATTTCATGACACCTTTAGTAAAAAAATCCATTCCTGGATGTATTTTAGAATATAGAGGTTTATTATATATACTATTTAAATATATGTGAACAAGTTAAAATATGTGTTTTGAAACTAAATTCCCCAAAAACTCATGATTTTCATATCCATCTTTATAAATTGATTCTAATATCAATCCAAAATTTAATATCCAATAATGTAAGGGTGATGGTGATTCACATGGGAAATTTTTATATTGATCATTATGATAAAATATCATCCCATTCTATATTTACATTAATCTATCATGATTATCCGTTTTGTTCTAGTGAATTGGGAAAAAATTAACCATAATTTTTTACTTGAATCATTTATTTTATAGTTCTTATTTCAAATGAAACACTTATTGGGGGACCCCCTACTATTCAATGAATGTATCTTTCTCAATGAATTATTTCTATAATAAAATCAATTTTCTCAAACAAGAATCCTAGAAATTGTTCCATTTTGTTAGGTTATCAGGATAATGATTTTGTGTATTTTTGGTCAATATATTTTTTGATGTAATAAAAAGACATAACTAGCCAATGAGAAATGAAAATGGTTAGTATGGGGAAATTGAGACATCATTTAAATCTTATCCCAAAAAAATAGGAATTTCTGGGTCATATACATTAGCTACAATGATCCTTAAAGAGTGGGATATGGAACATCACATAGAGTTGTTTTATTTTGGTTTATTTGATGACTATATGATGTAATGAATTTGAATATTTATATTTTATCCCATACTATCTAATTTAACATAAAAATTAATCTTTTATTATCATTTAATTTAGGGGAAATAAAAAAATTCTAACTAAATTAGATTGATCATTTTCATTTTGGAGGAGATAGTGTTAACAGAGAAAATCAATTTATTCTTGGTTGAAATCCACAATTTTCTTATTAATTTAATTAAGTTAAAATAAAATATTTATTTTATTATATAATAAATGTACATTTTAGGTATTGATATTACAATTTGAATCCCTCCTAAAATAAATTTAGCATTGGAAATTTTCCCCAATACTTTCATTCAATAATGTAAATATTTGAAATTCAGGGTGAATAAATTTGTTAAAAATGATCAAGCGGTGAAAATGTTAACACATCATAATATTTTTATGTTGACTCCAACAAAGAGTTATTATTCGAGTGCATCAGATATTAGGTATCAACAGAAAAATTTGTTTTTTTATGAACTTGTTGGGAATTTTTTTATTAGATTACTATTCTCATGGTCGAGTCACTATGATGAAATATAAATGGTTTGATTCAAAAAATGATACTATAATTCTATTGATTACAATGGATGAAAAATTATTGACATGAATTGATTATTTAATAATAATAAAACATATATTTTGGAATCAAGGGAAAAAAATTTGGTGTGAAATATAATTTGAGACCGCATTACACTGTCAATATTGAAGTAATCCCAATAAATATTTTTAGTGATGGTGGGAAAGAAATAGAAACCATTGACACCCCCATTGGTTTATGGAAAAATATTTTATTTTATTATTAAAATTATTGAATTATTAGAATTTTTTTTAACCTAATATAATGGTGGGTAATTTATTGAAGAAATCATATAGGTTAAGTGTTCATTATATTTAACATGATGTTGGTTTCATAGGGTGGTACCACTATAATTACCTTTGTTTTGTTTCAGTTTGGAATAATATATATATTTTAATATTTGTATTCATTGAATTAAATTATATTTACATAAATTCAAAAATATGGGTTGGAATGGTGTTTTAAAAATTGTATTACATGGTTTTAAATTATAGTTGGAAAAAATGTTATGACATTGTTTTTAAATTCCTTGAAATAAATGTTGTATGATTAATGAATTAAAAATATTTCTATGAAATTTAAATTCCTTTCTTATGTACAATATAAAATATACTAAATAAGTTTAATGGAAGAGTTTATTTAATAATGATTGAAGGATGGATGAGCTTATGTTTCCCCTTATAGTTCCCTTAGATAGTATAATAGTTATAAAATTTTCTATGTGAAATAAATTTAATTTAATGTTGTTATTCATTGTCAAATTTGTTTAGGGAAATTAATCTAAAAAATATTTGAATTCCCATTATCCTAATTGTATGGTTTTGTGTGGGGGGTCTCATAGTGATATAAAAATCACCTATTGCACTATTTCATTCCTCAGCCTTCTAGAAGACACACCACATACCATACCTTTTCATCCTCCAACTGAGCCTCCAGAGATGCTCCCACCCATGCCTCCATCATCATATTTGTTAGACTCTTCTTCTAAAAACATGTCTAAAATGGTCCAATGGATGTTTACAACTATTACATATACATATTCCAGGAGTTATCCCCCTCCATTCAATACTTTTACAACGATGTCTGTGCCACCACCATTTCCTTATACCCATCTTGGATATACTGATTCTGTTACTTTTTCTTCCACTCTAGTGTTTGTAGATAACCCGATGCATTCATTGGAATAGAAAAAACCTTTAGGGAATACTGATCTAGGATTGACCGAGGATCCATCAATTCCCATGAGAAGCTTATATCATGCTATTTTAAAATTCTATCAAATTATGTCACTTATATTTTCCCTATTGTACTATAATATAATTGTTATTATTTTTTATTTTTATCTTATTCAATGGGATCTTCTAGTATTATATGTGATTTCAACAATATATATGAATGTAATAATCTTAAAATAATAATAATGGCAAACTATAATATATACAAATCAACTTATAGGTAAGAATTATATATAGGGAATAAGTTTTATGGAAACATTATACATGTACAATGCTATCATTCCGGTACAACAAGTCACATGGAAGAATATATATAGTGAAATAAAAAAGAACCCATGGGACTAGTTATGCGTACGACTTTTTTTTGAAAATGTATTTTTATTATTATGGTCTTTTAATGAATAAACATGTATGTCACAGTGTTGGTTTATCTTTATTGACAATGAAGTTGCCATGGTCACACATTTGATGGATCTCTAGGAGTAATGGAGATCATATAAACACATGTAAGAAGATAACTAGATGAGTATATTTGGTTCTGATTTAGAGGGTCAACAACTATTCACCAACTGGAAAACAATAAAATTTCATGAAATGATCACATTTTGTAACATTAACGAGTTTAATTTTTTAATAAAATTTAATGGTTGTGATTGAAAATTTAATTCCTAATAATTTAATTGATTTTTTTTATTCTTTGGAAAAAAAAGAAAGAAGTCACTATCATGTATTTGAACACTATGTGGCACAATAAAATCTCCGAGTACGATAGGTGATGGAAATTTTAATATGAATAGAAGTAATATGTATATTTATATTGTTACAAAATATTTAATTTAGTTATTTTTGTTTTTCAAGAATTATAAGAGATTGAAAAGTCTAAAAAAGTATTTAACAATTAATAAAATAGTCCTATAATAGTCCTAAAACCAACTCCTGTATTTATAAGACTGAGGATAGAATTTCCACATTAATATAGAAGGATGAAAATCCCTTATTTAGTCATATTTTTATGATGAAATTTGTTTTTTATTCACATGAATACCTTTAATAATAGTATGGAAATGTTTATTTTCTCATTAAATCAAAAACATCCAACATTTATAAGTCTACCAATGTCTCTCATTGTCATATACAAATTCTCCATCTTATTTCAGTAATTGAAATTTTCAGAAACATTGTTCTGAATATATTCTATATACTTTCCTACCTTATGTTTCCATTGCATTAAAATATTATATTATTTCCTTATGTATTCTAAAATCTTTTATAGTGTGTTCATGTGATTCCACGAATTTGGATAACTTTTAATTTAAACCGAATCACATAAAAATCATGTTTTAGTTATTACAACTTATATGAATCGTTATTTAACTCAGTAATTAATATATAAAATTCCCTGCTATAATATAACATATGTTCATGAGAATGATTCACATTTCAATGGTTGAAATATCATGTTTACTATGATTTTTATACACTATGGAAATATGGATGAGACTCTAAATTCTTTTTCTTATAATAATAAACACTTTTTAGTTAATAATAATTTATGGATTCATATCCACTCACATCGAATATTTATTGGTCACTAATTCTTAGGTAAACGTGATGAAACATTAATATGTGTAGTCTTGGTAGATATTTTTAACTGATTACACTATATTTGGTATATTATTTTTGTGTTCTTTAACTACATATCAATTTCATTTTTTAATCTATTGGAAATTCAATTAAATTTCCAGAATTAGGGGATATGTCTATTTGGAATAGATCTCAAAAATCCCAAAAAATATACCTAGAATACGAATTATAGATATGAATACACAAGATTGTAAATTTGATTGAATATATATAATAAATGTCACTTTCTAGAATAAACATATTATTTTGTGTAATATTATGAACAAAAAAAATTTGAACATATTTCAAAAAAACCAAGTGATATTTTATAGTATAAATGTGAATTACAGAAAGTTTATAGTTTACATTTAAATTGTTAATAGTTTTCAATTTTTACAAAATGATAAAGAGTTTAAAGGATACATATAAAAAATAAATACATTATATGTTCATAATATATTTTACATTTTACCTTTAAACTACATTAATAAACTTAAAATTTTCATATTAATATAGATTACATTTTAGTACAATTTATATGTTAATATGTAAATAGAATGTATTTTTGTATGTTAATATGTGAATTACAATAAAAAAGGGAAAACTATTTTCTATAAGTAGTTTTATATAGAATTTAAATGTTTTAATTTATATAGTATAAATAATATTATGTAACATTAATATATAAACATGAAAATAACATCACATAATAAAAAAAGAAACATTAATAATAAAATTTCCTATTTTAATATGTCATCATTTTATATGTAATCTTTTATACTTGTAATTCATCAACTATACTAACATGTATATAAAATAAATTAATATTTTCATATTAACCTGTATATAAATTATAGTTTTAATATATAAACTATTAACCCAAAAATTTTAACTGTACTAATGTGAATAAAATAGATATAAATATAAATAAACTTATCACCATATACCAAACCTAAATGAAATAAATGCAAACAAAAGAAATATGAAACAAGTGAAATAAAACATACCCAGATAGAATTGATCCAAGTAGAAATTAAAAAAATTAAATTGATTCAAAATATATATAATCAACCTTTTAAAAAATTGAATTATAAAAACATGTACCAAAATAATATAAATAATATTGTATTAAATTCAATGATTCCCAAGGAAAACAATTTGAAACGAAACCAAAATGAGAAAAATTTTACATAACAAAACTAGATAAAATTTGATAAATCATTCCAATAATAATGTGAATTAAATAAAACCCCAACATTAAATAAATTGCGACCAAATTAAATGAGTAAAAAAATGACATAAATGAATATTATCTAAACTAAAATAACCATTTTTACCCAATATAAATTGAACTAATATATTGTATTCATAAATAATCAAAAATATAATATCATGGATATATTATTTTGAAATTTTCCTGACCAAATATTATGTAAAATGAACTCCCCAAACCAATTCATACAAATAAAAATGAAAAAAAATAAATGGATCTAAATTTAATAGAACAAATCCAAGCTATGCCATCCCAAAATAAAAAAAACAAATAAAAAATTACTTCATGAAAAAAATCAATATTTGAATATTTTTATTGATTTATTCGAATTTTTATAGTGTAGAAAAAAATTACTTTTTCTGATGTGTAGATCAATTTTTTTTGGTTTTTGATTCTTAAATAATGGTTGTAATGTTTTAAAAAAAATTAATTGAATAAATTTTTTAAATTAAATTTTATTTTCAGTTAGTCAAATTGAACATTAATGGGTGTGTTACTTAAAAATATTTTTATTCTAATAGTGTGAACAAAGACTGGGGATATCAAAATTAATTAGAGGATGAAAATATTATATGACTTATTATAATTCATTCCAATTTTAATACCTATTTTGTAACAAAATTTCTTATTTATATTGTCCGAAACATAATATGGAGGTCATTGATGAGAAAGAAGAGGTCATTTTTTTCAAAATGACCATTTGGGATATATATCTGTTGATGAAAATAAGGGGAGTGACTGTTTTTACCCTATATGTTTATCAACCCCACCAATTGACCAAACTCGAATATAAGATAACCCAAAGATGAGCCAAATGACCATACCCAAAATTAACCAATTGACATAACCAAATATGGACGAAAAACCCTCACCATAAATAAACTAAATATAATATCCAAAGCAAAACAAATAAACTAACCCGATATGAAATAATTTACCAATAGAAAAAAAAAGTATAATTTAGTAAATGGATAATCTAGAAAAAATTAATAAAAAACGACAAAAAACAAAATTACGTAACCCAAAAAATGAAAAAACTAAAAAATGAACCAAATAAACTAACCAAGAAGAGTCCATATAACAAATAATAGAAAATTTATAACCCTAAATTAAACAAAATAACCTAACATAAAAATAACTAACCCAAAAAAATTACCGAATAAAACCCAATTACCCAAACCCAAGTAAACAAATGTTTCTAACACAAATAAGAAAAAATTTCCAAATGAATTCACTAAAAATTACATGACCCTAATATTAACAAAACTATTTAACCAAAAATAAATCAAATGACCTAAATAAAATATGAAATAACACAAAAAATAACAAAATGACCAAATCCAAAATTCAACAATTAATATAAACCAAAAGAAAAGAAATAACCTTCCAAAAAATGTACTAAATAAAGTAACCCCCACAAAAATAAATAATGTAACAAAAAATAATATAATTAAGGATTCCAAGAAAATTAACAATTTATCAAATTAACTAATCCAAAGTAAAATAATTATAAAATTTAGAGACCCGAAGCATGATGTACATGGACATTACATTACTTTTACGGAATACTTAATACGTAACAAAAAACAGACACCAAAGGACCGTAATAGTTTAGTGCCTTTGGAAACTTGGAACATAATCTTCTAATCTTGGTGAATGATCCTCAACATATCCCATAAAGTTCTTCCCTTTTTTTCTTACCTAAAAACTTTCCTAATATCCAGGGGAAAAGAAAACATAAAAAGGGTGAGCTCAAATTCTCAATAAGGGCAAACATAGTGAACATAAAACAATCCATAAACCTTTGAATGCAAAAACATGAACATGAAATTTAAACATCAAAATCTTGAGCAAAGACATAAATCGTGGAAGCATGTAAGGCATATATCATAATGGAACACCAATCATGATAAAATATAATGGGAATAAAACATGTAATTGTGGAAACCATTCAGTACATGTCATGATTTCCATAATAGCCAAGGCATTGCTGCCAAGACCATCTTAGTTGACAAAGTCCCTTTATGAATCGAGTTCACTCATTATTTCAGTCCTGTAACAATGAACCAGATTAACTTACTGTTCCAGCCATGTCTATCTCCTGAGATATAAATCTTTACCCAATGCATTGGAGGGAGATATAGGTCCCACCCATCTCATATTGAAAACATTCTTACTTGTTCCACAAAATAAACATACATCATTCATAATAACCCAACGAATAAAATGGGTTTCATAAATATCATTCCATCATCACATAATCAATATAAAAGAAATTGATATCATTTCATAATAAGAAAAGTGAAACCTTGTAAACCATAGAGACTTTATACATGAAACATACACATATGAAATAATGTCATCTTAGATGAAAATTTGTTTTGATAAAACACTTGAAATGAATTATTGAAGAAAATATCCTTTCTTCTTCAAAATCAATTTCTTTTCACAAAAGATAATGAAATTTTAAAAGAATAATATTTTGTTGAAAATAGTCATGAAATCTTTTGGAGTAAGCTTCATAAAAATAAGGCTTTATAAAACCGTAAAAATTCGTTCGTGCCGTATAAGTTAAAAAAACATTTTTCTCGTACTTTTGCCGGAAAACTCAAAAAGTACCTCATAAAAGAATTATTCCATAAATACCATGTAGTAAAAGTCAAAAATGGGTAAAATGGAAATTAAAAATACATGAAAACATTTTTACAAAACAAGGACATGGATGATAAATATAACCCCAGTAAATACTTACGAATAAACAATCTCGGATAAAAATGAGATTGGAAAAGTTATCCCTTACCTTAGGTCTGATATGCATTGTACGTATAAGAACTTCATGTATAATGATTTAAATAATGTCATTGACTTATTACAGAATCATATTCATTGTTATGATATCATATATGGTTCACTTATGACTTTATATTACCCGTTCTTTTGTAAATTCCATGTTAAAGAGCATTTTGGGTAAAATCGTTTCATTTGTTGTCCGTGTTTTGACTTTGAATTATTTATATGATTTCATAGATCATGATTAATTAACTCCAAAATATAAAACATGATTTATATATAATATATATTCATAATATACATATATATAATACATTGATAAATGGAAAGAAATACACCCTCCATGGAGACGGTAGACCGTATGTACGCATGAACTTTGTTTTCGTTTCCTCATTGAATTGATTGGAATTAATTGGATGACATACATATATATATACATAAATCCTGTATCATTATTATTTCATATATTTTATTATTACTTATATTATATACATTATAATCATTCATGATTGATTAATCATTGAGAATGAAACTCATCACGTCGTGGAGAAGGTAGTCCGTGCGTATGCACGAGTGATGATATCGTTCCCATAATTTTTGAATTGAATTGGAGTGGATGATAAAATATTTCAGAATCATTATTATGTTATAATAACTATGTATATTTATTCTTTACACCATTATACCCATCCAAGTAAGGTGGTGTTGGAAAAACAGATTACACCACGGCGTGGAGACGGTATCTCGTACGTACGCACGTGCGGTGATTTTTTTTCTGTAGGTTGGATAGATTGTGAAATAGGGTTGTTTCATACTTAGAATAACATATCAGTATATGAGGGATACTTATGTTATTACTTCATAATGAAAAAACTAAATAAGAGGGAGTAGAAGAGGAATGGAACTTGAAGAAAACAGTAGAAGGTATTACCTCTTTCTCGAAGTGCCTCCTTTAAACTATTTCTTAGGGCACTGGAGATGGTCTTTTGAGAAGACCAGTACCTCTAGTAGGTTTATAAGGAAGTGGGGAAGTGAAATTGGCAGGGGTTGGCCGATATTGAAGGCTCAAAGTGGTGTGAGGAAGAGAGGGAGGAGGTTCCATTTTGTAAGGGAGGAGAGGGGCACCTTAGGAAAAACAAAAAATATTATTTTATTATAAAGTCATATTTGGTTTTTAATAGCTCAAAATTGATTTATTTCGAAGCTAAGGTGGGGATGGGTCAAACCCCTCTCATAAAATAGAATTTATATAAGTTTAGGTTTCTATTTTAACCATATCATTTAGATTTAACATTAAGTTAAATAATTTTACTTTTACCGTGTCATCTTGTTTTCTTACACGATATGGTTAATAAACTTACCATAACAAGCCAAACGAGCCCCAAGTTGTTTATTATTAATATATATAACCTTATATAAGTAATTTTGTCGATCCTTAGATTTTTAGGAATAAAATAACAATTAATAATATAATATTTGTTTTAAAAACTATTTTATGTCAATTCTGACACTATTTGGTAATTGATTTTTGTGAAAATCGTAACAGAAAGATTAGTTCGATAAAAGTTAATTAAATCAATAATAACATGTAATATTAACATAAAAAATTATTTTAATTCATAAAAAGTCTCAAATTACATTTATTTATGTATTTATAACATCAATTATATCAATATTTTATTAATAAGTTAATTACGACATCATCATTGTGTCATACATAAATTAAATTATTTAATGTCTAAAAATAACAAATAAAATTTAATTATTTAGGAAATATTATTATCCTTCTAATGAATATTTATAGTTGAATTTATCTTATGTATAACCCTATATTAAAAATGTTTTATTTATAAAACTTTGATTTTAACTATTTTAACTATTCTTTAAATAAAATAATATTAAATGTCCTAATCTAATCCAACTGGACCTAAATGGTCATATTTTATTCCTAAGTTTGTTTTAGGTCGAATTACACTTATCCAATAGAATTATTACATGTGTTAGAGTAATACTAATATCAATTTTACCCTTAATTACCCTATTTACTTTTAACCGGGGTAAAAAAAAGTAAAAAGTTACTCTTCACCAAAAATTATTTTCATCTCATTGAACCACATTTTACTTACTGACATCAACAGTCTCTCTCGGATTTTTGAAATTCCATTCACAAAAGTGGTAAAATTAAGTTTTATGTAAATTTGCAAATTCTCCTAGGAGGTGTGTAAAAGACGGTCAAAAGTTCAATAAAATATTTATATATCTATAATTATTATAAAATGACTCCAATGAATTACATTGAACTTATATGGGTATTGTGTATCAATTTTTACAGAAAATAAATTTAAATAAAATAAATATTTATTTAAATATATAGTAGGTTTTTAAATAGTAACCTAGTGTTTTCACTATTCATCAAAAATTGAAAGTTTTCAGAAAAATACAAAAATTTCACCCTAGGCTAACTTCGATATTCCGAATCCAAAAATGAAGTCCATTTTGAAAAATAAAATTTACGAAATTTCAAAAACTGGGTATTACTATTCATAACGGCTAGCTTTAATAATATTTTAATAGTATATCGTTGTTTAGTGAAACTCGGTATTGCGTACGATGCAAGCTATCGAGGAAGGTCGCGATTGCGTGTAATGCAAGCCAAGCCATGGTTATCTGTAGTGAACGACTCCTTTGTTGTTGCATATAAAAAAATACATTGAATATATATATATGTATACTCAATGTTTTGTAAAATAACTACTATCCAACAAACATGAAATTGTGTGTAACACAATCCATGATTAGTGTTGTGTATACTGCAAACTAATACGGTGTTGCGTATAGCGCAAGATAATATTGGTGTAGTGTACAAAATAAGATATTAAAGAAATTAAAATGAATATATCTTATAAAATCTCGGGTTGTTACATTCTACCCCCCTTAAAATGAATTTTACCCTCGAAATTTGTTGGGGTTATAAATAATTTACTATTCATAGAAACCCACATCATAAAAAGGAATACTAAAACTTAATTTTAAAAAATAATGTAGGAAAATTAACGATTACCCAAAGTAACTCATCATTGGGTTTCCATATAGGATAACATAGGTGAAAATATGGATATGGAAGGGAAATATAAACATCACGTTCTGATGGAGAGTGGTATAGAACATGGCTATGAAAAAGACAACAATCACAAATCCATAAATTTGTGATGATCTATGGTACCATCTGGTTCATCGGATATAAGGACACTATGACAACATTTTTTTGAATTAAAGATTATTTCCATAAATTTGAAGAAATTGGATTTAGAAGAAGTACGTTCTTGATTTTGGTACAATCTCACTGTTGGTCGTTATATGGAAAATTTCCACTTCATCTATTAAAGAAATAAAGTTGAACTTTTCATTTGCGACATGTTAGCAGATCATATGATAGAATGACAGGTCATTCCATCTGTCTCAAAAAAAAAGTTTGCAAAAGTTATCAAATATACAAAAGTCCATCTATAGTGAGATTAATCGTATATGATCCCAAAAATGGACTTATACTTCATCTATCATACCGCTTAATAAAATAAAACTATTTTTTACTAACTAGGGACTTCTTGTAGGCCAGTGGTAGGTGATAAATGCCAGCCACACTTCGGTTGTCGGTTCGATTCCCACAGCTTTGTCCGACGCGATGGGATGTCGCCCATCCTACAGGTTATCCTTTTTTTCTAAAAATACATTATTATAACTTTCCATAAATAATATAGAAAAGTTTCTAGCCTTAAACAATACTAACTTATGTCCAACATAATCCATTCCAATCTTTAGGCTTATCCAAAATACTGTTGTCCAATCTTATATTATAGTGAAAACGATTACCAAAGAGTTCATATAACAAGCATGTTAATACCATCGTTGATCCCCATATATCATAAGATATGTCTGGTTGGTCACATTACAAACATTCTAAGGCCTTAATCATGTATTCTTTTGAAAAAAAATGAATACCCATTGAACCTTAGTGAAAACATGAATGCAGTTAAAAGTTAACACTTTCCACATACCAAAATCCTCAAAATTCTATATACTCAAACCATGATATCACTTAGTCCTTATATCAATCATGACCTCATGAATACTATCAAACATTTCATTTTCTCCTTATCCCTTCATTATGCGCATATCATCTGCTTTCCAAAATATTGGAATCACTTTTCATGGTTATCGGTACCATAAAATTATTGAAAACCACAATAGACTAATACAAAAATATTCTAATACACCATATAAGTACCTCAACAACATTAATCTTGAATACCAATACATAAACACTTCAATCCATCCTCTTCAATGATTGTCCTAGAATAAGTCCTTCCTTGATTTAGAAGAAACATTTTATGTCAGGGCATTGAATTGGGTAATTCCCATGTCCTCCACAAATAAGACATTGAACTCCATAACAGTCTCTCACTCTATGACTCTTTTCTCCACACAGATAACATTTGTCCCTCCATATGAGGTATTCCTCAAGGTTCTTCTTTCCTTCTTTAGAAATCTCAATCTGTCTTTCTTTATGCTCCTCAACATGCGAACATGCATAAAAGACTATCTTCCTCTTATTTGATGAATTAGACGTACCACTAAATTTCACCTTGTTAATCATATATCAGGATGACTAATTTGGAATAATCACAATATCTTTCTCTCTAGGAATTATGCAATTTTATTTCTCATAGTCACCAATTTTTCCATTGGATTCAATGTAAACCGAATTCCTTCCGGTTCCCTCCATTGACTAAAACAAAAAAAATATTTCTGTGAGAGGCAAAAATCATACAAGGAAAATAACATAATCAAGGGGGTGTACCTTCGACATCTAACATCATAGGTTTAACTATAATATTGTTACCATAATTATAGGACTTTATCCTATATGTATACTTATCCTTAGGGACATCCCTATACATACCATAGAAATATCTCTAGGGATATCACTATAGTTTTTGCATCATAGTTTCCGAAGGTTGACTAAACCTTTCCTATGATACCAACTGTAGAGACCCGAAGCCTGACGTACATGGAAATTACATTACTTTTACGGAATACAAAATACATAACAAAAAACAGACACCAAAGGACCGTAATAGTTTAGTGTCTTCGGAAACATGGAACATAATCTTCTAATCTTGGTGAAAGATCCTCAACATATCCCATAAATATCTTCCCTTTTTTTTCTTACCTAAAACCCTTCCTTATATCCTAGGGAAAAGAAAACATAAAAATGGAGAGCTCAAATGCTCAGTAAGGGAAAACATAGTGAACATAAAACAATCCATAAACCTTTAAAAGAAAAAACATGAGCATGAAATTTAAACATCAGAATCTTGAGAAAAGACATAAATCGTGGAATTACTTAACACATATATCATAATAGAACACCAATCATGATAAAATATAATGGGAATAAAACATGTAATTGTGGAAACCATTCAACACATGTCAAGATTTCCATATTACCCAAGGCATTGCTGCCAAGACCATCTTAGTGGACAAAGTCCCTTTCTGAATCAAGTTCACTGCTCGTTTCAGTCCGGTAACACTGAACTCGATTAACATACCATTCCAGACATGTCTATCTCATGAGATATAAATCTTTACCCAATTCATTGGAAGGAGATATAGGTCCCACCCATCTCATAATGAAATCATTCTTACTTGTGCCACAAAATAAACATACATCATTCATAATAACCCAACGAATAAAATGGGTTTCATAAACATCATCCCATCATCACATAATCCATATAAAATAAATGGATATCATTTCATAATAAGAAAAGTGAAACCATTTAAATCATAGAGACTTTATACTTGAAACATACACATATGAAATAATGTCATCTTAGATGAAAAATTGTTTTCATAAAACACTTGAAATGAATTCTTGAGGAAAATATCCTTTCTTATTCAAAATCAATTTCTTTTCACAAAAAATCATGCAATTTTAAAAGAAAAATATTTTTTTGAAAATAGTCATGAAATCTTTTTGAGGAAGCTTCATGAAAATAAGGCTTTATAAAACTGTAAAAATTCATTCGTGCCGTATAAGTTAAAAAAACATTCTTCTCGTACTTTTGCCGGAAAAGTCAAAAAGTACCTCGTAAAAGAAATATTTCATACATACCATGTAGTAAAAGTCCAAAATAGGTAAAAAGGACATTAAACATACATGAAAACATTTTTAGAAAACAATTACATGGATGATAAATATAACCCCAGTCAATACATATGAATAAACAATCTCGGATAAAAATGATATTGGAAAAGTTATCCCTTACCTTAGGTCCGATATGCATCGTACGTATCCGAACCTCTTGTATAATGATTTAAATAATGTAATTAACTTATTACAGAATCACATTCATTGTTATGATATCATATATGGTTCACTTATGACTTTATATTACCCGTTCTTTTGTAAATTCCATGTTAAAGAGAATTTTGGGTAAAATCGTTTCATTTGTCGTCCATGTTTTGACTTGTAATTATTCATATGATTACTTATGTCATGATTAATTAATTACAGAATATAAAACATGATTTATATATAATATATATTCACAATACACATATATAAAATATATCTATAAATGGGAAGAAATACACCATTCATGGAGACGGTAGGCCGTACGTACGCATGAACAATATTTTCGTTTCCTCATTGAATTGAATGGAATTAATTGGATGAAATACACACACATATATATATATATACATAAATACAGTATAATTATTATGTCATATATTTCATTATTACTTATTATATATACTTTATAATCATTCGTGAATGATTAATCATTGAGAATGAATCTCATCGGGTCGTGGAGACGGTTGTCCTTACGTACGCACGAGCGATGATATCATTCCCATAATTATTGAATTGAACTGGAGTGGATGATACAATATATAAAAATCAGTATGATGTTATAATAACTTTTTATAGTTATTCTTTACACCATTATACCCATCCAAGTAAGGTGGTGTTGGAAAAACAGATTACACCACGGTGTGGAGACGGTTTTCCGTACGTACTCACGCGCGGTGATTTCGTTTTCCATGGATGGATAGATGGTGAAATAGGGTTGTTTCATACTTATAATAACATATCAGTATATGAGGGATACTGATGATATTACATCATAATGAAACAACTAAAGAAGAGGGTGTAGAAGAATAATGGAACTTAAAGAAAATGGTAGAAGGTATTACCTCTTTCTCGATGTGCCTCCATTAAACTTTCTCTTAGGGAACTAGAGTTAGTCTTTTGAGATGACCAGTACCTCTAGTAGTTGTATAAGGAAGTGGGTAAGGGAAATGGGCAGTGGTTGGACGAGCTTGAAGGCTCAATGTGGTGTGATGAAGAGAGGGAGGAGGTTCCCTTTTATAAGGGAGGAGAGGGGCACCTTAGGAAAAACAATAAATATTATTTTATTATAAAGACATATTCAGTTTTTAATAGCTCAAAATTTATTTATTTAAAATATAATATTGGTATGGGTATAAATACTCTCATCAAATATAATTTAGACAAGTTTGGGTTTCTATTTTAACTTTATCATTTATATTTAACTTTAAGATAAATAATTTTACTTTTACTGTGTCATCTTGTTTTCCTACACTATAAGGTTAATAAACATACCATAACAAGCCAAACGAACCCAAAGTTGTTTAATATTAATATATATAACCTGGACTAAGTCATTTTGCAAAACCTTAGGTTTTTAGAAATAAAATAACAATTAATAATATATTATTTTTTTAAACCTATTTTATGTAAATTTTGACACTATTTGGTAATTGATTTTTTTGAAAATCATAACAGAAATATTAGTTCTAAAAAAGTTAATTAAATCAATACTAACATGTCATATTAACATAGAAAATTATTTTAATTCAATAAAAGTCTCAAATTACATTTATTTGGGTATTTATAACATCAATTATGTCAATATTTCATTAATATGATAATTACTGCATCATCATTGTGTCATAAATAAATTTAATTATTTAATGTCTAAAAATTAAAAATAAAATAAAATTATTTAGGAAATATTTTTAGATTTATAATGAATATTTATAGTCGAATTTATCTAATGTATAACCCTATATTAAAAATGTTTTATTTTTTAAACTTTGATTTTAACTATTTTTACAATTCTTTTAATAAAATAATATTAAATGTCCTAATCTAATCCAAGTGGACCTAAATGGTCATATATTATTCATAAGGTTGTTTTTGGTCGAATTACCCTTATACAATAGAATTAGGAAATGTGATAGGGTAATAATAATATCATTTTTACCCTTAAATACCCTATTTACTTTTAACCGTGGTAAAAAAAAGTAAAAAGATACCATTCATCAAATATTATTTTCATCTCATTGAACCAAATTTTACTTACTGAAAACAACCGTGTCTATCGGATTTTTGAAATTCCATTCACAAAAGTGGTAAAATTAAGTTTTATGTAAATTTCCAAATTCTCCTATGAGGTGGGTAAAAGACAGTCAAAAGTTCAATAAAAATTTTATATATCTAAAATTATTATAAAATGACTCCAATGAATTAAATTGAACTTATATAGGTATTATGTATCAATTTTTACCTAAAATAAATTTAAATAAAATAAACAATTATTTAAATAAAAAGACGGTTTTTAAATAGTAACCCCGTGTTTTCACTATTCATAAAAAATTGAAAGTTTTCAGAAAAATACCAAAATTTCACCATAGGCTAATTTCGATATTCCGAATCCAAAAATGAAGTCAATGTTGAAGAATAAAGTTTACAAAATTTCAAAAAGTTGGTATTACTATTCATAATGGCTAGTTTTAAAAATATTTTAATAGTATATCATTGTTTAGTGAAACTCGGTGTTGCGTACAACGCAAGCTATCGAGGAGGGTCACGATTTCATGTAATGCTAGCTAAGTCATGGTTGTGTGTAGTGCATGACTCCTTTTTTTGAGTATAAAAAAATAAATTGAATATATATATATATATACTCAATGTTTTGTAGAATAACTACTATCAAACAAACATGAAATTGTGTGTAACACGGTCCAAGATTAGTGTTGCGTATACTGCAAGCTAATACGGTGTTGCGTATAGCGCAAGATAATATTGGTGTAGCGTACAATAGAATATATGAACGAAATTAAAATGAATATATCTTATAAAATCTCGGGTTGTTACACCAATCAAAAAAAATTTACTAAATGTAATAACCTAAAAATATATATAACCCAAAACAAACCAAATGACAAAACAAATAATAAACCAAATATCCTAATATAAAATATATATAACTCAAAAATTGAACAAAATAAACTATCCTAAAAAGTACAAATCCAAAATTAACAAAATTATATAACCCAAAATAAACCAAATAAGCTATTTCTATTTACACCAATTTTTCTATCAAAAAAATTAACCAATAACCAAATGAAATAACCAGAAATTATGTAGCCTGGAAATGAACAAAACGATCAATCCAATTAAAAAAATGGCCATATATGCCAAAATATCTAACCCAATAAATGAACAAAATGACGTAACTAATAATTTAATTAAACACCCTGACCAAAAATTAATAAAATGAACAAGACAAAAAATTTGAAAAATACTCCAATTTGTTGACGAAATGATCATATGAACAAATGACTAAATTATCAAAAAACATTACCCAAATATTAACCTAGCTATCAAATATCATAATTACAATTTTATTGGGTAACCAACTAACACAAATAGAGAATTGAACTGAATTGGACATACATGAGGAATCCATATCATATATATAATAATGACAATAATTAGTATGTATTGGTTATGTTATTCCACTAATATTAAATTTTGAAATAAATGTAAACTTTTTTTTATTTTCATGGATTTAATGAAAATCTAAAACATTGACTCATTGTAAGTTTTTCAATTTCTTTTTATTCATTACTATAAAATTATACTAATAAATGTCAGTTATTTGAAGAATCATTGGTCCTTGACTGTTGCGTGAATCAAGAAAAATTATTCATTCTAGTTCATGGATAGATGTTTGATGTGTTATAAATACACAAAAAAATAAAAGCTTTTTTATATTTTTATTGATATATCAAATTATGATATGTAATTTATAATGAAATATATGTTTAATATTCTCAATAGTGTTCACTGGAGGCCTTCGATGAGAAAGAAGAAGAAAACCATGGTCTGACTTATCATTTGAAATTATTATTAGGAGAGGAGAATCCAGGGTAACTGTGATGTCAACCAATGAAAAAAAAATAATCCCCACATGGTGTTAATACTCATCATGGGACTCTCAAACATCTCACACAACCATGTAGAAAAAACTCAGGTAGAAGAAGACAAGGACAAAAATATCAATATCAGGTCATATAATAGGTAAATTGGTCACCCAACAATTTCTATATACATTTTTAGTTTTATGTCCATCACATCCATTATAGGCTGGTAATGTTTTTGATTCATTTATACAAATAATTCACTCCATATTTGACGAATTGAGTGATGTCAATGAGGTTCCTAGTGGAGGCCGATGTAATGATACGGGTGGTGGTGGAGTTGGTGGTGATGATAATGTTATTAGTGCTTCAAATGATGTTGTTAGTGATGGTGGTGATGAGGATTACAGTGTTGGTGATGGGGATACATATATCGGTGATGGGAAAGATATTGATCCCCTCTATTTTTGAGTTAACTGTAATGATGCATGTTGATGTTGTTTAATGGATTGACATTATTAATTGTGTGGATATATTTTAATGTTATTTTATTGTAAATAGTTTGAAAATATTACAAGAATTTGATTGAATACTAAATATACAATATATTTATTACATTGGATGTCCACCATTGTTTGAATTTCGTTTGCAGGTTCTAGAAGGGATGCTACTGTTTCATGTCAGGGACAAGTAGAAACCCCAATGATTAAATGAGCCATTTGTATATGTTGTCTTAAGGGACTATATATACCCATGGTTTTTTAAAATTGTTTATATTTTGAATTCCTCATAGGCTATAAGCACTATTTCTGTAGAAAACCCTACTATATCTCAATATTGATGGCATCATTATCCATTGTTCATAGAACCATTGGTATTGCATATACTCACAATTTTATGGGCTACACCAACAGTTATAAACTATTTGAATATTCAACATTTTAAATAGTTCATGTATATTTTTATTTTTTTGTTTTCTATAATTTTGTTTCCTCTTATATCTTATATGATGCTATGTGCTAGTCACCAACCCGTGGGGATCATGAACCACCATCAGAACATGTCAGTTCTAGATCAGGTATTAGGGTACGAGGGTATATATACCAGTTTGGGAGAATGTATTTCCTAATGAGTTTATGATATTATACCAAATTAGTAAGTTTAAATCACTAGTCAATTATTTTTGGATGAAAATCCAATTTTATAACCCCATTATTGAATTTCTCATGAAAATAATGTGGAATTGAATTTTTTTTACGTGTATAATGATAGAGGAGCCATTCATCCTATCACATCACCGTAGATCATTGGATTACATTAATTTTACGAATACCTATACTTTGTCTCATACTGCTTATTTGTTTATCCATCTTTATAGAGATCAATAGTTTTTTAAAGGTTGACATTTGGTCCATGTACAATCAACTAAAGGTGAAGGAGGTTGACAATCCAAAAAAATCATAGTTTATACATAAATTATGTGTTTTTAGTAATGAACATTGGGTAAACAAATATTTAAGCTATATTTAGGGATCTTATAAATAGATACATCCATGATTTTTTTTGGTTTTTATTAATTATATATTTACTTATTCAAAATGTTATGAGGTTATTGGAAATAATTTATGGATTTTTCTAAAAATCCTAAAATAGAATAGGCTATCAAAATAAATTATAAAATTTATTTTCTAATTTTTTAGAGATCATTACATAGACTTATATTGAATAATGATGGCATAACAATTGATCCCACACAAATTGAAGTTCTTATTAAGTAAAAAATCTATAATTTTTTTTCTTACGTTAGTGGGATAATACTAGTGGGTTTTTGAAATCATTTTTCAGTTATCCTGGCCACTAAATAAGTAAACTCATAAAATATTTATATTCATCATGGAAAAGAATGGGATCACTAGTTTTATGAACTAAAAACAATATTGGTGAATGGTATATTTTTTTTCAATCCACTATAAATAGTAATGCTTTCATTTATATAGATGACTCATTAAACAAATAACTATTATCTGGATATAGAATAATCAGGTAACTACTTTTTCATCATGAAAACAAAAAAACCTTGAGTAAAATTATCCTACACAAGATCTAGAATTAGCTACTATATTATTTTTATTTAAAAATATGGAGACATAATTTGAATGGATCTATGTGTGAAAAATATACCAATTATAATAGTTGTATGTATATATTCACTCAAAATATATTGAACCTGAGTTAGATAAGATGCCTACAATTGATAAATTATTATGAATTCTCAGTCAATTAACATCGTAGAATGTAAATTAATTTTACTACTACTTTGTGTCTAAAAAATAATGATTCATTAACAATGTTATGTTTACAAAATAACCCTTTAGTGAATTATTTAATTAATTTTTTTCATAGAAGTTGATGATGCTTGAAACTCCTCTATTATGATATTTCTTCTATTTAAAAATTATTTCCATAAATAATTATACATTCTCAAGAGTAATACATTGAGTAACAAGAAAATTTATTGTTGGTTATGTAATATATGATTGCAGAATATAAAAAGTATATATATTGTGTTTTTTATATTTGCAAATAATTTATGTGTTCCCTGTGATTCCTTGTGGAATGGTGAATTGTTGTGTAAATCTAATTGTTCTTTATATTATTTTAATACTTATTGTGAAAAAATGTGCAGAGACCATCAGTTGTATTACTGGTTGGTTGGAATGGAAGGAGATAAATATTAATTTACCATGAAATATTTGAAATATAAATTGGTTAATATAAATAAATAATTATCAAAGGTAATGACTTATCCTTTTCTAGTTATAGAGTGTAAAGGGTGGAAAATATCTATGTATTTCATGTTAGGACTAAATAAAACAACTCTAGCTAAAAATTTCACTTCTGTTATGTTTGATAAATTAAATAAAATACACATTTCTTTCCCTTTAAAGACACTCAATCATTAAATAAACATTCATGACATTATCATAAAGAGATATTAAGTAAATATAGAGCTTTTTTATCTATATTATCTCATCATGATCTAATGTTCTCATTTATTTATTGGAAAAAACATTACAATGTATTTGGTAGTTAATTAAATTTTAAAAAGGATTTTCATTCTTAATGTAATAGAAATTATGAGTGATAAATTAAAATAATAGAAGCCATAATTCAATTTTATTTAATGGATTTCCAGGGTGGTTGGGACTATTTTTTTTATTTAGTTGTGTTTTCTTATATGAATATTTTTTATTTCAGTATAAAGATGACACATTTTGAGGCATTTAATGGAATGTGATAATTGAATCTATATTTTTTTTAATAAAGTAAGAAAAAGGATGGTGATGGGATAATATTGGCAGAGGAAATGGATGATTAGGTGCATGTAATTAAGAAGAAAATGGGTGATGCTCAGAGAAAATAGAAATGTTAAGAAAATAATTAAAGGAAAGATCTATCTTTCAAGGAAGGTGATTATAATTTTCACAAATTATATCCTTGGAAACATGTGAAGTGTATTTTTATAATGGGTAATATTTTTCCATGTCTCATTAGAAAATATAAAATCATAGATAAATTTTTATTAGTTTCTTACCTGTTATACTTACCAATGAGATAATATGATAAACAAAATTTTTCTATGTTTTGAGGTTATGAGTGTATGTTCCAGAGCTATCCCTTTTTTATACCAAAGGTAGTTCAATTAGAAGAGAAAAATTATTATGATGATTAATATATTCATATTCTTGGCCATAGAGAGAAATAAATTTAGGACTAGGTAAATCCTTGGGTTAATGTTTTTTTGGGAAAACTTATTGTTTAAGAAGAAACATGTGAGATGAAAAATGATTAGATGGAATGGTATCCCAAATTGTTTTATAATTGAATGAAATTATGAGGATTCAATTTTATAAATAGGTAATATTGTTAAAACATATGTAAAAATTATATAAATAATATTTATATTATTTAGTATTCATGAGATAAATAGCAAAATTTATTAAAATTATTTTATATCAAAATTTAAGTAGTTTTATAAAAATAATTTATTATAATGTTTAATATTATATTTTGTTTAAAAAGTCATTGATTTTTATGAATAAAAATTAAATTTTATTTACAAATTCATCATGTCAATATATTTGGATAAATCAGTAGTAATTTTTCGGGTGGATTGATTTTTCAATTAAATTTATAAATAGAGATTCTTAACTGAAAATTGTATTTTATTTTAATGTAGTTATAATGTTAAAATTTCATAATTATTATTTCTAAAATATTATTTTTTTCATATATCAATTATTATTATAAAATTGTGGTTTTTAAAATGAAATATACACATGAATTTAGTAAAATTATATTTTATATTTAAAAATTATTTTTTAAAAAACATGATTCTTCTTATTTTTCTGATTAAAATTTAAATTATATTTGACCAGCTCTTTATTTTTAATTTTCTAAAATTAATTCCATATATTTAATCACTCTATCCAAATTAGATAAATTAGACCTTTTTATTTTTAATCAACATGAATAGTATCCTTCGTAAATATTATTACCATGATAAAGGTTAAATCTTGTAGTTGTTGTTAAAAATTTAATGACAAGGGCAATAAAATGAAACTAAAAGATACCAAAATTTTATTGGATTGGTCTAATTGATCCATAATTATTAAATATTTCATTATATAGAATTTTTTTCATTATTATGTGAATTTAAAAATTATAATTTTTTATATAAAGAAAGGTAAAAAATATTACACACTTGTTTTTATAATCGATAATATTATTAACATATAGATAAGAATATGATATTTTTTTAAATATTATCATCAAATATATATAATTTAGCTTCATAATAGTAATTTGTTCTTAATTTTTAGATGATAAATAATTACATTAAATGCTTACACAGTGCTAATGAAGTAATTAATCAATTAATGGAAGAATAAATATAAGATCTTTAAAATATTAAAAATAATACAATTTTTAGGGATTAATGTGATCCATGAATTTTTTAGAGAAATATGTATTTTTAGATATATTTAAATATATATGTTTCTAATTCATTTATTGTATTTATGTTATAACAAATCAATGTAATTGAATATTTCTAAAAATTAAATTATTGCATTTTAAGTACATGATATGTTATTAAATGATATAAAATTCCAAAAAAATATTAAATTAATAAACATTAGTTTTTATTGGATTGTGAATTCAATCATTTTCCATTTATGGGTCTATAGTATATTTATTGTTACATTATTGTCCTTTAATGTGTAGATAATTTAAATATTACAGTAATTGTTAAAAGGGTTAATGAATAGTTAAAATAAAAATATAAGGGTAGATGATTGACCCAACTAACCAGTGTTTTATTTTATTAGATTAAATATATAAAATCAAACTATATTAAAAAGGAGTTTTTTAGAGACTTGGAATTGAAAATTTATTTTTATTAATTATGTATTTTGAGAAATTACAAGAGCACCCCCTATCTTATAAAAGGGAATATCTTATTTCCTTTAGTACACACTTGAAACCCCATTTGGGAAAAAATATCATAAAATATCTATTCATAATATCCATACACAAGTTATATAAGACATTTCTTTGAAAAAATAAAAACCCTATAGGTTTTAAAGAGTTAAAAATGGAGACCTTCCAATGAAGAGGTATAGCTTCGAAACATATGTTTTTTTTTATTTTCTACATCCACATCCATAAAATATTCCATAACCATTACTATATAATAAGTATATATCATTTATCACATATGGAGTGCTTCTATCTCAAAATAGTTATGGAAATAATTTTTGTTTTTGAGTGGAATTGATCGCCTCTAATCCATCTTGTTCATATTTTATTAGGAATAATGGCCCCTTTACTCTTTGTTTCCTACACTAAATAATTAACCTTCCCTGGTTCTATTAGGAAATGTTTGGGTTAAAATATTGTTTGAGGGATAAACCAAGTTTCTACATGGTTCAAACCAACTGACGAGGATAGAGATATAAAACTGGAAGGTTATATACGGGGATGAATGGGTGTTTGAGTGATTTCCCTAATTCATAAATGGGCCCTTCTCAATGATGAGGATGGAGATTTTATATAGTCTAGTAACATGTGGAGAAACTATATTCATTAAAGGATAACCCTAATTCAAAAAATTTCCCATACTCACAAATGGAAATGGATATTTGATCAAGGAAGGTCAAATGGGGGGAACAAATATGTTTTGAGTGATAACCGTAAATCATAAATCGGCCTTTCTCACTGATGGGGACTTAGATCTAATGGAGGAAGGTCACATGATAGGAAGTAAGTGACCTCATTTATATATAGTCTGAGACGATGTTCAATGTATTTTTTTTTACCTTGAAACATGGTTGATTTGATCGAGCATATGGCGTTTAACCCCAGAAAGATAATGGAAAGCGGTATGAGGTGTGCGGTCGGCAACATGGGATACTTGTTAATGAATTAATTTCAGTATATGTTGGATGCCCAATGACTATTTCAATCGCTGCACATTGGGTGGTATTCATTTATTAATTGGACATTAATTTAGGCTTTCAATGTATTTATCAACATAAAGTCATGTGATTCCTCACTTTCTGGTTGACCATAGAGACTATTGATTTCAGTGGGTTGTTATGGATGGATATCCTAGTACAGGTTATTCTAGGCCAGTTGGCCTTTATGATGCAGGATTTCTTGTCCATTGGGATTTCATTTATTGGTCTTATTCCCTTTTATATTTTACTTTTTGTTGTAGTATTTTATATCTTTCTTGATTTTTTGGTGCTCTACGTACCACATTCTTCTTTATTGTCTTTTATATATTTAATTTCATTAATAACATTTATTGATGAGTACCCTCTGTACCTGAACCTTCCAAATTCTCTTGATGATTTAATTCCACAATTATTTTCCATATACTAATATTATTATTTTTCATGTAACAATCTATTTAAATAAATTCTTACATCAAATAGGAATGAAACCACCATTCATGTGTATGCCAGACTATCCCATTGGAAATCGATTCAATTCATTTTCCATCATTATCTCTCACTGCTGGTTATATTAATAAATTTAATGTATGTATGTATATGTTATTTTGACACATTTAACATTTGGAAAATATAATATTTCATAACATTTCAAACATTTTCAGTAATTAAAAATTGATAATGTTGTTTATGTATATGTGTGGACTACCACCTCGATGAAGAGATGTGATTTTTTTTCATCGCTACATCACATTGATAATATATATAAGTATAATTAATGGAATAATATCAAATAAACTATATAATTATAATTATTGAGAGAAAATATAATTCTTACATTCTTTCCATAATGATTATCGAATAATAGATCTATTGCTTAGGTGTATTCATGACATACTACCTCAATGAATGCAATGTGGTTCATTTTTTATTACAATATTTCTTGATTTGTTTTAAAGGTGTAATTTATGAATAAAAATTATAATTATTTTATGATTATTATTTTTAATATGATGTAATAATGACAGATTTTACCATAGATGTCTTGATGAAACCCTTTTGGACATATGAAATGAATAACTTCAAAACATCATATATGAATTAAAATAATTAAATAATAAAATATATCATAGTATGAGATAAAATAAAAGGAATTATAAACATGAAAAAAAAAATAATGTATGTGGGATTTTGGACTCAAGGGAAGATTATGTAATTTTTTAAAAAAATTTCTTTTAATTTTTCCATTATAACTATATTTTTTATTCAATATCCATATTTTTAACACTATTTTATGGATGTATTTATATGAATCTGTGTTATTTATGAAGGGAAAATTTATGATTATTTTGAATTTCATTCAAATAATTCCAAAAGCAATATTTTATAAATTTATTACCATCTTCTAATAAAGTAAAAATCAATGTAGTATTTTAATATATACAGTTATAACATGCATTCCCTCCACTATGACCATTATTTTATATTTAAATTCCTTCATAAGATTATCTTTTTTTCTTCAATGAAAAACCCATTTCCCTTTATTCAGTGACTATTATGTATGAAATTTTTGATTAAATGGACAGGGATTTATAAATATCTAAAAATATTTCATTAGACATGAATTTAATGTTTTTATATAGTGGGATTTTTTCCATATGATTATATTATTTTCCTTGGAAACTATTTATCAAGATTAATGGTAATATAATAAACCATATTTGGTATGACCATTATAGATCTATAATTAATTTGGTTAAAATATTCTTTTACCTTTTTGGTTTCTCCTATAATGATATGGGAATATACTATAATGGTTACTCTATGTATAATGGTGATGGTTATTTTAATTGTAACTTTGATGGTCGCTCCATTTATAACTATGATAATTTTTTCATTGTTAAGTAATAATGATATTAAAATAATGCCTCACATTACCTATACTATTTATTTATGATTTATTTAGTGTAATATAAAAATTATATTATTTCCTAATGAAATGTAATGTATCATATACATTATATGTATCAAACGTATAATTTTTTTTAAAAAAAATATTACTATTAGTTCATTGTGATTTCAATGAATCTTTATGAGTTTTATTTTTAATGTAAATTTCTTATGAATTTTTTATAATTTTTTGGGAAATTATATATTTTATTTAGTATTAAATGTTTTATTAATTTACCAATCATTTTTTTGAAAAGTCAAAATCTTTTAATTTTTCATGGACAAAATGTTTATTTCTGAATTTTAAGTCCGTTGTTGATATTTTTCAGCTTGTAAAAATTGTAAACTATTATAAAAAGTGCTTAATGATGGTTAAGGTAAATAAAGAAGTCATTTTGAATGTAATTGATATTTTTCATGAAATGAAATAATGTTTAACTTTAATGGACTTATATTTTGAAAAATGGATACTCAGTATAAGTTTCCTCATTGTAATATATGTTCTTATTGTTTAAAAGTTATGACCTATGTCTCTAAAAGATAAACCTAAAATATTAGTGGTAAAAAATGATAATGAAATAAATTCTAAATAAACTATATTATGTAATGATTAATATTAGGCCCTTATTCTAGTAATTAAATAATTACCTTAGATCCTTATGATATTCTATCACAATATTTATTCAATTTATATAAAAATGAATTATTTTTAAAAATTAATTTTGTAAAATAGATATAATGAATAATTTTTTAGAATAATGTTTCATATAAATATAATTATTTGGTGATGATTCATGGGATAAGATTCAAATTTCATTACTGTGATGTTGTTTTCAAACTCAAATTATATAATTTCTCCAAAAATGTCTTTTTTGATAGTTTTAAAAAAATACCATTTTATTAAATGATTTAATATGAATAAAACTATATGTCCATTAAAGTGATTGTGATATGATTTTTTATATTTACCATTTTCCATTTATAGTCAAAATTTCCTTTTCTTGTAACTATCATGTCTCATAAACTGTAAACACATAAATATCAGGCCAATTATCAAAAAATGCTTAAAGAGGGATACAAAATGAGGGTAAAATTCTAATCCAAAATTTTCCAAATATTATTGGATTATAGGATTTTGAATCATTACTATTCTATATTCTAGGTATATCAGTTTGAGGCATTTTGTGGAAAAAAATAATTATGTTGTATTAATATTTTTAAATATCCAAAAAGTTCCCCTCAGATAACTTATAAAACGGTACATAATTTCATATTCTATTCACACTAAAAAAGTCATTAATTTTGGAAATCCCAAAAAAATAAATTAATAACATCCCTTACCACGTCTTAGAGTCCCTGGTTTTTTTATAAAACCCTCAATGGAATGATTTTAGTGTAATATTAAATAGGTCATCCGAAGAAGTGGAATTGTTCTTAACCTAGTGTTTTTGTATTATTTCTTCTTCCAATTTCATAAAATCATATTAAACCACGATGATATATAAAATAAGTATAAACACACACTAAGATGTTTTCATTTTAATTACATGTCTGATATCTATGTCCTCTTCCATCCAATGGGAAACTAAATCATTATTCATGTGTACAGTTGTCTACTTCATCACAAACAAATGTTATTAATTTTCAATCGCAACAATCATGTATGGTATTCATGATGGATTAATGTATATATGTAATATTGATCACATATTTGTCATTCTAGAATGATATTATATCATATTATTTCCTACCCATTAATTTATTTGAAAATGATAATGTCATTCATGCATTCTTGTGGATTACCACGTCTACTAAGTGATGTGATTGATGTTTAATAACCACATCACATAAAAGCTATATATATATCTATTAAATTTAATTATTTTATATTTATGTAATAAATTTATTTTATCAAATAGTAAATAACATATTTGTTTTTCCCATCATGGTCGCAAAAAATCAGAAATGTTTCTCATCAATATGTATGTCTTACCATCTCATTGACTGTAATATAATTCATTATTCATAACCATAATTTATGAATATTTTTAAAGTTGAAATTTATATAAGAAATTATTATTATTTGAAAATAATGATAATGATGATTATTATTATTATTTAATAAATTTCCACTTTTACCATTGTAAATATACCATTTTCATTTTGTACATGTGAACCGAATATCGTCAAAATGTTTAATGAGAAATTAATTAATTATGTAAATAAATATTTCATGGTATTAAATAATAAAAGAAAATGAAAAATGTAAAAAGTTTTTAATTATGTAAAAAATGAAAATAATAGTTTCATTGAGGGTGATAACAAAATTTTGTTATGGATCCAACATGAGGGAAATTATTCATAACCATTTATCGTTCATTGAATAATATTTTAATATTATGCACATAATTTCCATTATATGGTGTATATGTTTCCAATTTTACAAGTTATATCATGAAAATCTCATAATTGACAGTATTTCATATAACAGTCATTGCCTTCCTAGTCTGTTACTTTTCAGTTTTTGGTTATTAGAAGTGTTCAAAGGGGGATCAGGGGGAGTCTAAATAAGTTTGGATGGTAAAGGATATAAGAAGAGACATTACACATCATGCAATTGGAATACATGGCGCGAAATACTATTTAACAGCTTTTCTTCTAGGTTTCATGATGTGTAATATTTTAGGGATCGAAAAATAAAAAAGGTGGGGTGACACATCTTTCAGTGAAAACTGAACCCTAAGTATAACATGACATTAATGCAGATTATAAATAATGTAATACCCCAATCATGTCTAGTTTTAAAAAATTTCATTGGAAAAAACCTAATTAAGTTGGATGTTTTTCCTTTTTACTCTCATTTTTGGATAAACCTACACTCCCCAAAGTGTTTTTGAACCGTTTCTCTCCTTCTATAGGTTAATCCAAGTAGATATTTTTAGGTGATATATGGTTTATCCAGGTAATTTTCACTTCCATTTCTCGTTATTTTCCTTCTTTATTCTCTTGGGGATCTGCTGTAGTGGTGTTTTATTGTTTTAGAGATGTATTGGGTTTCGTTTTCATGAATCCTTGGTGTGTTGTAAGATGACATGTCGTTGTCCTGGTGTAGTTTTGGTAAAAGGCCATTATTCCTTTCCATATGGTGTAAAATAACTATAATGGTTCCTTGAGGTAGGATTTCCTTCATGCCTCCTCATTACGAATCATCTGGGAGGGGTTTATATCTGTTTGCTTATGAATCATTGTTGTTGTGTCCTAATTTAAGATAATGAATCTATTGCTACCCAAACCTTGCATACATGTACATTACCAAAATTTTGTGGAATACATAATAAATTAAATAAACACACAACTAAATTTAATCTTAGTTTAATGATTTTAGAAATTGGGAAACATAAACAGTTGGTTCATAAAATATACACATCCACTCATTCTTTATCCTTACTAAAATCCCTCTTGGAACATATAACATAATACCCTTATTAAAATCCTAGTAAACCAAACATGAAAAGTGATGGGCTCATATTCTCCTTAAGATTAATTACTGGTGATATGTAAACATAATCCTTATCATAAAGGGTATGATAATGTGATCATAACATTATAATATCACGCGGTTCATATCAAAGGAAAACATGAATCATAAGGAAAATAAAATATCATACTCCATAAGAGAATAATACAAACATAAGGCATGAAATTGTGGCATACACATAAATTAATAACATTTTGAACAAGTATAAATAGTAACATGTTCAATCATTAAATTAAAAACATGGTATTATGACATTTCATAAACATATGTACACAGAAACTAGGTCACCATATAAAATTATTGTCCTTAAAAACTAGTTCCACACATGGAATTATGAACCAGAAATCATGTTTATACATAACATACATTCCTCATGAGTTATACATATTTACCCAATTAACTAGATGGAGATATTGGTAACTGAAAATTTATGATGAAATCATACATATGTGTGGCACAAAAATAGAAATCATTCAATATAGCATAACCCAGTGAATAAATTTTGTTTCTTAAAAACCATTCTATAATAAAATAATCCATAGGAAATGAATGTATTTCATAAATATCACTCTATAATAATCATAATAAACTATAGTAATAATAGGTATAATATACTAGAAACATATCCTTAATAATGAAATTCGACAAAAATGGAAAATAATTTTGATGAAGCACTTGAAATTGATTTGTGAGGAAAGTATCCTTTCTTCTTTGAAAACATATTGTTTCTTAAAATTCCAAGAACTTTTAAAATAAAATTATTGCGTTGAAAATATTCTTGAATAATTAAAAGAGAATATTCACAAAAATAAGGCATTATTACATTTTAAACTTCATTTTTGTGGTACAAGTTAAAAAACATTCTTCTCATACTCTTGTAGGAAAAGTCAAAAAGTACCTCATTTGAAAAATGAAAGAAAGATTTATTTCAAACGATGTAGTAAAAACTCAAAAATATGTAAAAATTACTTTAACCATAAATTGGATAATATTAAATCATTTCATAAAAACATTTTTAGAAAATGTAGACATGGATGATAAATATACCCCAATAAATACTTACATATATACAATCTTGGATAAAAATGATGTTGTGAAATTTTCTCTAAAAAATATATAATCAATCAAATCATATTACTCATAAAATAAATAAAATTATATGCGTATCATAACCATCATTATAATAATTATAAATAAAATTCAGGGGAAGTATAAACACATCTCAAAAGAAATTGGTGGTGTATAATCCATATGTCCCACAAAAATAAAAGTGAGGCAAAATAATCCCTTTCCTTAGGTATGATATAATTTTTATGTATACTAACCAGTTGTATAATTATATAAATAATTTAAATGACTTATTATATAATATTATTAATTTTTCAAATATCATATATAGTCATATTATTGTCTGTTTTTTAGTAATATTTCATTATTACTCATTGTTTGTGTACTAACTGCTTAATTTTCTTACCTTGTTTTATTGAATAAGTTCCAGTTATCATTATTAGGTATCATTTAAATCATTAGAAAATGATATTAACATAATAAGTACTATATTTATTCATTATATACATTTATATAATTATACATTAACAGATATCATGTAAAATTAATCACATCGCATCGTAGAGATGGTAGGTCAAATGTACGCACGAGTAACGATATCATTCCAATAATTGTGAAATAGAATACAATTTAATGGTACATAATATGATCCATAGTACATATAATGTTATAATAATAATATATATATTTTATTTCTTTCATTTTTCCCATCCACATAAAGTGGTGGTTAAATGAAAATTACACCATGACATTGAGATGGTAAAACGTATGTACGCATGTGTGGGGATTTTCTAATTCATAGGATGAATAAAAGGTGGAATATGGTTGTTCCATACTTATAATAGCATCACGTTATATAAGTGATACTTGACTTGTTACTTTATAATGGGAAAACTAATGAATATGAGGTAGAAGAATAAATAAGTTTGAAAGAATCGGTAGAGGAGATTACCTCTTATTCGATGAGCTCCCTCTAGATATATTCTTAAAGGAATTGGAATTTGTATTTCCATAATACCATAAAAATAGAATGTAAAAATTTAATATTATTAGGTAAATGTGTAGGTAATGTATGAGATTTAAGGCTTAATATGTTTTGAATAAATGAGGGAGGAGGTGCTCTTTTATAATTGAGGTTGGGGGAACCTTTCGAATTTCCAAAAATATTAATTTATAATAAAATAAGAACCCATATAAAATATCCAAAAATGTACTTATTTTGAATATGATATGATATAAGGTTGTAATATAATCAAGAAATAATTTTTATCCGTGCCTTTATTTAATTTCAATCCTTTTTGTTTCAATTTACCTTTAGTTTTCTATTTTTGATTGAACTATGGTAAAACATCATTGAGTATTAAAATAGAGTAATGTTTACTTATTTGATGAAAATTAGACCATAAATGAACAATTTAGAACTTTTTAGATTATATAATTATTATTTTAATTTTTTTGTATTATTATATTATTTTAAAATAATTTTATAAAATATTATTTTGACAATATGTCAAACAGTGTCAATTTCAACACTATTCATTTGATGAATTTTCCAAATATTAAGATTTGTTGTTGACCTCCAAACAAATACATTATTATATATCTAAGGGTTCAAGGTCAAATATAATTTTTTTGGATATATAATTCTTCCCAAAAATTTTTATTTTATATATTTTGATAACATTAATAAGATTTTTTTATTAATAAAATAATTCCCACATTAGTTTTGTGTAATTATTTAATATAAATATCTTTTTCTGTAAATATAAAAAAAATACTATGATGATTATAAATCTTATATACTTCATTATAACATATATAGTCTAATATATCTTTTAAAAAACTGAAATTAAAAATTTTATATTTATTAAAAGTTTAATGTGACTACTTTAACATCACTTTAAATAAAATATTATATGTGTCATGGTCATTTATATATGGCTCAAATGTTCAACAAATTGAACCTTAAAAGATTATGGTAGATATATTCTTGACCAATAATATTTGGTTAGGTTTTTTGGAATTTTAATGGTTATTAACAATTTAATAAAAGTTCTTTTTATTGATTTACCATCAATTAAATAATGTCCATATCATAAATTTATATTCCATTTAGGTAATTATTTATTTCATTAAAATTGAAAATAAAGTATGATGATAATTGATTTTTTATTTGAAATGAGTATTTAGTGTAAAAATTGTATCCACCTTAAAGTTATTATAATAATGATAATGTTATTAATATTTCAGTAAGACATGTTTAACTTTTCTTGAAATACAGAATATTAAATGTCGTAATATCATCTTACTAGATTCCAAAGGGTATAATTTTGACCAAAATTTGTTTTAGGTATTAAATCACTACTACAGAAAAATTCGGGAAAGTTTTATGATAATTATATAACATTATACATACCCTTAATTACCTGATTTACCTTTTTATCATATTTATAAAAATTACAGAAGTTACAAAAAAATAATTCCCAAAAAAAAAATCAATTTAGTTAATATGAAAATAATGATTCCCAATATTTACTCCATATTTAGAAATTCAAAATAAATATTATTCATAAATTATTTTACAATTAATCTCATTATGGGAAGGAAAAACTTGTTTTAAAATGTTAAAACATTACAAATGATTGAAATTTTTTTACATCAAAATTCTAGGTAAATGTAATTCCAATGATAAAAAATATTTTCTATTTTTACTTTAAAACCATTGAATTATATAATTTATCCACATAAATTCTTTCTCGGAAAAAATTTTCTTTCTAATTAAATTTATTACATTTTTACTATTAATAAAAACACAAGACTTATAAGAAAAATATCAATAATTCATCCAAAGTAAATTTTTTATATATTTCATATGAAGAAAAAGATTATTTTGTTAAATATGATAGATTAAAGTGTGAAAACTAGACATAAAATGGGTATACCATGAAAAGGCAGCAAAACTGCACTTTTTTAAATAAAATACATCATTTTTTCGAAAATTTGAATTTGTTCTTATATCGTGTGATAGAAAACATATAAGATTCATTTTAAACATTAAATTGAATATGGTACATATATATTACTATTTTATAAACCACCAACTGAACTGGTGTTGCGTATAGTGCAGGCATATCTTAGTGTAGTATACAAAACAAGAAATCAATGAAATTAAAAAATTATCTCATAAAAAAATTAGGGTGTTATATTATACCCCTCTTAAAATTAATTTCTCCCATGAATACAATTAGGGTTTTAAAATTATTAATACTTTGATTTTTATTTTACAGAAACTCTCATCATAAAAATAGAGGCTAAAACATCCATTTCAAAAAAGAAATATTTTGAAAATAATAGTCACTAAAAGTAAATCATAACTAGGTCTCTACATTGGAAAATATAAGTAAATATTAATCATTTAGGAACTATATATTTAATCATAGAGATTGATATAGATCACTTATCAAAAGAAATTTGGTGATCTATTGAATATTAATAAAAAATCCATAAATAAAAGAAGTATGAATGTGGTTATTGATATAATAAAAAATGATGATAATAAGACACCCTTTATATCATGATCCATTTTATTAATGTTGAATAATTTTTAAGATAATATATAAATTGATTATATATGTAAAATTTCATCATTGGTCATTCCATGAAAATTTTCGACTTCATATCTTATTCAAGAAAAAAGTTAATATTTTCATTCCTGAAGCATTAGAAGATCATGAGAATAATTGGTCAGTCCATCGGTCTTTATGACAAGAAAAAGAGTTTCACACTTTACAAAATACTCAAAATTAAAAAAATATTGAGATATTTCATTAATCTAAAAAACTTCATTTTTATTTTACCTTATACAATCCATAAATTTATAACCTTACAATCCTTCTAAAAGCTAAAAATCCAAAATATTAGAAAGAGGATCACGAAATCCGACTAAAATTTACCCCCACATATCATAAGGTATCTCTTATTAGTCACATTTAAAACATGAAAACACCTTCATCATTTATTCTCCTAAAACATGGTAATAACAAAATTTTACACACATACTTATTCAGAAGCAAACATGTTTCGTTTATTCGAAAACATGTTAGATATATTCTTCATGTCCCAAAATGATACATACTTCATCCATGATAGCATATCCATCTTGAAATATATATATAATTAGTTCCAAAGAAACAAGTTTTATGCAATTTACTTATTTATATCCAACATATATTTATCCAAATATCATTATCATAACACATTGTACATATTAATGGTTTTATTTCCCCTTAATCATGTCTTCTCCAAATATATCACATTACCCTTAAATCACTTATATTTTTCTTTAGAAAATTTCAAAATATCTATTCGAATTCATAATTAAATACTTATACTAAAACCAGTTATATATTTTATGAATCATATGAAATTATCTTTGAATTATGAAACATATACACCACATTCGTCAAACATTATTTTTAAACAATTAAGTTGTATCCATCACCATAGTCATTCCTATGAATTTGAATCATGTCTTAATATTCCTCAAACTTAATCAAATCATTACTTTTAGGATTGATGTAAATAATAATTCTATATCCTCTCATACATTTCACTTTTCATTTTAAATCTCTTTATCCATAGTATTATATCCAATACTATACCACCTTCATGGTTCTCTTCATGAGATTTTCACCTAGGAAATAAATTTTCATAATTCAAATACTTTAAAAAAGTTAAACATGAATGGTTAACTATGTTCTATCTTGTTATGGATATTGAATAATACCTAAATGGAATGTGTGGGAAATACCTATCAATTATTAGAAACAAAAAACTAAGGTAAATATCACATAATATTTCAATTTGGGATTTCATATGTTTAATCATAGGTTATTCAAAATTATCACAAAAACACTAGCATTGTCACCTATAAATAAACTTATTCATTGGACATCTAAAGACATATCCTTTGAAATAGCTTTAGGTATCTCCCTAAATTTTTACATATTAGTTTCTAATGGTAAACCAAACCTTCACTCTGATACCAACTGTAGAGACCCAAGATTGATATACATGTACAGTACATTAATTTTGAGGAAGAATTAATAAATTATACAAATATATTTCCAAAGAAAATATTTGTTGTTTGTATTTGGAAACTGTGAAAAATAAACAACTATTTCATTAAAAATATACATCATCACCTAAATTATCTTTTATACCTAGAACCCATTTTTGACACATCGTACATAATACCCTTCTTCTAATCATGGAAAACATAAAATAGAAAGGGGGAGCTCAAATCCCAAGTAAGGGTAAGAATTTGTGATATATAAACATTATCACGATAGTAAAAGGTATGAGAATATGATTATAACATTAAAATATCATGCCCTATATATCAAAGGAATACATGAACTATAAGGTAAATAAAATATCATGATCCATAAGATCATATAACTAATATAAGACATGAAATTTTGGAATTCACGTAAAATAAAACTTTTTGAACATGTATAAATAGTAATATAATAACTCATTAAATTAAGGGAATGAAATATGGCCCTTGCATAATCATGTGGACATTAATATCAGGTCCTCTCTTAAAATTATAGACATGAAAAATTAGGTACACGCATAGAATTGTGTGCATGAAATCTGGTTCGCGAGTTACATACATACCTCATGAGTTAGCCATATGTACCCAATGAACTAGATAGAGATATAGGTCCAAAAATTCTCAAAATTAAATCATACCTATTTGTTACACAAAAACATAAATCTTTCAACAAAGCATATCCTAAAAAATAATATCGTTTTCTTAAACATAATTCCATCATAGAGGAATCCATAGAAAGTGAATGTATATCATAAATATATTTACATCATAAATATAATAAAACATATTAATAATTTCTATAATATACTTGAAACATATCCTTATTAAATAAAGTCATATTATATGGAAAATAATTTTAGAAAACACTTGATATTGATTCTTGAGGAAAATATCATTTCTTTTTCCAAAACATTTTCTATTCCTAAAATAACGTATAATTTTAAATGATATGAATTTTCCTGATTTTTTTGAAAACATTCAAGTTAAGATACATAGAAATATAGCATTATGAAAGGGTAAATATGGATTCATTTCATATAATTTAATACATCATTCATCTCATACTTTTGTCTAAAAAATAAAAAAGTGCCTCATTTGGAAAATGAAACAAAGATTCCTTTCAAACCCTATAGTGAAAATTAAAAAATGGATAAAAATAACATAAAAATACATAGGATAATATTAAAACATTTTATATAATAATTTTTAGTATAAATGGACAATTATGATAAATATAACCCAGAAAATACTTACATATAAACAATCTCGGATAAAATGAGATTGTGAAATTACCACTTACCCATTTATAATCAATCGAATCATATACCTCATAAAATAAAGAAAATTATATATATATCATAACCTATATCATAATAATCATAAAAACATTCAGGGTAATGATAAACACATGTCAAAATAAATAGGTGGTGTATAAGGCATATGTGCCACATAAATAAAAGTGAGTCCAAATAAGCACTTTCCTTAGGTTTGATCTCCTTTGTATTTATCCGAACATCCTGTATAATGATTTAAATAATTCCATTTTCTTATTACATTATCATATTGATTTTTATCATATCATATATGATAATATAATTATATTTTTCTTAATAACATTTCATTATTACTCATTATTCATGTATTAACTGCTTCATTTTTAAAGAAAATTTGTCGAATAAGTTTTGATTCTCCTTATAAGGTAATATTTATATCGTTATAAAATCTTATTAAAATAATATATACCATATTTATTCATTATATACATTAATATAATTATTAGTTAATTGATATGATGTAGACTAAATCGCATCGCATCATAGAGATGGTAGGTTGTACAAACTGATGAGCAAGGATATCATTGCCATAATTGTTAAATGGTATGGAATTTAATGGTACATAATTTGTTTCAAAATACATATCATTTTATTAAAATAACATAAAATTATTATTTACATCATTATAAAAATAAATGTAAGGTGGCGGTGAAAAATATATTACAACATGACATGGAGACGTTAAGCAGTATGTACGCATGTTTGGTGATTTCAATTTTCAGAGGATGGATAGAAGGTGGAATATAGTAGTTCAATAATTATTATAAAATCTCCATATATAAGTGATAATGGAGGTTTTAATTTAGAATTGAAGCAACTAATTAAGTATAAGTAGAAGAATAAATGTGTTTGGATGAATCTGTAGAGGAGATTACCTCTTCTTCGATGAGCTCCCTCTAAATATCCTTTAAAAGTCAACAGTGTGGGTTTTTTTAAGAAAACCCGGACCTATAGAATGTAAATAGAGATTTTGTGAAGTGATATGGTTAGGGTATGGACAATATTTTAGGATTGATTAGTTGTGAATAAATGAGGGTGGATGTTCCCTTTTATAATTAGTGTTAGGGCATCTGTTGAATTTCCCCAAATAATATGTTACAATAAAATAAAAGCCAATCCAAAAACCTCAAAAATGAATTTATTTTGAATATGAGATGAGATATGGATTTTATATATTCAAAAAATAATTTGTAGATATATTTTATTTCATTTTAAAACTTATCAGTTTGATTAACCATTAGTTATTCTTTTTAATTTTTAACTAAGGTAATTAATCATTAAATATTAAAATAGTGTAATTTTTCATTATTTTTTTCTGAATTTTAAAATAAATGAAACTTTTAGAAAATTTTATACTAAATAATAATTATTTTATATTTTTTAAAATGTTTTATTATTTCTAAATAATTTAATAAAACATTATTTGGTCAAAATAATAATAGTTTCAATTTTGACACTATTTAATTAATGAATTTTTAAAAATATCATGATAAGATGCTAACACCGAACCAAATATTTTATTATAACTCTCTGGGTTAAATTTCATATATAAAATTTGGTGTATATATTAATAATCCAAAATTATATTTATTTTAGTATTTTTAATAAAATTAATTAGATATATCCATTAATAAAATAATTAATTCATTAGTTTTGTCTAATTATATAATATAATTATTTGTTGGGTAAAAATTAATAATAAATTACAATGAATAATATAAATCTATTATATTTCATTATAATACTTATAGTGAAACATATATTCAGTAAAATTTTACATTAAGGATATTATTTGTATTAAAACATAAATACGACAACATTAACATTACATTAAATAAAATATTACAAGTGTCATAATATTTTCCATTTGAACCCAAATGGTTTATAACTCGATACATGGATTATTAATATTGATATATACCCTACCAATAATATTTGGTCAAGTTTTTTTTGTTTTTTAATGGTTATTATAATTGGAATAAAAAATATTTTATTGAGTTTACATGAAATAAATAATTTCTGCATCATCAATGTATAAGCCTTTATAGGAGTTATTTATTTACTAAAAATAAAAAATAAATTATCATGTTAAAAAAACATATTATATTTCAAATGAGTAATTATTGTCGAATTAGTATTCTGTATAAACTTATTTTAAAAATGAATGTTTTGAAAATTTGAGTAAGTTATGTTTAACTTTTCTTTAAATAAAATATACAAAATTCCCAAATCTCATCCATGTGGCTAAAAAAGAGTATAATTTAGACAAATGGATGGTTAAGGTCGAAAAAACTCATCTGATCATATTAGTTCAAGTGTTAAATTAATTTTATAATACTATATTTACCTTTAATTTCCAGATTTTCCTTTTTACCAAATAAATAAAAATTACTGATGTTACTATTCATAATTCCAAAAAATAAAAGCATATTCTTTACATAATTTTTAACTAATTATTCCAAATATTGAATCCATTTTTAAAATTTCAATATATATAAGGCATATAATTTTTTTTAATTAATTCCATTGTCAGAATGAAAAATGGGTTTTTTAAAGTTTATACATTGCAAAAGATCAAAATGATTTTACTATCAAAATTCATAATAAAATTAATTCCAATTACCAGAATTATATTTAAGGATTAAAATATATTATATTTTTTACTATTAAACCATTAAATAATATAATTTTTCCATATAAATAATTTTGTTGAAAAAAGATGTCTTCAATAAATGTTTGGTATATTTTTACTACTCACCTAAACATAAAGTTTATCAAAAAAATATAAAAAATTGTTTAAAATTATATTTTTATATTATTAATACAAATAAAGAATTTTATTTTATTAAATATAATATATAAAAGTGTCTAAAAATAGATTTAAAGTGGGTGTGCACTAAAAGTTGCAAAAACTACATTTTTAAACAAATACCTCTTTTATATAAAAAATTTATTTTGATCTTATATCATGTATTTTAAAGCATATAAGATATATTTTAGACATTATATTTAATATATTACATATATAAATAATATTAATGAAAATAATCAAGAGTAATTTTATTAGTTTTTAAATGCACTTATTTTAATTTAAAATGATTTTTAAGGGAAATTTAAAATTATTCATACATCCCATTATAATGACTAGGTTATAAAGTAAAATAATAATTTTTTTATCCACATAAACTTAGTCTTTCATGAAATTAATTCTATTAAATGAACATGAAATTTTGTGTATCAAAAGACATGCATAGTGTTTTTTATACTGCATGCTAAGACGATGTTACATAAAGCACAAGCTTTTTTTGGTATAGAGTAAAACAAAATAAATAAAAGAAATTAAATATATATATCATAAAAATTTAAGTGTGATAGAAAATTCGTTATGTTAAATTGATGGTGTAATGGGGTTGATCGAATGCTTTTACAGTCGAGATTTTGTTTATGATCTTAGGATTGTTTGGGCCTGATGCCCTGCTGGAAATGGTGGGTGTTTATCGCTTTGTTGGATCACTAAATAGATTATCTAATTCAAGTAGTTGTCTATTGATTGGACACTTAAATATGAAAATTTATTGATCATTCATATTTGGATAATTAATGGATTCCCCATGATGATACGATTTTCCTGATAACCCCTTAATTAACCAGTGGAATTAAATAAGGGGTGACTTATTAAATCTTGAATTTGTGGTTTGCCTTGGAATGTGTGGTGATGGAAATTGTCTGTGGTTCTAATTGAAGTGGTTGTTATAGGATGGTTGTGATCATGGATGTGTGATGTGGGATGGCTATGGTGGTGTTATGGACTCTCAAGTTGAGAGATTGACAGATTTTCGAATGGACGATAAGTGTTGTGCAGTGAGGCGGCAAAGCTAGTTCTATGGAAATATGTTATTGGCTCGGTTGTAATTTGTGACCTGAGTGGAAATATTTTTAATAAGGATATTATTGATTGGCATGGGTAATTCGCTCAAAGTTTATCTATATTTAATGTTTAGAAAGCTTCACCCTATATCTAGATATTGGTATATGATATATCCTGAATGGATGTTAAACATAGAGGAAATGTGAAGTCCCATTTGTTAATCCAAGAACTTCACCTTTTTTAAGCATTATTTAATGTTGTGGGATGTTATTTTTAGTTTCATAGGTATTCATGAAATAAATAAATGATTGACTAATGAATCAAGGAATGGGTTGCATAGGTTTGGATAACATGATTGAAATGATAAACTAAATTGGTTGGGAATGTGAATGTCTGTTGTGGCTTGTTGTGTGGTGTTGTATATTTAGAGGATGAAGTGATTTTGGAAGTTTTGTGAGTTCTTTTTTTGATAAATCATAGGATGGTCATGAGTGGATGGTATCACATATGAATATACTTTTTATTTTTCCTTGGGATTTTAGACAAACCCTCCCTAGTTGAGAAAAATGTGTCAAACCCCCCCCCCCCATCAACATGGGCGAGGACGATTTTTCATAACATCCCAATGTGAGGATGGTTGGTTGGTCATCCACTCTTCCTTCCTCCCTCTTCTCGGTGGTGATAGCCCAATATTCTTCGTGTATTTTGTGGTTTGTGGGCCCCTGGTGTGTGTCAGGGAGTTGTGCTTCCTCATGTGTCTTCAAGAATATATGTGTTATGATTTCCCAAGTGTCATGAGGATGAGATGTGGGTTGTGTCCAAAGTGTCTATCAGTGGGATGTGATGTGGTTTTTGGCACAAATGTTTATGGGAGGGATTAGATGTAGATTTGTGTTCCATGTGTCTGCAAGAGGGATATGATATGGTTTGGGACCCATTTGACTATTAGTGGGATGTCATAGGGTTTTTGGCTGAGGTGTTTACCTATAGGATGTGATGCAGTTTGGGATCGGGAGTCTGTGGGCAAGATGTTATGTGGTTTGTGGTTTAGGTGTATGCGATAAGGATATGGTCTGGTTTGTATGTCCTAGGTTTTTGTATGCGGATTCTGAAATAGTACTTTAAGAGTAGGTCAGAGCACGATGACATTTGTTGCTAGGAAAGAGCAGCTAATTGGTGATAATTTGTGAAGGGTACCCTATTATTGATGTCAATTATATTACATTAAATGAAATACAATATGTTTTTATATTTCCATGGTGAGGTTGGGAAGGTTAGTATAACTATTATGTGTTATTTGGTTCTGTTGTTTTCTCACAGAGGTATTAATTTGCTTCTAGCACCTGTGTATGAGAAACATTGGTTTAAAAACTAAGTATACCAAAGGCTCAACCTATGTATATAAAAATAGGTACACATTTACAAAATGATTTGACAGACCATGGTGGACCCTACTAGTTGGTATATAGATTGTTTTGGTGTCGCTTCTTGTCTTTACATTTAGGGTATACTTTGGAGACCATTGTATTTGTAACTGTTACATTTTTGGAATGCATATGGGAATGTTTTTTGAATTATTTTTTAAATTTATTCTAGTTTTTTAATGGATGAAACATAATATCTCACAATATTGTTTTACTATAAAGGGTAATTCCTCCCATTTGGTGTTAATTGTATACCCTTAGTGTTAGTCACCATCCAGGGGTGTACTGGATGCAAGACGTAGTGGGTCATTACCTCCCATTATACATTACCATCCCAGGGGGAGAATCCTAGGAGGAATGGGATCATGAAATAATGTTAACAGAGAGATGGTTTAGAGATGTGATGGAGATTGGGGTTACTCACAGTGAGGATTCAATGGGTTGGTATGGTGAAAAATTCAACTTATATTGGAGTGTGTCATAGTCCAGTGAAGACCAGCTATGACACGGAATATAAGGGCCCCCATGATCCAATGTAAGGACTCTGAGCCTACTGAACAATCAATTGAGGATACACCATTTTCAGGGTTGAGACACAAGGAAATGTACTTGCATCATAATTTCATGTGTTCTTCTTTGTATTAGGATGTTTTGGAATCATTTCAATGAATAAAAAATGAGATAAATGAGCTAAGTTGAATCCTATGTAAAAATTCCATTCTCTTATGGAATTGGAACACTTTGTTTATAATTCAACTGTGGATCATATACATCATCCACATTTTTATGGTTAGTTGAGGCTTATTAGGATGATCCACTTGATCTATAGAGGGTTGATCCTATTGAAGAGGATGACAAGTGGAAGAGGATTTTTCGTTTTTTCCAGTGGCAGGATTTGAGAATGTATGAGGGATGTGTTTTAGACATGGAGATAGAAAGATAGATCATGGAGCTTGAAAGAACATTCAGTTTGATTTAGACCCCTATGAATTAATGGGTTCCTTTGGAATTCATTCAGACGTGAGGAGCTACGCATTTGTGGTGTATGCTTTATCTGGGGGGAAAAGAGGAAGAATTTTTCTAGTTCGAATTTGAGATGGAATTAGGAGTAGAGTTCGTTTCATCAACCATAAATAATGAGAATAGGTAGGATATACTATCAATAAAATAGAGGAGTTTGTTAATGTATTAGCATGGGATCAATTTTAAGGGCCTTATTTTTTCCCCAGTTCACTTTTCTGATGAGGAGCCTCATGCGAGATGTCTTGAGGAGGGGCTTCGTACTTCGATCCAGTATGAAGTTACTCCTTTCATGTTTCCAATGTAGGTAGAGGTTCAAAATATGGAAGCGTTGATTGAGAAGATGCAATAATGAGGATGGCTACGATGAGAGGTGGTCCAGCTAAGTTCTTTGATAGTTCTGGTTTCCAGTGGTAGGTCTCAAGCACCAAGGCCTTCAGGGTTTTTACTGGAAGAGAGTTCACCTCAGACGCTTACTTTTAGGCCTTATGGTGCCAATGGTTCCCATTAATTTCTATTTTTCTGGAAGAATAGGGGTTTCTTCTATGGAGTTAACATCCATCTTCAAAACCTAATTCTAATAGCTATTTGAGCTCAGTTTGGAAGGGGTGGACATGCTCAGCGTCAGCCTTAGCATTACTTGCTGGTGAGATAGTTTCAATAGAAGGGACATCAAGAATGTGCTCCACCAAGGGTAAATGGAGAAGGTAGAGGATAACTTTAGGATTTTATATGTGATCATGGGACATGACCAGGGGTTGGTCATGGAGGTGATCTTCCGAACAGAGGTATAGGTGCCAATCGTAGTCACCAACAGGTGGTAGAGGCAGCAGTTCCAGAAGATCTAGAGGTTTTTATAGGTACGATCAGTTTTTTTTGTACCATTTTTTTCATGTTTGATTTAGGTGCTTCATAAAACATTGTTTCAGCCACATTATCCAATGATCTGGTACTAGACGTAGAAATTCACTCCATTCCCCTGGTGTTTACTATACCATTCAGAGGCCATACCATTTGGTTTAATTTGTAATGGGGTTGTATGCTAATGATGGGACTGCATTAGTCCCATGAGGATATATTATTAATAAAGAAAAACCCATATGAATTCATTCATGGAATATACTAGTTTTATTCCATGCATGAAATTATCTAATCAGCCCAAATCAAAGTTGTGTTGTCAGATGTGGATGGGGAGTGTGCGGTTTTCATTGGAGAACAGAGTTGCCAAATGGGAAGTTGGTGTGTGTAACCCCTTATAACCTTATTTTTTGTGATGTTAGTGGATTTAGCAGAAATTGGGATAGTGGAGGTTCCCACTGGAATTAGGTAGTTCATGAATATTTTCCTTGAGGGGGCTATGACAGTACCCCTCGATGTGATGTTGAGTTCATGATAGACTTATAACCTGGTGATTCTCTAATTTTGATAGATGCATATTGATTGGAACCTTCTTATCTATGGTAGTTGAGGATTAAGATATATTTCTAAAAAATAAGGGTTGTATCTAGCCATATTTTTCATCGTGGTGTGTTACGATGTTGACTGTTGAGAAAGAATATGGTAGTATGAGGCTATGTATTGACTACCAGAGGTTGAATCAGGTAAAAATCAAGAACTGTTACCTTTTTCTTAGTATATAAGTTCGTTTTTACTAGATTAGAGGGGATATATGGTTTAATATGATGGATATATGTTCTTTTTATCACTAGTTAAGATTGATGCAGGGCGATATCCTAAAGACTACCTACAGATGTAGGTATAGGCACTTTGAGGTTGCAGTCATGACATTAAGGGTTATGAAAACACTAGTTTTGTTTATGAGACCTATGAACACTCTATTTTATGATTTATGATATCGGTTCATCATCATATTCATTGATTATATCTTAATCTACCTAAATTCAAAAGTGGCGTATACTGAGCATCTCAGAACTGTCTAGTGGGTTCTTCGATTCCACCATATCTATGGAAGGTTGTCCAATTGAATGTTCTATATGAGGGTGGTGCATTTCCTACGAAATCTGGTGTCTCATCAGGGTGTTGTAGTAGAACCTTTGCAGGATGAAGAGTGTGTTTCATTCACATCACCCAATAATATGGTAGAATATAATAGGTTTCTTATCCTTACAGGATACTATTAGAGGTTTTAATTGACTTCTCGCAAGTTGAAAACTTTTTGATAGCTTTGACAATGAATGAATGAGATTTTTTGTGTATTGGGTAGTTCTAGATAGGGTTTGTTTATCGAAAGGGGAAGTTTTTATTAATCTAGTGTTCCATATTCATGAAAAATTGTAATTATTGAAATATTATGTGACGATTCTCATCAGGCCATGGGATTCATATTGATGCAACAAAAAGTAGTGATTTGATATGGGTCCATGTAGTAATGACCCCACAGGTATAACTATTCCACCCCTGATCTTGTGATGGTGTTAGTAGTTTTTGTGTAGAATTTATGGAAACATTACCTCATTGGAGATAATTTTTTTGACTTCATATATCAGAAGTGTTTTAGGTATACCTTTTATCAATGATATTGGACATGCGACAGTGGGGGAAGATGGAGTTTATTTTGGAGTACGATTATGAGATCTTCTACAATTAAGTAAATGGGAATTTTTGGGCCAGCTATTTGAGTATGAAGTCATATAAAGAGGTTTTTGTGGAATATAAGGATATTTGGAGGGAAATGGAGGAGCTTCCATCATTTTACTTGGATAAAGGGGTAGATAAAGGTAGATACAGTTTGTTTCAAATGGTTGTGAAGACTTCTTTGATGCGGCAAGAGGAAGAGTCTCAATAGGAGGCTCAGAGGTGAAGATGTTGTGCAATATTGTTTCCTATGGTGATTCTATAGATATATGGTCATAGGATGGTTAGAACAGTGTGTTGTTCAATGATAATTAATTAATTATAGTAGTGATGCACAAGGGAGTCCTTCATGTGTTTCATAGCCGACATTTAGTGGTACCCCAAAAAATTTATAAGATGTACCATGGTTTATGGATGAATATTTACTGTCCTGGAATAAAGTGGTTAGTTTTGGATTTTTTGTAGTAGTGAATGGTCTTCAAGTGGGTAAAATTTTAACACCATGTTCTCAATGGTTTTTCACAGCCCTTGGATGTTCTTGAGTTTAAATGGGATGAATCTCTCTAGATTCTTTCACAAGGTCACCCAAAGCATAAGGAGATTGTGATTCCATCTGGTGATTGTGGATGGGCTGACCAAATCTAACAACTTATATGAAATCAAGGAGTCAAGAGAAATTTATTCTTTATCCAAGAAGTATTTAAATATAGTGGTGTGTCTATATAGAGTGTGAAGACCCATTGTCCCGGATAGGGTCACACGTTTTACCTCATAGGTCTAGAGGGGTTTGGAGCTTTCGTTCGGCACACAATTATACCTTATCACTTCATTCAACCCTTAGAGATACTAAATGACATAATGAACTATCCATACAATGATTTATATGTTTCCATAATGTGTCTTGGACTTCAGAAAATCATGGTTTTGAAACATTCCCTTGATATAGTTTTCTTATAATAATAATTATCACTCTTCCATTGGAATGGATCCATTTGAAACACTCTATAGAAGACAATTTTATTTACTATTATGATGGAAAGAGGTTTGGTGAGATATATATTCTTCGTACCAAGGTAGAGCATAGAATAGCTGAGAAGGTTTATAAAGTTCGTGAAAGGATGAAATTATCAAAGGATCAGAAAAATTATTAAGTCAATCACCTAAGGAGGCCCAACAAGTTTGTGGTTTGGGACCACATGTTCTTGAATGTTTCTCTATGACATGGTTAAAAGAGGTTTGGTAAAGAGAATATGATTTCTTCTAGGTTTTTTGGAACCTTTTTGGAGTTAGAGTGAGTTGGTGAGGTGGCATACCTTTTGGTGTTTCCACTATAGTTGGAGAAAATCCATGAGCTCTTCCACATCTCTCAGCTTCATCAGTATCATCATGATGACTCCCACATCATTGAATGGGGATATTTGGATATCGAGATTGACATAACATCTGTGGAATGATAAGTGGAGATCTAGGATCATCGAGAGAAGGTGCTTTGGGGATAGACCATTCACTTGGTTCATGTTTTCTGGATGCATGGTGGCCAGGAAGAGTGTACTTGGGATAATAAAGTGTAGATTCGTTCACAGTACCTAGAATTTGATGAGTTTTTACTTTCCCTTTTTCATTTAGAAATGCAATTTTCAAACCTTAGTTTATAAGATAAGACAATTTTCCTTGGTTTAAGGTTTCTTTAGTTTGATATGTCACAGATTCCTAACATACAAAGAGGGGATGACTATATTCCAAATTGATATGCATTAACTTCAATGTGATTAATCCTCGGCAGGTGAGCCAGTTCCACCTAGAACAAATTGTATATTGACATGGAGGATAAAATTCACTGATTCATGTGTTGGAGATTGTATAGTTCATTGGATATAGATGTTTTTGGTTTGTGATGTGTATATATTGAGATGATTATCTGGTTGTTCTATGGAAGTGTGGTTTTATGAGAGGAAATGGATTCCGGTTGTGGTTTTGAGGTTCTGATGTGTTCTTGTGGTCGTTTGGGTTTGTGTATTTAGCCAGCGGTGGTGTTTGAGGTATGAAGAGATCCTTGAGAGGTATCTCATGGAGTGTATATTCATACACCCTTTCTTTCTTTTGGGATTTGTTTTAGATTTTGTAGAATGAAAATATTTTTATAGGTATCTGATGTAATCGTATATGCCTTCATGTTCCATTACATTATGTGTTTTGAACATGGGATGTTTTCGGAGGATGTTTGGAGGGATTTTAGAGATGTTTGGTTACTAATTGCTGGATAAAGGGGTGTTACATGTCGTGTAACATGATTACATGATGTGAAATATTATTTCATGGTTTTTCATTGAGGTTTCGTTACCTTTAATATTTTGGGGTTTGAAAATTAATTAAAATAAATAGGCGACAATTTTTTTTGGAAAAAATGAATCTTGGGTATTACATAATGTGAATGGGGATTAGACATCGTGTAATACCCACGGTGTAGTTTTCATTGAAAATGTGTCACCTCTCCGTTAAAATTATTTTTCTTACCACTAAATCATATTTTTTACAGCCTAATTAAAGGTAAATATTATGTTATTTTAAATTAATGGAAAAATGGGGTTGTTCATATGCTTTTACAGCCTTGATTTTTTTTGTGATCTTGTGATTTTTGGGCCTAATTACCTATTGAATATTGTTGACATTATAGGATTCTCATTCACACTAAATAGAATATGGAATCTATTTTTTCATTTTGATGGAAAATTATACAAAAAAAATTATTAATCTCGTATATTCACCTAATAAATGGATTTCCTTGGACCATATAGACACAATGATAACTCATGAATTAAGGAGTAGAATTAAATAAGGGATTCCTTATTAAATCTAGAATTTGTGGTTTCTTAGGAATGTATGGTGATTTTTTGTATGTGTGGGTCTTATATGGGTTGGAACTATAGTTTGGTTGTTCGCATTGATTTGTGATGTGGTATGTATTGTGTGGTGTGATGGAATCTCAAGTTGTTAGTCAAATGTCTTATGGAATGGATGACAAGTGTTGTGTAGCAAGCATACATAATTTTTTTTTATGTTAATGTGTTACTGAATGGGGTTTGAGTTGGGGGTTGGTTCTGTTGATATGTGACATGAATGGGATGAGTTTGAAGAAAGAATGTAGTGATTTGTAAGGGTAATTTTCTTAGTGTTTCCCTACCAGTAACATGAAGAATGATTCAACACATATCTAGAAATCAATATATGATATATCATGAATATGTGTTAAACATAGAGGAAATGTGAAGTCCCCATAGTTTGTCAGGGTTCTTTGCCTTCTACTAACTATGTTTCTTATTGTGTATTGTAGTTGGTAGTTTCCTGGGTAGTGATAGGAAAAATAAATTAATGAATAATAATTCCAAGATTGGATTGGGTTGGTTTGTCTAAAAGGACTGAAATGGTTCATTAAATTTCTTTGGAATTTGAATGTGTTTTTTGGCATATTGTGTGGTGTTTTCCATTTTGAGGTAGCGATGATGTTGGATGTGTTGTGAGTTGGTTGTTCATTTGAGAACCCATTGGATGAGCATGAGTGGTTGGTATCATATATGCACATACTTGAATATTTCCTTGTGATTTCTATACGAACCACACCCTAAGTGCATACTATTTGCTGAACAGACACATCGTCATGAGGAGGGTGTCATTAACAATCATCTCGGTGTAAAGATTGATGACTGGCCAACTTATTCTTCAAGGATCCCGCTTCTAGTCACTGATAGCCCAAGATTCGTTGAGCATGTTGTGGTTTGGGAAGCCCATGTGTGTTCAGGTGACTTGTGAATTCACAAGTGTCTTCAGGATGAGTTTTGTTCTGCATTCATAGGTTATATCATGATGATATTTTGGTTGTGAACCTGGTTTCTATGGGTGAGATTGGAGTTTTTTCCCTAGGTTTTTATGGGTAGGATGTGATGTTGTTTGTTGAAAAAGTGTCTATATTTGGGATGTGTCATTTTTTGTAGCCCATGTGTCTGTAGTGGGGGATGTGTTGTTGTTTGTGGCCAAGGTGTCAATGGGTGGGATCATATGTGGTTTGTAGCCGAGGTGTCTTCGGGTAGTATTTTATGTGGTTTGTGGTCCATGTGTGTGCGGGTGGGACGTGGTGTGGTTTGTGATGCCTAGGTGTGTGCAGGAAGGTTTTGACGTGGTACTTTTAGATTTTTTTTGAGATCATGTACATTTTCCATTAGTAAAGTGAGACTAATCGGTGGGAAATTCTATAGGTTACCATATTATTGATGTTCATTTTATTAAATTACACGCCATTCATTATTTTCTGAGCATCCATTGGTATGGTTGAAAAAGATAGTATACTTATTATGTGTTGCTTAGTTCTGATGATTTCTCATATAAGAATAATATTCTACTATCACTTATTCATGAGAAGCTTTAGTTTTCTAACTAAGTATACATGTATGATCACCCAATGTATATAAAACTACTTTTCATTTTCCATGTGGATTTTATGGACCTTTATGGACTAAATTAAAATAAATATTGATAGTTTTTGTATTTCTTCATAGATATACACTTGGTGTTTACTTTGAAGACATTTTTATTTCAAATAGTTCAATATTATGCATGCACATGGGATGTATTTTTATTTCTTTTTAATATTTTATGGAGTTGTATTTTTGTGGATCCATCATATCTCTTGTTCATATTTTCCATTATAGGGTAATGCCTCTTAGCCAATTAGAATTAGTACCCTTAGTTTTAGTTGCCATCCAAGGGCCTAATTATGGTATGATTCAGAGGTCATTATCTCCCTTTAGAAATTTTCATCCCAAGAGGGGAATCATTGGAGGGAATGTATCAAATAAAATTATATCAACCATGGTGATGTGACATAAATGTTACCAAGTGGTAAGGGGTTTCAAAACTCAATTTATTTTCATTGGGTTATATTATATCTTCACTATCATTTATATTATATGATTATGGGTTAATTTTATTTTAATTATTTTATGTTGTATATCCAATAGTTAAATGTTGATTTACATTTGATATACATAATTAATTAATTGATTAATTCTCTCATCAATTGTATGATATTTTTAAGATATTTAATCTCATTTTCATCTCTACTGAGTCAGATATTGTATTATACACCTGTTAATTTTTATGAGGTGTATCTACCACCCCTATTATATGTTATATTAGGAATATAATTATATTTATGGTATTTAATTTTTCAGGTAATGTTATTTGATTCATTGTGGTTATGATTAAAAAGTTACCAAAGAGGTAAGGGGTTATTACATAATCTCGTTTTATTCATGATTAACTATGTTAATGACATCAATGGATGAATTATTTGATAATTTTATCTTAAAAAATTATTTTTTCCAATATGGTTGATTCTATAAAACTTAAGTTTGCCTATAATTTTAAACTCATTATGAACGAATGATATAGAAGTCTTGTTTTAGAGAAAAATTACTTTTATTTTAATCAGTGTGGGATATTTATTATCAATATATAAATTTTCCTTAAAAGGTACTAATTATTATTTTAAATATTCTCCAATGACTTAATAAATAATATTATAAAACATGATATATGTTTTAAAGAATGGATTAAATGGAATAACATTTTATTTTTATCAACATGGTATTTTTTTACTTTCTACTGAAAATGTGGATAAAATATTTACTTTAACACACTTGGTATGAATTGAATATTCCCACCATTGAGAAAAATCATTTCCTTGAATATTTTATTACGTTTTTTTATGATTCTATTCAAATAAAACATTATTTATTATATTAAGAATATTTTTAGATTTCAAAATGGGATTTCAAAATGAAATTGGTGTTTTCCTCAAGCTTATTTTCAATGATTCTTTTATGGTATTTAATTTCATAAAAAATAAAAATACCTTTATTTTAAAATGGATATATTTTGAAATGAATCCATAATTATTCTTTCCTAGGATGGTTTATGATCAGTTTTTATTAAGAATTTATTTAAATTTTAAACTCTATTTTATCCTAAAAGTATAGTTTTAGAATAAGTATTGTAGGTTAATGTGTATTTTTTATTCATATAATTAATACATTGGAGTTATTATGGGATGAGTAAGACCAATAATTACATAGTCATTTGATGCATTGATAGGTCTCATGAGACTATAATTATGATTATATCAATGAGGCCCTACACATTTATATATTATTAAATCGCTTGATGCATTGAATGTATGTTTGTAGTGTCATAAGTTATATATTTCATCAATATTAGATCTGTTATTTATGTCCATGTGATTATTTGATTAGTTTTAATATTCATGTAATAACATTAATATAATGTTATTATTTATATGTAATTATTTGTAAATTATTTTTCCATACATATTACTATTATCTCTCATGTTATTGATTATATTGAATGTGTTTTCAATTTTCTATAATTCACAATTGATTATACCTAATATATTCATGATATATTCAATTCATTTTAACCCTTACTAATAATCTGAGATCACCCATTAATTTTTTTCCCTTACCTTGGATATTAAGGTGGAATACTTGAATGAGTTAAATGACACATAATATTACATTCACTATATTGTGTGGCTATGTTTTTAAGTATAATAAGTGATTCAAGTATATATCTTGTTTAACAAGACTATTATACTATTATAGATTTTGAGATGGGATTTATCATATCTTATTCATATATAATAATTTCACCACCATCTCTCTGATTATAGGTTCGAGCCATTACATCTGGTATTAGAGAATGTTTTGTTGAACAATTGGAAACTAGGTTTAGGAAAAAATAGTTTACAAAACATAACCATATGACTGACATTAAGGATAAGTAAATGCATAAGAAAAAATCATAATTATTTGGTACAACAGTGATTATGTGGTTTTAATAGAAATATAACAATTTATTGATATTACATGTCAAAATGGGTTTGTCATCAAATCATATTGGGTTATTAACCTGGAAATATTTGTTCAAGAATATCTTGGCCATAATTATGGTGCACGGTGAGTGCCCCCTTATAGAAATCCTAATTTGACACACATAGGGGATATGCTTGGGTTAATTCACAATTTCATTATAAAACATTATGAGAAAATAGAACATATGGGATTCTTTCATATAACATAATGATATAGGATATACATAAATCGTATTGGGTTGATTAGTCTTTGGATGATCAAATGTTTATTGAAATAGGTACACATTTTATGATCTAAGTCATGGATTTGAATTATGGTTAAGATTATTATTGGAAAAATTTATAATAATATAACCCCTGGTTATAATATGGGTCTGAGTGAAAATTATATTTGTGGAATGATGCATTTACCTTTTTAGACATAAGTTTAAAGGTATTGGTAACCTTGATGGTTTATCTTATCATTTATGTTGAGGTAATTTTTTGATATTATAATTTGGGAACATATTATCTATAATATATCTAACTATGGATTGAAAATTTATTTGGTTCCAATTTAAATTATAAAGGGTATTAGTACATGCTTGAATTAATGGAATATTTTTTGACAATTTATGAGTTTTTTTAAAAATAAGGATATAGTTGATTTTGGGAAAAGTTATCATTTCATTGATGTTTTATGATTGTTAAGGTATTTAATTATTTGTTATGTTCAATTGAGATTTATTGAATAATGTTTGATAGATAAATTCTATATTGATTCTTGAATGTTAGTGCCATTTTACCTTCATTTTAGAATTATGAATTTGGTTTAATATATTTTGGAAGGGTTTAGAGATAAATTTTCATGGAATGGATTAAGATAAACTCTGGGGGATACTATTTGGTTTTTAGAGATTATTACATTATTTTTGAATAATTTGGAAAATTAAATTTTTTAGATACAATATTAGAGATGGGAGGAAATAAATTTCAATAATTTATGTATCTTCTGATATGATAATTGTAACCATCAGTCCCATTAATTAGTTAGAGTAATAAATAATGTAAAAATTGGTCAAATAATAACCAATAAAATAAATAGTACTTATCAAATTAATAGATTTCATGTTAGTATATTTTTTTGGTTGTCTATATCTTTATTTTAAATGAATTTATAAACATTTAGAAAAAGTAATAAAATTGTTTTTACACATTTACCTACATTTTCATTGAATAAAATTTATTTTCACCCATCACAGATTAATAGATTTGTGGTAGCTTATTTTCTCCAAACCATCTTCTATATCCCATCATATTAGTCCATAAGAATTAGTTATTTCCTCTATTTCCATATTTTCCCTTCCTAATAATGTTATAATATTTTATAATATAGTTTTATGCTTTTATATATTACCATCGTATTTTTGATTCCCACATTTCTTAGGAAGTTTTATTAACCCTTTTTAAGACGTGGGTTTTCAATAATGATAACCATGATGTCAAACACTTGATTACTAAGATCAAGTTCCAATTATAATTATTTTAATTTACATATGTTGGGTAGAATGTTTTTCCCAATATTATAGAATATATTTATATTGTAATAAATTTAATTCATTTATATATTTTGGCACATGAGGCACTAAGTTTAAATGAACCAAAATAAACTATTAAAAATTTATTAATAAAAAATGACCACTAAAGTAGGTTTTGTGAATATTAATATTAATATTATAAAAAATATATATAATGGCTTTTTTATAAAAAATTATTTATTATTTCCTCCCAAATAATTTCACAATTTTCAATGACATCATTTTATGAGTTAAAAAAATGTTTCCTCCAAAATTGATTTTTTTCGCAGATAATATAAATAATTTGTACGAATTTAAATAAACATATTTTCAAAAAATGATATAATTTTTTAATTATATTATAAAAAATATCTTAGGATAAAATTTTCAGAAAATGCTACTTTTCAATGAATAGTGAAAAAGATTGAGTTTTGCATAACTATCATTTAATTTTATTTCATAATGTAATTTATAGTCTATTGTTTTTTAGAATTTTTTTTAAAGTAACATATAACCCATTCTATGTATAATAATTTATTTAATTTCATTTGACATAGAGGTATTATTGATTTTTCTATAAAATTAATTATATTCACAAGAGAGTATTTTTTCCGGATACTATTTTTAAGTGGAAAATGATTTTCCATCTTAATTATTTAAAATAAACCACAAATAGGAATGATTAAATTAAATTTATATATTATATATCTATATATATTATTTTTAATTCTTATAATCAATTTTAATTTTTATTGAGTTTCTATAAATTCATATTTTCCAATAAAATGCATTTTCCTAAAACAGAATTCTTCTTCTCACTTTGGGAGTCCAAACTGAAATTAGATTATGACTCATCGGTATATTTAATATTTAAAATTTATTCTATATATGGAATATCACAGTCTAAATTTGGTAAATATGATGATTTTATTTCTATTCAATATAAATAGTAACTAAACTAAATAATTATCACCCTGGATAGGGTAAATCAACTCATTAATGTTAAAAATGATATAATGGGATTTAAAATTGACCCTCACACTTGAAGTTATCCTATATGATGAAAGGAATTCTCTTAATAACATCCAAGTCTAGATATGGTCACTTCTTCCTAAATTCCTTAATTTTCACCATTATAATATTTAAGTCAAAGAAAAAGAAAAAAATTAAACTTTATTTCTTTTAATAAGTAAAATATTTTTTGATATGCATAAAAACATATATTCATATATAAATCATTCAATGAAAGTTTAATTATTTTTTAATCATGGTATGTTATATATAATTTCTAGTAATGAAATAATTATCTTATATTCTTTTTTAATTTTGGCAAAATATTTATTCAATTAATAGAAAAACTAAATTAATGATTTTCAAATTTTTAAATGTAATATAAATTGAATTAACTATTTTTTCATATTTTTTAGAGAAATATATAATTTTTGATAATTTTTAAAGTATTACATAGTAATTTAATCCATATCATCTTATTTTCAAACTCTTATTTAATGAATAGTTCCAAAAATGATATTAATGTTATTTTAAAATAATTAACATTTGTTTAAATGATTTAAGTTTAAAAAATAATTAGAAAATATATTTATATATGGAAAAAAATTAAAAAAAAATGTTCCATTTATTTTCCTATTTTCCTTTTATAGTACATATTATATCCCCTAAAGAGTAAAAACATTTTGAAGAAGGCAATTGACAAAGAGGGTTAACATAGGTTAAGACAAAAATATAGAAAAAAAAAACAAAATCTAAACATTTTGAAATTTTATTTTATTATTTTATTTCAACCCATAATAATCCTATATTTGAATGATTGAATTTATTATAAAATAGTTCATAAAAATTAATTTATATCAATTTTATATTTTAATAAATTTTAAAAGTTCCCATCCCGTTAATTACAAAAGGGGACCTCATGTTCTATTTTCATCATACATAAATATATTTTTTTCCTTGTAAAATATATATAAATATCCCTTAAATAATTTTCCCCATGTCTAGGAGACCTATATTTTTTTGAAAAGTATCACTTAATGGATTTTAGAGTAAACCTAATGTGGTTATCAGAATAAGATGTATCATTATTAACTAAGTGTTTTTATTTTATTTCTTCCTCCAACTAATAAAAATATTATTTGAATATAATTATATAATATTTATAGTATATTCCATATAATGATATTTATTTGTGTTAATGGAATAATCAATATCGATATCCTCTTACAAAATATGGAAAACTGAATAGTCGTTCTTGTGTATATTGGACTACCGCCTCGCAAAACGATATAATTATTTTTACATAACCACCATTCAAATATTATTTTAATGATGTATTTACGATATATATATATATATTATATTCCTTAATTATTTATAATTATGGAGATATATCTAATCATAAAATTTATTTCCATTTTATAGATTTACAAATGAAAATTTCACGGGTACATACATGTGGATCTCCACCTCCATAAAGTTATATGAATTGTTTTCCAAAACCATGCCACATTATATCTATATATAAGTGTATTTAATGAAATAATATTATATTTATGTTACAATTATCAATATAAAAAATAATTATTATTTTTTTCCATCATCATTATTGAAAAATGGAAAAGTTTCTCATGCATACGTATGACTGACCATATCCATGATAATAAAATAATCCATTTTTCATAAAACTATTTCTTTATTATTATATAATTTTAATTGATTTATATAAATTTTAATTAATTGCTTATTATTATTCTAGGGATTATGGAACAATGTTCTATTTTCATAGTCCAACTAATGATATCATTTTAGACACATGAATTGAATATCATCAAAAAATCTAACATGAACTTAATTGGTTATGTAATTAAATATAAAAGGTATTAAATAGAATATAAGTAACAATTAACATGAAACAGGTTTTTAATAATATATATAGTTAATTTTTTTTTCTTTTCCAGGATGGAAATGATCATATGTGACAATTCAGACATAATGTATGGGATTTCATCTCAATATCCTGTAATCAAATACTATTTTAACATCATTCTCGTATTTTATTTTATATGGTGTATTTGTTTCCCATTTTACATGTTATTTCATGAATCCATCATAATTTATAGAATTATATGTTTCAATTAAAATTAGTATATACCATTGGATTTGACATAGATGCTACCATGTGGTAAGGGATTTTATAACACAATATATTTTCATTCGTTTATATTACTTCATCATTTTTTTGATATTAAGGCATTATTTTTGTAGTGAAATGTTTTATTTGAAGATGAATTTTAAATAATCTTATTTGGATTTCTAGTTGATAAAAATAATAAATTAATTGATTAATTCTCTATTCAAATATCGGGTTATAGTAAGTAATTCCATCACATTCTACTATATTGAGAATTGTTTTATTATTATAAATCCATTTATTTGTATGGGATTTATCTAGAAAAAATTTTATATCTATTTTCGATTTAAAACATTACATTTCTCATGAAAAAAATTCAACCTACTGTGGATTATATTCCTTCTTAATTTTACATATTTCTACCTATCCTCTCATGTTGGTATTATTCTCCCACTATTAAATTCACCATGTATCCCATTTGCTGAACTATGGTTCCCATGGTTTCATCCGCCATAATTATCCTTCATACTACTAGATCAAATTTCAATTGTCATCAAATATTCTCCACATTCTATCTTGGTTCCTCCCATGCAAAAATTCTTCTTTGGATTCTTCTTCCTCAACAGATCCCATATTCTTGGCTAGGGTTCCTGTAGTATTAACTGTCATTGCTCCCCCCACCTCAATGCTCTACCCATGAATCAATTTATTATCATGTTTCCAAATTCTACCCTATGATTCATGATAATTCATTCACATAACATATCGTTCATCTATATAATCCATCTATTTTCCTTGGTTTCCCATAGTATCATACTTCTTTACGAGATGATATTCTCCCTACTTGAAGTTATTCTACAGAATATCCATCCTATAGTGAACTTTAATTTTATTTGTTTTAATGTAGTATACACATAATAATTACATGTCTATTTATTTCTGTATTCATGCTCAGTTCCCCCACCAGCTAACCTATTTATATGTGGTGACCTTCCAAGTTTTAGGGTGATCTAGACCCCATATGGATGATGATTAGATAGATGAATTCAGCTATGTTTATCTCCTTTTTAGGAAGCATTACAATCAAATGAATGTCCTCGCTACTAGTCTTCTTGAAGGATCTACGGAGAGATTGTGGATCATGGTGAATAAGTCACATGATGAGAAATATATCTCCTGGATAGACTTTGAGTGTCTCTTTAGAGAAAAGTTCTATCCGACCACATTGTGATCGATACTCATACAGGTTCTTATGCATCTCTAGCTAGTCAGTATGACGGTGGTAGTGTTTTCAGTGAAAGAATACTGATATTTCATGCTACTCCTTGGACACGGTTTGTGGAAAGTTCTTCAGAGCTCGTTCCTTTGAGAAATAATTTCACTAGAACAATAGTGAATCATTGGTATCTCATAGAATTTCCACCTATACAGGGGTACATTAGAGGTACATATGAGTGGTACTTTTTTAGGATGTGTCTACTTAAGTTGTGGGATATATCGGTGGGAACCAGATAGCTTAAACCTTGGAATTAGGTAGCCGATGAAATCACATGGATCCAAGATGTTTGGGTGCTTCAGGAGGTGATCCAAGGACATAGGTTCAGTATTGTAGGGCGCTTGAGGTGGCTCGAATCAGCCAAGGGACACACGATGTTTCTATTATAATGGTTAGTTACATCTTGAACAAGATTTTATAACCCATTTTACTACTAATTGGGAGACAATAGATCGACCATCTAGAATGAGAAAAAGATATGATCACTGTGGTATAAAAATATTCAAATGTGGAATAGGGGAAGACAAGGCAGTATGAGGTGGTAATAGGTTTTACCTATTACCACCATCACCCCACGATGGTCCACACTAGGCATATGGAGATATTGGAATAGGATGTGGAAAGTTTCAGGCTATAGAAGAATATGGTCCCAAAGGTCCAGCAATGATATAAGTTATGATCCATGTCTTTCCTACCTTTTCTTCAGTATTGATAGACACAAGTGATAGTTATTCTTTTTTTTACCAGGAATATTCTTTGATACTCAGAGATTATTATTGAGACATCGAACCGAACTATATTCTTGGACAATCCTACTGTAGGATACATGGTGAACACAAATTGGTAATGATAGTGTGACATGACTCATAGAGGAGAGTGTTTTAGTTGATATCTCTTGGTAGTGGGGTAGAGCCCTTACAATTCCATTTTTTGTATCGACTAGTTATCTATAGTCCATGATCTGATTGATCATTTTAGGTTAAGAGTGTGGTTTTTGCATATTGACTATCCATGTTTTCCATTTTTGGTTAAATGTAAATATTTGATGCCTAATATGGACTCACACATAGGAGGGTTTTTCCGATTACTAATCAGTTGTCCAGACTAACCATCAGTGCAGTGGGTGTTATGAGTCCTCGGTTTTCGGTAGTGGTGGTGGATTTTGAGTATGTTTTTCTATAATATTTTCATGGTTTACTTCCCCATATATAGATAATATTATTAATTTATCTAAACATTGGGATAAAATTTATATGTGCACCTACATTTCAGATGGCTCTCGCAGAGCTTTGTGAGTTGAGGGTACCATTTTAGGACTTGTAGAGGAAGGGATTTGTGAGACCTAGTGGTTCAAATAGGAAACCTCAGTTTTCTTCCAAGGATGAAGATTCCTGCTTGGGGTTATGTTTTTATTTCATGTTTTTAATATAGGTGAATTTAAAGAATAAGTATCCACTATCGAGTATCGATGACCTCTTTGATCAGATGAAATGGGTGTTATGGTTCTCAACGAATTACCTCATATCATGTTATCACAAGCTATGTGAACATGATGAGGATTTAGAAAAGATGAACTTAAGTTTTTTTAAAGTCAATATGAGTACTTAGTGATTCTGTTTGTCATGTAGAAATCTCAATAAGTGTTTTTGGGACTCATGATTGGATCTTTTATCCATATTGTGATGGATTCATGGTAGTATACATTATTACAATCCTAGTGTATTAAGTGTCTGAGGAGGAGCATGTGAGATACTTCATGTTGGTCATGGAAAGTCTTTTATTGAACCATATTTATAAAGTGATATCGAAATTTCAGTTCTGGATTCTATAGTTCAATTACATGGGGCATGTCATCTCATAGGTTGCAGTTGCCTTTTATCCAAAGAAGGTTGAGTCAGTTCTTTCATAGGAGCCACCCTAGAGTGTTACAAATGTGCGTAATTTCCTTGGATTTCAAGGGTAATATATGAGGTTTGTAACTAAAATATCTAGAGTGTAGTCACAGTTGATATATTTGATGTAGAAGGGGAAGCATTTTTGTGTATACCAAAAAGTGATAGTAGTTCTTTTAGGTGTAGAGGTAGAAGTTGATGAGTTCTCCCTTCTTTAGGATATTAGATGAAGGTGTCAACTTCAGAGTGTTCTACAACACATCAGGGAGTACACTTAGTTGTGTCTTTATTTAGAGGTAAGTGGATATTTCCTATGGTTCATTCCAGTTCCCACCACATTATAAAAACTACATGACCTATGATCTTGAGTTAGCATCAATAGTCTTTCAGTTGAAAATGTGGCGACACAACCTGATGGGTGAGAAGTTTGTCATATACTTTGATCATAAGAGTATAAAATGTATATTCTATAAAAACAATATTAACATGAGGTAGAGATAATGGCTAGAGTTACTCCAAAAATATGACTTTGAGATTTTATATACTCCTGGGAAGTAGAACATGGTGGCAGATGATCTTAGAAAAAGATCCAGTTCGCATTTGATGAACAAGGAATCAAAGAATTTGGCCTCATTTATGATATCCTTTATAGATAGAGACGTGGAATCATACCTCCAATCAATGGTTTTCACCCCTCCACTCATATAATGTGTTATATATACACAACTAGGGTATACCGACTATGAGACCCTATGTGATCAGATGTGCACAAGGAAAGCTCTTAAAGGATATTCAAAAGGTGGGGAGAATGTTTTTCTGTTTAGATGACCCGTGATGGTACCAGTGATGTTTCTGGATGAGGAATTGAGAGATTTCATGAATCCCCTTTAGTGGTACATCCATGTATGATGATGATGTACCTGAACAACTTACATCATTTTTGGTTGCTAGGGATGAACACTGATGTTTCAATTTTTGTTTCTCGACGCGTTACAAGTTATAAAGTGAATGCTGAACAACATATTCCAGTGGGATTTTCTCAAACCCTTGTGTTTCCAAAATAGAAGTGGGATGGGATATATATATGGAATTCACGTTGTGTTTTCCATGTATGTCCAAGGGACATAATTCAATATGGGTGATCATTGAGTAACTTCCCTTGTCAACCCACTTCCTTGATTATTAATAAAATGGTTTAGTAGGTATCATGGGATAGATCTATATGCATGGTATTTTTTGAATCCATGGTGTTCCATCAATGAATATTTTAGATCATGATGCTCTATTTACATCCCTGTTGTGTAAGAGATTATAGGAGGCATTCCGGACTAATTTATGCTTCAAAATAGTGTTTCATTGACAAACGAATGACAAGACTCAGAAGACCATTTTGGTTATAGAGTACATACTAGGATACTACAGGTTAGACCTTGGTCTTTGTTGGGAGGATCTCCTAACAATGGTGGTTTTTTTATACAATAATAGCTACCATTACACCATTAGTATGACACCATTCAAAGCTTTGTATGGGTGACCCTACAGGTCACCACTTTCCTGTGCTGACCCAGGATATTCAGTAGTCATGGGCCCATGGTTAGTGAAATATACTACATAGAAATTGAAGATCATCCATAGGAGGATAAAGACTATATGGATCCATTTAATGTCTTATGATAACAGGTGATTGAGGTCATTGGAGTTTAAATAAGGATACCATGTATTCCGTTGGGTTTCACCCCGACGGGGGTTACATAGATTTTTTTGGGTTGCAAATCTCTCTTCGAGGCTAATAAGACCATTATAGATAATGTTTATAGTTTTATAGGTTGGTTACCACCTAGATCTACCACAATAGTTAGATGAGGTACAATAAATATTTAATTTGTCATATCTGAGGAGGTACATGAAAGAACCATTACTTGTTATCAATTGGGGTTAGATGGACATCAAGGTTGGAGTTACTTTTGCTGAGTACCCAGTGGAGATCGAGGATCAATAATATGTGATAATTAGGGGTGATTGATTCCTTTGGTGCGTATTTAGTGGTAGCATAGGAATCTCTATGAGATCACATGTTAGTGGAAGGCCCAAATTCATGCTCATTATCCTAATATGTTTTAGTTTTCCTTATGTCTTCTTTTCATGGAAAAAAATCCCCAAGATGTGGAGAATGTATTGTCTTGGATTTCCATGTATTATTTTTTGATATTACATGGATTATTATAAATACTAGAGACTAAGATGGAGTGAGATTCTAAGGACTATTGTTCCTGAAAACAATGTTGTACAAATAAAAATATTTATTAAATAGCAATTGCAGGATGTTTTACTAAAAAAGTGGAATAACTCTTAAACGGATGCTCAGGTCAGATATCTGTGGGAACAGTTGAGTTCATAATAGTGTCTTTACCATAGGAACAACCTAAATTGGGTTGGACTATATAATTTTTGAAAAAGTTATCATGGGCATGAAGCAAATAAAAATAATTTAATAAAATAATTTTCATTCAGTTGTTGACACAGTGAGTTAGTTTATCCTTTAATAAACTTTGTCTCATAGATCCTAGGTTGTCCTCATAACCGTAAAATTATGAGGAAATTGTGGACAAGGATCCTTTGGAGGATTCTTCTGAAAAATGTTGATGCAACCTCAGATCGACGATCGACAGACACCGACCATGATAGATCTCTCCATCAGCAATGATGTGGTTACCACTCTCCTTCCGAAAACGATTAAAATTGTTGTAGGGTGTGTGATTTAATTCTTTATTCCCAGTTATTGACTCCTACCATGAATGGGAACTCTTCCATGAAAATATTATACTATGTATCAATCATTTTTTCAAGATGGGTTATTTTTTGGAGTGTATCAAGATTCATTTAATTTAGTTCTCAAACCCAAAAATCCCTCATTTTAGATCATTGTCCACAAATGATTAGCAATGATAAAACCCTATTCATGTGCATTTCTCCCTCCCCTCATTGCATTGTTAGTCGTTGGATCCACATGGTCCCAGATCAACATTACTGACTGGTTGTATAATGGAGGGGACTCCCAGATTTAAGGAAAATTTACAACCAGGGATGAATCAGTGTGGATTGGGAACAAAGTGGGTCAAATCTATTCCCGTTTTGATTTTTGGGCTTCAGATAATGCATGGTGGTCCAAAAAAAGAGAAAATGGTACAAATTAGTTGTTCCGGTGTCATGAAGTGAGTCATGAAAGATGTGTGATGGTAGCACCGAAAGCAGAGTGGGTTAGGCCAACATGTCGGATCGATGTCTGGTCATAGAGTTGGATCTGGGTCAAGACAATAGTTCAGATCTGAGCCATGTTTATAGATCAGATTCAAGTCAGGTCATAACTTGTTCAAATTTGGGTCAATTGGGGTAGATCCCCATCATGGTTGACTATGGAAATCAACCTTGATGATCGACCATGGTGGTTGACCAAGGTGCTGTAACATCTCATGTGGTCATGAAGGAAGTGACCACGCATCCAGCCTGCGGCTGGTTGATCAAAACAACTGATATGGCCCGGTGGGTTAATGGAAAATCCTAGTTGGTCCATGGGATGTCGGTCCATGGGGTAGGTGGATTGACCATGGTGGTAGGCAGACCTACCGCAGCGGTCGGTCCGCAGGCCCTGGCAGGTATGTTGGCACCATCTTTCAAACGATCATATCATACAAACTGAGAGTCCAATCGACGATCCATATGTGGAATTGAAACCCTAATGCTAAGATGGTTGTTTTGATACCAATGTTGGTTTTTTAGTTTGGACCTATACAGACTGAATGTTTTCCCTTGGTCATTTACTTGATGGTATAATGTACCATTACATCCAAATCACTTGATTGTAATCACCTCTTACGGGTGAGTCTCAAAGAGAGTTGTGGTGTCCCTCAAAGATATTGGAATGTGATACACTATGATTACAAGTATAATTTGTGGAATCTGAATGAACTCATGGAGCATAGAATTGATTCTCCATCCCGCATGCCACATCAGCAGGGTTTGTCAAACGATTCACATATGATCTCCCACATAGCAGGTAGATCTGGATTGTGTTCGTGGTGTCCCCCAAAATTTCTCGGGGGTGACTCCTATGTGTGTATCATAGTCTTATATGATAAATGTGTTATCTTTGGGAGGGGACCAAATGAAATATTCCTTTTTGTCAATTTCCTATGATGATATCATGGGCTAAGAAGAGAGTTCTCTCGAAATAGGCATGCTTCTGGAAGAATCATGGGGCTGGTAGTTGGTTATGACTACGTGGTGGCATGGGGTCTCTCTTGATTATATCAGGGTTATTTTTCCTTACTTATTATATCTTTTAAATAGTGTTATATCTTGTAGTGAGATAGAAATTGTTGGTTTTTAATGTTTAGTTTTTTTGGGTGTCCTAATAATTATTGTTATACTCACACTTGCATGGGATTTTCATGGACATGTCTTGTCTTGTAAAAACAATGTCCCTTTTGACGGCGTCCTAGGAGGACTAGAAGTTGGTGGAGTGAAAGTGGGGAAAGGAAGACCGAGGTGTTTACAGTTAGATTACCTTTGACGTAGTTCCCACCCTTGGTGTAGTTTGGACACCATTCAGTTTTAGATGGACTTGTATACATACACTTGTGGTGGGAATGTATTTGTCATAGTTTAATTTTCATTTTGTTCCTATTGTACTCTTATTGTGGGATATTTGTTGTATTAATGAATTATATCAGTTTTTTTAAATTTTTACATGGGGTGACTTGGAGATGTGTATGTTTGTATAGGTATATTAGGTTAGTGCCTCATGTTTGAGTGATATGCCTACTCGGTGCTAGTCACCAGCCCCTGGCCTGTTGGAGGCTAGCCTGGGGTAATAATGGAACTATCCCCTCTGTTATGGGTCATGAAAAATATTATTTATATTTATAAACATTTCATATATTACTGTTCACATTTTTTTATATAAAACACTATATTCTTCAAATTATGAACCTGTTTACAACATGTGAAAGTAGAGTTTGATCATTAAATTATAAATATTTGTTTTAGTTTATAACTTAATCACTATGATATGGTCTAACTTAACTACCAAAATGATTATTGCATACAAAGATCAAATTAATTTTAATTGAATTTTATAGTTATTATATTTTACTATAAATAATTATCTAATGAAAATGTACTATTTTCTTGAAATATGAAACACTCTATAAAGAAATGGTAGATATCTTCATTATTATCCTCTTATTCATTTTTTGATTTATGTAATTGATGTCCAAATAATTTTTTGTACGTGCATAAGAACAAAATTATAAAAAATAAAGTATTCATAATGAAAAAAACCCAAAAGTGTAGGTTAAACATTAAATGAAAACTTGTTATAGTGGTCATTATTTCTTCATTATCTACTAATTATAGGGGTTTTCACATAAATTTATATGGATGAACTAGTGACATGTTCATGTGGATAGATTTAACAAGTATATTGTATACATAATGTATTATTTTTATCTCAGTTTCTTCCAACAGAATAACATAATCACTACTTCTAGGTGGATGGATGACCCACTCTAATTTCCATATTTCCATATCTATTAAGGTGTATTCATTTTTTGAAATTCATAAAGGTACTCATCTTGTTGAACATACTCTATTAACAAAACTGATTATTTTGGATAAGGTACCCGTGATTCATGAATAATTTTTTTTAAATACCATGATCATTATTTGAGAGATTTAATGTTACAAAAATTTATAATGTTTTAAATTTACCCATCAGTTGAATAAATGTTGTCTTAGGGAGGTTGAAGAAAATATTACATGGAATAGCAGGTTGTAATATAAATGAAAGATTGATTTCTAGTTTAAATTACCATCTGTTTGGGGAAATTGGTAGGTTTTATCAATGAAAAAGAACACGTTATTGAATTCAAATTACTATAATATTAATTTATAAGAATTATAAGAATTTCTAAATGAATTATAGACATTAGTGAAGGATAAATTGTTGATTCTAATGATGGTGAGTCATTTATTAAAATTCCCTCAACAAATCTTATAACATCTATTAAAAAACTACTACAAGAATTTTTTTACCACACAATCCTTAATTTCAATGATGATTATGTCAATTTGAATTAATTGAAAGATGATGAAAAATTATAACAAACCTCTGATACTGTTTAGTATATTAATTACTACATGTTACTCATAAAACTTGAAATTATTTTTATTATTATTTTTTTGTGAATGGAATGTTTTAACATAAGTATTGTAAAGAATATAGAAATTGATAAAATTTTAAATTGAGTCAATATATCCTGGTTTTATCACCAAAATATTTAATTGGATATAGGTGTATCCATTATGATTCTATAAATTTGGATCTATTAGTTGGTTTATGTAATGGTACTAGGTTGATCATTACTCACATGGGTGATCATTTCAAGAGAGCCAAAATCCTAAATTGATGTCATTATGGGAATCATTCATTCATTCCAAAAATTAATATGTCACATTTTAATCCTATATTTCTATTTAAACTACATGGATGATATTATCCCTTGATTGTTTCATATGTAATTATTACTAACAAATATCTATTATAATCCCATTCATGTATTGGTTTATATCTTTAAAATCATGTCTTTTATCATGGAAAATTTTATTCTTCCTTATCTTGAGTCACCATGAAAAGTGTGTTGAAAATATCAGTGGATGCAAAATATAACACAAACTCTAATTCTATAAAAATATTATCTTTAAGGACATATTTGATAACTTTTTTTTGGTATCCATTATAATAAATCAATGACATTTAATTGTTTATTTCAATTTTGAGAATGTATAATGTCATTATTTTCATTATTAAGGACTTTGTTTTATATTTTTATAGACGTGAAATTTGGAGATTTAATAAAATTCCATAATTAATCAATCTTTGGATTGAAATTACTCATTATGGTGACGAAAAACTAAAAATAAATGTTTTAATTTTCAATATGGTGTTCACTATTTTATGTATTCAAATGATGTTATTACTATAGAAATCCATTTTATGTGATGAAAAGGTGAGTATGATAGAGAAATATGAAAAAAAATCTTATTTTTTATTTTTATGTTAAAATTTATATAAATGTCATTAGATTATTATATAATGATCATAAATAATAATATTTTTCTACACTATTATACATTTTAAATAACCTTTTTAATGGTAAAAAGATTCATTGTGCAATAAGTTGACGTCAACTAATCTCAATGTTCATACCAATTTTTTATGAAGGTTTTTGCGACAATATATAGAATTTTTCAATTCCTGTAAATTAGGGACACTTCTTGGAAACAATTCATGGGTTTAGAGTTAGGTTTACATCGACCACCCATTTTCTGTAATGTGATGTTCATTTTAAATTCATTTGTTATTATTTAATTTATTTTGATAATATTATTAAAATTAGTGTTCTAGAAGAGAATATAATAGTTAAATATTATTCCACGTTCAATTACTATATTCGTGTGTATTTTCATCCCAGACATTTAATAAACATAATAAAACTAACACTCTTATATATGAAAATTATAGTAATTTTATAATATTTATTTTAAAAAATATATATAATTTATTCTATTAAAAATGAAATTGGATTGGACATTATTTTAATTTTCATTAACTAAAAATTATTTTTTCCATCTATGACTAAGATATTACTGGAAAATTAGGTAAATTTCATCTAATGCTGTTTCTGAGTAATTCCAATATAAAGATAAAAATTATTATAGTGGTTGAAAGGTTATCCATTTTTTCATTATAATTGAAAATTATGATAAATTATAGTTAACATTTATTTTTTTATTCTATTTTATAGGTTTATATGTTAATTGTAGTTTAGGGGGTGATTGTTTGGCCAGAAGATATTTTCTCTCAAAAACAAAAATGTATTGTCTAATATACTGGTAATCAAACATGTTTGGGTAAATAGATTTAGAAGTAAAATTTAATTCTTTTAATTACATTGACTCTCTTAATATTTCTTTTTATTCATGTAACTTTGTTCCATTCTATACTCTCAGCTTATATTTTTAGAATTTCATGCATCTTTGGTTATTGTGGTAACATGTTTAATAAAATGAAATTAATTTTCATGCCATGTATTCCAATATTAGAAATCATCAAAACCAGGTTTCATTTAAAATAAAAATTTGTCATTTAATTATATTCAATATTCTCTACATATCCACTCATTATCAATTATTTATAATTGATACTGATTTTTATTTTTTAATTATCAGGTTAACATTATTGATGTGTTATCCCTAATTTATAATTTATAATGTTTCACATTTTAAAATTATCAGGTTTTTATAAATCATGAAATCACGGTTTCTTAGTCCACCGACAACACCTTTGATGTTTTTTGGTACACCTATGTTGTACTGGAATAACAAAAAAAATCCATTCATGATTTCAAATGTATTAAAGAAGTTAGTAACTGTTAAAAAAAATTTAATTATAATATGAATTGATATATAATGATATAATATATCAAATTATATAAAATAGAAAAATCAATTCATAGTCATTTTCTGAGCATACTTGGTTTTTAAGTTTATGTACAACATTAAAAATTGAAATCACCCATACTTGATATTTTTAATTATAATATTCTGGGATGAAGATAGTGTAAGCAATTTATGGAAATAATTGGTGTCTGAATTGAAAATACTATATTAATATCACTTATCCAAGGATTTTCATTTTATTATTTAAATATTACATACTAATTACTCAATTAATTATTTATTTTATGATCATATTATTTGATATAAATCAATTTCCAATGCCAAAGGATTTAGAGTGGAATTGATGATGACTAATTATAGGGACTCATTTTTAGTTTTTCTCCTTTACAAGATTGTTATCCTATTTATATGTAAAATCACTACAATGTTGAGAGATTATTTGATATATGTAAAAATTTGTAAGTGTTTAAAACATTTCATAAAGATTCATGTTTTTTTAAAAATATATTCATTTATTATTCTATAAAATGATGAGTTCAGGTTTCCCCTAGAGTTAAATATTATCAAATTTACAACATTCAGAACCATCTATGTTCTTTAGAAAAAATACATACAATATACATTTCCACTCTGAAAATGGAAGTTGAATCATTAATTTTGATCATGGTTCTAAAGAATCCCATGTACTATTATTTTAAATTTCTTAAATTTCATTTATAAAAATTAACAACATGTGTATTATATTATTCCATTTCTCCATAAAATATAGGAGCATCATATTTTTTTATCATCATGATTGAGTAGTTTCACTAAACATAAAAAAGTATTTTAGTTGTAACTTTCTTAAATTTCTTATACACAAAATATCATACTACCACAATATAATATTATTTTTATAATTACTTTAGAGAAACATTAGATCATTTGATTTTCTTTACTTAGTTGTAGCCATGAAATTGAATTCATTTATTCAACCACACATATTTCTTCTAATCTATTATATCATCATACCCTTGATTGAGTTTTTTATTACAAATTTAAAATTTATAAATAATAGTAGTAATTTTTTCCATTCTTATAATATGGTAGCACTAAAATAAGTAACTAATTTTTATCCTGAATGAGAAAAATTAATATATTTTGTCTCTATAGATCCTTAAAAATATATTGACCCATTTAGAAATTTTGTTTTATTAATTTTTCACTTAAGAATTTCCATCCTTACCATGTATGATAATATAACACCAAACATAATAGAGGGAGGAAAATACTAACACTCTATATCTCCTTAATAACATATGAACACATAACACATGTAATTTCATTATTAAAAATTGATGTATACAATTTGTCCCCAATATTTTATATACTTCATATATTATTAAATAATCTTATCCCACTTATAAGGGTATATGATTTCATATTATATAATAAAAATGAATTTTTTACACTCATTTCATATGTGTTATATTTATAACTACATTTATGGTAGATTAACATATTTGGAGATTTTGATAGTGAGAATGTGTGGGATAGTGATATTTTAATCTATGGGGACTCTATGACTTGAACATACCATGATGATGGAATATAAGAATCTACAAATGCATAGTTAAAAATGATCGCTAAAAGGAGACTGACATTTTATGATGCTATCAGAATGTAATACTAAATATTATTTTCTTCTTTTATCTATGATTTCATCATTTATGTTCTTTTATTATTAACCAACAAGTGTTATATGGGTCTCTAAATATCAGTATAATCATTTTTAATTATATTTTACATGGTATTTCTCAATTTCATTTGTATAATATCTGTTAAAAATTCTCTAATCACTTATTAAATTCTATCAATAATTCAATTAGAGTGGCTCAACCTTCACTGGATGATTTTTTTCAAAATTATTTTAAATATCCTAGAAATAGTGCATTAGAAGATTTATCTATGTAAAATAATATTTTATTGGCAGCAACTTCAAAAATGGTATCATTTTCTCAAGAACAATCCATGAATATTGATGTTTTAGCCAAATTTGCAAGGAAAAATACTTACTTGATGATTTTTTAACTATTTTTATTGATTTAGTTATAAAAGTCTAAAAGAAGGATACGCTAAAATCCAAAAAGAAATAGGGATATGAGAAGAATGATAACAAATAATTATTGTTCATTCTATTACTATAAACATTTTTTCTACAAATACCTTATTTAAGTGTTTTAATCCTTAATTTTGTGTTGTTATATTCATTATTATGAAAATAAAGGTTGAAAGATTCTTAATTTCAATATTCTTCATAAAATTTAAAAAACATCATGGATTTGGATGTTGGTACCTTATAATCAAATGATATTCGAAATTTAATTCCATTAGAGTTCAATAAATGAAAGTGAAAAAGGAAAAATAGAAAAACTTTATTCCATTAAATATTAATTAGTTCATCTTTATTTACTATTTCGTAAATATCTTATATTCTATATGTTGGATTTATTTGTTATTTTAATTTTTTCAGTATGAATGTGAATTATTAACATTGAAAAATATGATTCTTTAAAATACTGAAATTTATAGTATTGTAAGAATGAAAAAGATATTAGTTGGGTTATATCGTGAATCTATTTATATTCACATTATTTAATGTTTCATTTTATGTTATTTCATTCTCAGGGGTTATGATATAAATGTTACAAACTAGGTATGTGTTTATTTCAATATCCCTAAATTATTCACAACTATTTATGTTTATGTCCCCGAAGGTGGATTTATTTGATACTTACATCTTAAACCCAAACTATTGTCTTATCATATGGTTTTTTAGAAATTATTTACCATCCTTTCATTTTCCACAATTTATTTACACATGATGCATAAATTATTTTTATGGAAAACCAATTATTTTTTCTACTTGAATAGTGATATTTTTTTTTCTATATCCATATTTTCATTAATATATTTTAAAGAATATTTTTAAGGTTAATCAGTGATTTATTAAATAAATTCTTACAAATGGTTTTATATTTACAGTATTTTATAAATGGAATATTATTTTTCTACAAACAAGGTTCTTTTTAAAGAGTTTCTAAAAATATTAATGGAATATTGGACTTAATGTATCATTAATGAACATAATTTTCCTATAGTAGTGTCTTATCATTACATTAAAGATTACTTTATAATTTACCATGATTATTTTCAATTGAACTATTTTTAAAAATATCGTTTCAATTTTTAGTTTTAAAAATTGTATTTCAAAAGGGAATGTGTATTTTCATTAAGGATATTTTTATGGATATTTTCATTCTATTTCCATTCATCAACAACAACAATACTTTTATTATTTATTCAAGATATATTGTAATGATTCCACCCTTATTATTTATCTTTATGGTTTATGATTAGCTTGTACGGGGAATGTAGTGACTTGACATATGCTTGATCTTCATCTAGAGAGTTTTTTTTGAATATGTCAATTTGAGTAGTTTTTATTTTTATTCATATTATGAATGAATTGGACATTTTAAATGATGGGTGAGGCATATAATTACATATTCCCTCGATGCATCTGTAGGTATCATGACCCAAACTGGTTTGCATTTGTGGCATGGGCCATACCCTTTTATGTAAGATGACTTAGCATGATTCATTATGGTAATTTTTTGATGTCTAATATTATGACTTCCATCATTATGAAATGATTTATTAATATCAATTTGATAATCAGGTTAGTTATGATATACAAGGATTATCTTCAAGATATTGGGAATATTAAAATGAAATTATTGTTTCATCATTTATTCCAAAAATATTATTCTTTATAATGGAGTTATTGATCAAATGAATTCTTTTTTTAGTTATTTTCCATCCCATATAGATTATTACTCACATAATAATGATATTTTCTACTATATGAAACCATAATTAATAATATTCTATCACCCGATATTTGTTTTCTTTTCCCCTAGATGAGAATATATAATCATTGAATGAGTGGAAGGATATAGAATACTTAGGTTCACTAAATTCTATTTTTATGTTACCAAATATAATCTAATTTTCAAGTATGTTTCTAGTCTAACATGACTGTGAAACAAATCAATCATGTGAGGCACAATCTCTTTTATATAATACTAGGATAATAATGTAACTACTAAATTTGTGATATTAGGGTCTGGTTTATTACAATACCATACATGGTTTCAAAATTTGAATGATTACTATATTTTAGGGGTTTTTGGAAAATTAATTCACACTTATTGATTTATTACTGTTCTTGTTGAAATTTTTTCATATCATTAGGGGATAGAAATATATTTGATAAAATAATGTGTTACTGTATCTTTTTTTATATTGATCTATATTTTTACCCCATATGTCCCTTTGTAAATTTCTCTTTATTCATGAATTATGATATCTTTAAGGGATTTGGTTACCTCAAATTTTTTTCTTCGAGTTAAAATTGTATTCCTTGTACACCATTCTTATTTGTCTGATAAATTATTCTATTTTTAATTTCATAAAAAAATTACATTTTCCATAAGGAAAATTTTTTTAATACTAAAATATTATTTCATAATGAATTTATTTCTCATAAAAATAGTATGATTTTTAGAAAAAAATCCCATATAATTTAATGATATTTATAGAAACATTCAATTGTCCTTATTCACACTACAAATTTCCATTATTATTTTTAGATTCTAAATATGTGTTTCCCATTTGAAATTAATATATTCAATTACAACTAATTTAATGTAAATTTTACCTCCCCTATTAAAGGTGTGGGTATTAGACAATGCTCTTTAAAAATATTAAAAAAAATTCCCTTCCTTTTAATAAATTTTTTTTATCCTCAGGTACAAATTCTCTACTTAAATCCATTATGTATTATCAATTCCATATTACTAAAGATTAATTAGTTTTTTTAGAAATTTATTCACTTAACTTATTTTAAACATTATTTTTTTCAGTGAAACTTTTTAAAAATTAACATTTTTTAAAGTTTCCTCACTTCACCTTTTCAAATAATTATGTATTTTAAAATGATAGTAAATGATATATCTTCTAAATATTGATTTGGAAAATTAATTTCATTCAATTTTTGTAATGTTAATAATCCAAAAATGGATTTTGTACTTGACCCATAACATTATTAAATACACCAATGTTAAAATCATTTTTACAAAACCTATACATTTATTTCACTACGAATTTTCACTTTTTTTGTAAAGGATAGATTTCCATGGAAATAATTTTTCATTAATAAAAAAAATATTTTCTTATAGAATACACATTTGGGTGATTGAAATTTGGATGTAAAAAATTTATATTTCAGAGGCCAATTTTTTTGATACCATCTAGAATTGTTATGAAACCCACTTTTTATTACGGGGGTTATTTATGATGTGATTAAGGAAAATAATATACATTCAATTGTATCATTACGATATGTTGAATAATTTTTTATTATCATGGCACAAATTTGTATAGATGATTTATGATAATGTTCCTTTATATCCATCCAATTTATCAATTATTATTTTATATGTCATGATATAATAATGTTGTGAGTGGACACGATTACATTATATTTGTTCACAATATCTACCATGTACATGAACAAAAAAATATTTTTTCACATGATTTTTGTTTAGATGATCACATATATAATTTATCACATGATTATTTGTGTATATGATCTCTTATACCATTTTCACATGATTGTTTTTGAAATGGTCACTTATGGATATTCTAACATGAAGATTTCTAGGCATGATAACATATATGTTTCTTCACTAGATTGGTTATGGTAATGATAACATTTTTATCTGTTTGCATTATCATGTTTTAAAATACAGTTCCCAAATTATAGTCGCCATATAACAATGATTTTTCTCTATGATTCATGTTTATAATCAACCACTCTATTGATATGGTACATGTTTCTTTAATTAAAATTCCTTCTAACATAACCTATAGAGAATAATTTTTAATCAATATTATTTTAATAATAAATTTTTCCTCTCCTCGTGAATTCCTATAGGACTTGGATCTAACACTCAATTACATGATTTTATGCTATCCCACTAAATTTAATTCACTCTCACCCATTTCTCATAAATTACTTAACTATTTTTTAATGACGAATATAAATTAATAGATTCATAGAAGTTGAACTATTTTGGTTCAAATAAGGATAAATATATAAAAGTACTGTAAACTAATTTTCATACATATATGGTTATCAAAGACATAAATGAATCAAATTTTGTTGGAATTTTTTATTACTTTTAGATGTAATTTTAACATTTTGTAATGTTATATATAAATATTGGTTTATCTTGAATTGTGTAAAGTATAGTGTTTACCGAATGTGTTTTTAGCTATAAACACATGAGTACATGACTATGTCACATTAGTTTATATCGAATATGGTTTTGGTTATTTTTGGGTACTATTTTTGATATTGTTGGAATTATAATGTTAAAAAATCAGTGAAAACAAGTGGTATAACCCAGATTGATATGTATATCTATAGGATAAAAGTATGTGGTTTTAAAAATTAAAATATTTTTTGGTTATCCAAGAAATTATATCCCTATCTCGATTCTGGAATAAAGATATATTTATGGAATAGATTAACCAGGGAGTGATCATCATAAGAAATTATTCGTTTTATCAACTCAATCATCACTCTATTGTATGATGAATGGTTGAAACACTTGATACCTAACTAGAAAATCCCATGGAAAATTCTTTAGTGAATATCACTTTTTATAAGATCAATTATGAATTATTTATTTCTATATTACAATAAGGTATTATGGAAAAAGGTATATGAGAAAACAACATTATTTAATTAAGTTTGATATAATAGAATTATATATTGAACAATGTGTGATATAGTTGAAATGAATGTTTCATTATTTAAAATGACAGATTCATTAGAGGATATTATAACAATAATTTTTTGGATTTAATTTTTACATAAAAACCTGAATTTAAAATTGATGTTATTGACGGTATGTCTCAAGAAACACAAACGACATTTTTATAAAATAATATTTGGAATGAGCTAATGAGAATCATAATTTAATCATACTGTCAGGGGAAAATTAGTTTCCTTATATTCCCTAAGATAGATATATTTGTATCTCTGATAATCTATATCATGGTTCATGATTATATTTTTATACCATTAAATTTTATTTTTAGTTAGGAATAATTAAAATTACAGAGAAAAAATTTATTTGGGGACTAGGATGTAACGACCCAAAATAACATTTCATGTTTTCATTAAATAAATAATATATTTATAGCTTCCTTTATAGGAAAATAAATGGCAAAATAAGATAAAACATATCAGATGATTATTAGTATTAAAATATAATAATTATAAATCCTCTATTATATTATAATATTTTAATAAATTAATAATTCATTCAAAATAAGATTAAGAACACTTAATGTTTTTATTATATGTTTTTCTAATAGAATAATTTTTATTTATATATTATATTTTCATTTAAAAGGTAATGTGATTAATGTCAAAATATAAATTTCATAAAAGGGAAATCATTTTTGAATTCAATGATTCAAAATTATCATTGGTCAAAATTTTCTGAATTTTTTTATAATTCATGAATTTTAGTCAAGTAGTGAAAAAATATTAACTTCTAAAATACATTCACATTAATTGAGTTTTTTAAATATTTTTATAAAAAAAATTCAATTAATTATAACATAACATTTTTCATATTTTATATCAAAATTTTTATATGATTTAATAAATTGGATTTCAGTCATATAAATAAATTATGACTGCTATGATTAATGAAAACTACCGTGATAATGGTTAAAATATTTTTTAATGAATTTTACTACTAACATTGTGTAGTTTTACATATAAAATATTAGTTTAATTAATTATAAATAATGAATCTTCTATAATTTATTAACCTGTATAAAAATATAGTAATAGACAATACTTTGGGAATTAATATTATATAAATTAAGAACACTTAATGTGAGTTTTCTTATTCCAATAAATTTATCTATAAATTAAATGATCTTCTTTATAAGTTAAAATTAAATTTCATAGAAATGTATTAGATTATGTGGGGGACAATATAGTTTCATCACAACAAGATTTATTTATATGCATTGTCAATTTTATTTTGTAAATCATAAATTAATTGGGAGAAATCTAGGCACCTTGGTAAAAAATAAATAAGTAAAAATATATGTATAAATTAACTGAAACATGTTACTAAGAAATATTCAAATGTGTATTCTAGGATCAATAAAAAAATTTGAACCTGAACACCATTAGTTCTAAATTTTGAATAATTGCAACATTGAATATTTGATTCCATTATTTAAAAAATACGGGTGTTTATGAAGGTTAAATTTTAATCAATTCTAAAATGTGATCACGTCCACCTTCCAAAGCTTAAAATATCGTTATAAAATTAATTAAAACTCTACCAAATATTCCTATCCAATAATTATCCTTCACATCTGGAGTCCATTAGTCACCATAAGTTGGCCTCATCCATTCATTTACAAGGATATATTCAAGTGAATGTTTAATGCCTAAAGTGAGAATTACTTAATACTTATCATTTTTTTCTTAATAATTTCCATAAAAAATATTTTCCATTATAATTTAATGATCTCAGATTCATAATTTTATTGAAGACTAATTTAATTATTATAAAACCATTATCTATTACATTCCATCATCTAAATATAACAAAATAACATCGATCATGTGAACTTGTAGACAACTAACTCTATGAAGTATCGTGATTTGTTTTCATCATCACCTAAGATAGTGGACATTAAAAACTAATTTATCGTAATTTTTTTTACACAACTGATATTATAGGAGGATTATATTAAACATTTTATATGTGATATAATCAATAAATGGTCATAGTAAACATAACCATAACAAATGAATATATTTGAGTACATTTAATAATGTGACTCTATTTTATAAAATAAACTATAACTATAGAAATTTCAAAACAATATTAAAATAATAAAAATATTCCTCGAAAATATTCGATATCATGAAAGTTTTATATAACACATTTAACCATGGTTAACATGCTAAAGGAGTTACACTGAAATTGACAGAACCACCTCTGGTAAACAAAACATGAAATAACTATATAAATAATATACAACATATAATAATCAATGGTCCCTAATAAATGAAATATTTATGAATATGTCCCCAAAAACTGTATCTAATAGAATAAATTTTATTATTCTTGAAGATTCATGTATGTGTAGAGAAAATTAAACCAATCTACGGGTTTCATTTTCTTGTTTTAAAATTTATCATAAATGTTTGATATTTCACAACATAATTTATATTATATGATGTTTTTGAAATTAAGTTTATTCTCTGTAAAATTAATATCATACATTTTTTTATTTTTGATTCAATTTCATATTATCCCAATTATGGTCATTTGAATCTTATGTTACCATTGATTTTAGGGGTTTTTCATCAAAAATTCTACTTCATTTAGATATAAATAATATTTAAAAATTGATTCCTTTTTTGGTGTAAATATATTCCTTGGATTTATATTATCATATTCTTATATAAAATATATGTAATGTATAAATCCACGGTTTTTTCTACCCTCAATGTATTTTTAATTTGAAATATTTTGATGTTGTACAGGTATTTATAATATCATTTTTTTCTGATTGGGTTGTGAGTTTTTTATTGAAATTATTTAATATAATTTTGGAAAGTTATTCTCATTGATTTTTTTTATCCGAATTCTTTTTTCTATGGATTTACATTTGTACCACATAAATCCCATTCTAAATATATATTAATTTATGAAATATTTTATAGATTAGGGAAATGTTTAATTAAATTTCTATTCAATAAGATTAAATTTTATTTGTTGAGCATCATTATTCTTATCTTGATAAATTCTTCTATATATAATTTCTTAAGATGATTACTTTTTATCTCTACATAAAATATTTTTTAAAATAAATCATTAAATATTTGATGAATTAAATTCTCATAATAGTGACACACCTCTAGTTATAAATATCACTTTAAAGATAGTTCCCCCCATTTCCATAATTAATATTCAAAAAATGATTTCATTTCATAATTGGATAATCAATATATCGGTTTTCTCATCTGACCAAACTATTTTTTATTAACATTTTTAATGGAAAATTTCACTACATCTTTTGATGATTAAGGTTTTCAATAAATTTATTTCAAAATATTTAAACAAATCCATCCTTTAAAAATATAATTTATATTTTTCCAATATGCACTCTCTTTGGAAATCATTTATATCGTTTAATATATTTGTTATTTAAAATTTATTTGTTAATGTTAAAAGTTTTCAAAATGTTTTCACATAAACTTTTTGAAGCATTTTAATATGTTTGAAGGATCATTTATTAATAGTTATTTTTAGTTGTAAATGTTATCAAAGGGTATTCAAATTATATTTTTAATACACAATGTCTATTTTAGGGAATAAAAAATGATATTACCTTAAAAATATTTATTATATTACTTACATCCTTTGTATTTAATAAATGTTACCTTTATGAAAATGTAATTTTAATGTGCCCTATAACGTCATCACTAAAACCAATGTTTAAATCATTTACTAGAAAATAATTTTCCAATTTTTACACCAACAAAATATTTGTATATAATTTCCATATTTATGTAGAATTATTTTTCACGAATCACCAACTAAAATTTCAAATAAAATACTATTTTTGGTGATTTAACTTTTGGTTTCAATAGTGTATATGTATGAGGTGAATTTCTGTGATACCATCTGGATGTGTAGTGAAACCCATTTTCATTTCCATGGGATCTTTTTGATGTGATTAATGAATCTCCTTTTCTTTTTATAGGTAATTTATTATATAATTAATGAATGATTTCAAGTGGCACAAATATGTATGGATTTTTTTTGGATTCCTTCATATCCCTCCAATGCATGGGCTAATATTTTATATCGCATGAGATAATAATATTAAATTTGGACATGATCACTTTTTCATCGTTCATATGGATGTGCATTAATAAAATCATGTATATATTTATGATATAAATGTACATGGAAATGGTTTTTTTTTTCTTTGTTCATATTATTTTTCATGAACATAATAGTTTATAAGTATATTCAGATGATTATGCATGTACATGATGATGAATGACATTTCACATGATGGAATGTTTACATGATCACATATAGATTTGTTTAAAAAAAATTTTGTGGACATGATCTCATTTTTATTTCCACATAGTGTAATTGTTATCAATAATTATTTCACATTTCTATGTCATATGTTATGTTTATGATCATTGGATAACTCTTATTTTATCACACTCATATGCTATGGTTCATTTTTTTTCAATTGATATTGTATTCCATTCTATCATGAATTATATATAACTATCATTTTACAATGTTCGTTTAAAAAGATATTTTCACATGGTCTAGTTTTCCCATTTTCTATTATATTAAAACAAGAAGACATGTTTATTATATTTCTATCACCAAAATATTTATCTCATTAATTTATTATTTTTTTCTATCCTTATTTTTTAAATATGTGTACTACCTTGGAGATGTCAATATGTTGATCATGTGGGGTTCAATTATAGAGAAATTTTAAAAATAAACATAAAAATAATTTCTTATGTATATGATAAAAAATACACTAAACATTTTGTTCTTATGTTTATGTTATAAATTATGATATTAAATGGAAAATTCTATTAATGTTATAAATAAATAAGGGATTATGTCACTTTCTATCAAAGATTGTGAATATAGAAAGTATTTTTATCATTGTACATGGTAGTGATGGTTTAGGTCAACTCATGCTAACTTTGATTATTGATGGTAGAGGATCAGAATCATGTTTTTATATTAGGTTAACTGATAGAACTAGGAGGAATCATTGAAACATCTAAGGTTACGACCTATTCAATGACAATCTTCTTTGATTAACCAAATGTAACGGTAGATAGGAATAAATATAATGTTTATTTCCCCACCCAAATCACTTATATAATGAATTTTAACTTTATTCAAGATCAAATACCAAATGTTCAAATGAATGAGAAACTCAACGTTGAATATTTAATGTGGTATAATACACCATCATTTTGTGGGTCTCAAAATAGTCATATTACAAAGATATTTTTTAATAGTAAATAAAATATATAATTTAGTATCTATTGTTCATATCATGAGATTTTTTTCCCATGTATTATTTTGAAGGTGAATCTGATCAATGGTGGACTGATAATAAGAATACACTATAAAAAGATTATATTTACCCTTTGTAATGGTAGTAATTTATGATGGTAGTTTTGATAATTATATTCTTGGTACATATAAAAATAAAAATTAGGGGGAAATATTGAAACTAAATTAGATGGATGAGTAATCTATAACTACCTATTTGGAAATTTTCACCAAACATTCAAGGTACTCTTTAGGTTTCATCATTTACCATGAAAGAATAATTAACTGATTATATAGATCGTAAAATCATTTATTGGAGAATAATTGGCTATACGTAACTTTTAAAGCAATGATTATATTGATCTATGTACACTCAATATAGAAATAGTGATTGGACATAACCATTATTCTACCGATATTGTGGACAAGAAGAGAAAATTGGATATATATATATATATATATATTGGGATTTGAATAACATGACCCATTGATGAATGATATTTAATGTTCCTTTGGGATAAAAGTTTTAGAATAATTATTCATTACATTATTTCCATTGAAAATTTTAATTTCTTAGGTGGGGGAGAGATGGTAATTCCGAAAATGAATGCAAATGTCATTTAAAGAGGTCAAATAATAAAATAAATGAAAAAAAACACAACATATTGTGTCAGCTAAACACTAATTAGATAATAATAGTGAGTATATAAATTTTATAATTAGTGCATGAATCAAATAGTTAATAATAATAATAATCAATTATAATAACCTCCTAAGGACAATGTAAAAGGAAAGGATTTTGAAATCGCAATAGTTAAAGTGGGTTATGGGAATTAACTGGGTAAGATGTAGTTATAATTCATTATAGATCTAAATTATATTTATTTATATAGGTTTACATATTATTTTATATTTAAATAATATTATAATATTATGAAATAATCACCCCAATAATTTGATATGAATTTATTGATAAAACCCAATTATGGTGGGATAATTGAAATTTCATGTAAATATATCATCTAAAAAAGAATATTGTTTGAATATGATTTATGAATATTTTTTATTCTCCTTTAACGACCCATGTAATTAGAGACCATAAAAATCAAATAGAATTAAATTTTTGGTTTTGTGAATGGTTTTTTATTATTAGGACCCAAGATAGTGTTTTCACATTCAAACAACCTTAATAAATAATTTCAAATATGGTATATAGATCGGATGGGTTCCAATAAATTAGAGATATCATGAAATTAGTGGTTGTGTGGTCAAGGACACTGAATTTTAGATTCATATGCCATCTTATAGTAATTGAGCTAGCACTAGCTTCTTGATGGTCCATATTGTGGAAAAACACACTGGATAAGCACAAAAAATTACTGATGAGCCACTAACTTGATGGTGTTTATCAATATATGATAGGCAGTGGAAGGGGTGGGTTTATTAATGCTATGTATACTATTAATTTATTAAAACACTTTATTTTTATAGGGTTGACATTCACTTGGTGGAATATTTGATCTGGTCCTTCCCCATTTCCCCCCTTTATCCACTTTGACCTGGGATATTTTGGAGTGGGTTTCACATCATTTTGAGGTAATATATCCTCCTATTTTGTAACTGTTCATCATTCATACTGCTTAATAATTTTTTATTTTTATTCAAGTAGGATTCATATTAATTATTCCAATATATATTTGTGAAATCATCAGGCATGATGTGAAATTTTTGTGCGGCCTTGGGTGGATATCTGGAGACACTGTGAACAATATCCTTTTCATAATTCAACATGATGTATGATGAATGGTTTATTTATGGAGGTTTTCCCATTTTTTTGAGGTAAAATTTAAATTGAATTTATGTATTAAAAGGTGTCCCTTACATAGTGTAGATTATGGGGTGTGTCAGGTGTGGACCAGAACCTATTACATTATATTCTTTTTTAATTATGTTCCTTGAGGTGTTTGGAAATTATTTTTTTAATTATGTGTTAGTTTAAATTAATTAATTAAGTGGCATTAATGGATGTTACAGGGTCTCATGGGATTGTTAAATTTTTTAATGATCTATATTTGGAATATCTAGGCCTCCCTGTGAGTTATTCAAAATAGCGTTATTTTTTAAAATTAATAAGTAATGAAAAACAATTTCAGATAATAATTTTTTCCAGTACTGTGAGATAAAGACTCAATATTAGAGATAGTGGTTAGGGAATCATAGAAAATGATAGATGTGGTTCAAAAAAAGGGGATTTCCTTTTTTGACGAAATGTGCATTAACATTATTTGAGTCTATGAGTTATATGGTTATTTAATATTTTTCTATCTTCATTTCTATACGTTATGAAAAAATTGAATGTCCTTTTATTAGGATAGGTAAATAAACATGATTTGTCTCTCACTATTATATGGTTTTTTTGTGTTCTTCTTCCCACATTTATATATCTTCTTATAAGCTACATGATTATTATCAGTTTCTATACTATTTGGTGTGATCACATCTAGATAATAGTTAACATGGAGATAATTATAGCTAAATGTTCTGATGGTGTAACCCTAGATAAATGATATTCGGTGGACCTATTTTTGGTTCTTAATGGTGGTGTATAAATTTTATCCAAGGGATATTGGGTTTTTATAAAATATATCTTTTAAAAGTTTATTTGTATAAAATTTAATGTTTAAAGTAATTCGGTAAAATTTGAAATGTGTTTTGTAAGGGTATTTGTAAATGGAAAATGAGTTCTTTGAAAGATATTGATTAGATTTTGTAAACTATACTAGAATGAGTAAATAAAAAATTTGATTCCGTTTGAAATGGATTTAAAAGGTTATTTTTATTTGGTTAGAAATTAATGATTAGAAGTATTATATGTGTCACTTTTTTCTAACCTACCATGTGTGAGGGATAACCACTTTTCTAAAGTGTGGGTACATTATGTGTTCCTTTTCTAGATTATCATTTGTTTTTTATAGATGATGATATGTGTTGTGTGGGAAACATCATGGAATATTTTCCTTTTATATAAATTTTACTATTTCTTTGGACGGATCGGAAAGACCCATAGTATGGTCAAGATGGTCCGATACCATGTTTGAGAAATGGGAGTAAATCCTATGAGATGAGTTCCCTAATGGATCATAGGTGATATTTGTAATAAGATATGTTCCCCATTTAGTATTTCTCATGTTTCCTTCATTATGGTGTCCCTAGAGTTTCCAAGGATTGGATAATATGAATAATGTGACCTCACCAGAGTCCTCATGGATGGGTTGGTGGGATGAACTATCCCAGCATCTTAAATTTGTAGGTTATGTACCTTTACAAATGTGGTTTGGGTTAGTATGGATAAAAAATATGGGGTATATCTACATTAAGAGTGTAGAGTTTCTAGACGAGGAATTCTCCTTTTGTAGGAAGGCTTTTCTGACCATATTATATGTGGTGGGGAATGATATATTGTGATTTATATATGACATACCAACATAAAAGTGATTTTTTATTGGTCATGATCATGTATGTATGACTACACCCTATCACTTTCTATATTTTATCACGTATTGGACAACCTCCCATCTTGAGTCATTTAGAGTGGTTTAGACTTTATTTTAATTGAATACTACACATTATATTTGGTTATAATCAATGTTTTGATACAAATTTAAAGGATTTTATAATAGTTTTATAGAAGGAACTATTTTTTTTATTTTATAATGTGGATTCAATCATGGTTCTGATGTAGTTATTTCACACGTTGTTGTATGATCAAGATCCTCAAATGGTGTTGATACATGTATTCTTATGTTTGAATTTGATGTTGATTTTTAGGTGGGTATGCTGAATGAACACCCATTTACTAATGTATATGTATTTATTCGACATCAACTTGATCAAAACATAACATAGGTTTTTTAGGTACTATGTATACAAACTAGGTTGTTAAACACACCCCCTACCGACACATGTGGATTTGTTTTCAATATACATGGGTATATATAACTATTTTATATAAATTCACATGTATGAATCATTTTCAGATGCATTAAATAGGTCATTATTATCATGGAGATTTATATTCAACAAATCATTTATGTGATTCACAATTATGGTTAGTACTTATTAGTATTTTTTTCATTAATATGTAGAATATTATGTTATATATTGAATTTTTTTTATGATTATATGATCTTATATATTGATTATAGGCTTATTTATTATACTATGGGGACCAGAAGGGATCTAGGTTTTATGTCAGTATGTTTTTGTATGTTCGTTATATAGATAGGTCATGGAAATTTTTTGATAGAATTTGGGCATGACCATTTGGAACTATATTCGAATTCATAGTCTACCCATGAAAGTATTAAGGACTCACCACAAGTCAATATCCTTTGACTATGATGAGAAATGATTATGTTCATGTAAAATCACTACTATGGATATATTCGATCCATGAGAGGGAGATTGAGTTCATTCTTATATAGTACAACATCGATAGATACATGAGATTATAGGGGATGTCCAGTGTAAGGATTAGACACTCTCAGACGAGTGAGATGTTTATTTTTAAAATGATTGTAAAATGGGGTGGCTAAGACTTGGGATGATTTTTTGGGCATAGTTGGTATCTAGTGAGTTTAATTAATGATTATAATGGGATTATAGCTGAAATAAATTCACAAATTTTAATGAATTTGGTTTTCAGGCCTGAGTATCTATTTCTTGTTTTTATGTGCATTTTGAGGAATTTTATGTTAGACTATTTGATATTGTTTGGTTGGTTCCATAGTTGGTAATAATTTTTTTTATATTTTTTATATGATTCCACATTTTGGAGACTAAGTGTTTTGGGAAAAGTGATATCTTGGTGTTTTGGCATTTCATAATTTAAAGGGGATGTAATGATAGATCTCATTTTTTGGGAAATATAGATGATTGGGATGCCTGGGACTTGGTGGTCAAAGGTTGAACACAATTTTGGCCCCTGAGGAGATGAGAAGGGTACTCATATGATGGAGAGAATAAATTGTTCATTGGTATACAGTCATTTTTTTGTATGTCGGTTTAGTTCAACCATTTGTATGATGAATGTAATGATAACAAAATGCCAAAAATAATAATTAAACCTAATTTATGAAAAATGGGTGTAGTAACAGATAAGGAATCAGGTATGGAAATGGGATCAGGGTAGTTTCAATGATATCTGAGAGTTAGTTGTGTTAATGGTTTATTAGTACATTTGGAGGTGTGTGATGATGAATGTGGTTGTTAAATTGCGATTAAAGTGAAAAAAGTGTCTGACCATATGATTGTGTTGGTTTTTAGATGGTGTGATAAAACATCATGGATTTGGAAAAAATGTTTTGATGATTTGGTGGTTCATCTGTGGGTGAGCCTGAGTGTTTTTAAGTAATGTTGTCATTGGATAGATATATTGATGATCTTAGAAAAAATATAAAATTTTGTGAGTTAAAACTAACATGAATGAATTTAATGTGGTATGGTTAATGATTTTAAAGGATTGAATTATTTCTTTTTATGGAAAGCTATTGTGTCCATCCTTAAAAAATATTTGTAAATAAAAATATGTTTTTGGAATTTTGAGAGGAAGCATATTTTATTAACTCCTATTTTACAACCAAGGAAGGTGATGGTTTCTATTTCTTAGTCATATATGTCATATAATGGATTTGAATAGTTATCAATGGGATTTTATAATGATGCACATTATAACATAATGGAAATTCATAAGTGAATTTGTTTTTTTTTCATTTGGAAAGGAGGTCATCTTGAGAAGTATAATATGGATCTCTATCACATGAATTTGAAATCCCATAAAATGAGTTTTTGGATATTTTGGGGGGATTATGAGGTCTCTCATATGTTCATAATGGTGTCAGATGGGTGTTTGAGTGGCTGAGGTTATTGAATTTCATTAATAGAGGCCACTGGCTTGATGATGGGCTTACGAGTGCCTAGACAGATTAGTTCGTCCCACTAGAGAGACACTAGATAGATGATGGGGTATGTGTGAGTTATTTTGTGTGGGGGATGAACATTAATTTAGTAGTCAAATACCCTCATTTAATAGGGGTATATTTTCAATGAGGAAACTTTTGATTAGTCCCATCGGCTTTTTCTTCCCCACATTCTCCCCTTTGAACTGGGTGATTATACAATGCTTCAATAAATATTTGTTAGGTAAGATACCATCATATCATTTCCATGTAGATCATTCATCCACCATGATGATTCTTCATTCAATTTGGAAATGGATTTGATGATTTATTTCTTCAAATCGTAGAAAATCATCATGCTTCAAGGGGATTTAATGTATAGCGCTTAAAAAGATTTCATGAGATGTTGTTATCAGGTTTTCATTCTTCATTTAATGTGACTTATTTTATATTGTTCATTAATTTAGTTCTTCTAGGTTTTCTAATTGAAATTGACATTCAATTTAGATATTAAAACATAGGTGTTTTTAAAAATATATTTAAGTGTGCATCAGGAGTGGGCCAGATCCCATTCCAAAAACATTTAGCTTCATTGAATTTACCTATGATTTTGTGACCTAATTTCCTAAATTAATGATGGGTTTGATTTATTTATTTAATTAATTTGGTGGCATTGGTGGATTTTAATGTTTCTTGTTGTATTTTTGACGGTTAACACATAACTTTAGGGTATATCTGGATTATGGATGAGTTATTATCAGTATTAATTTTTTTTAATTTTGTAATTAAATATTATTATATTAATTAATTTCTTTATGAAACATTATATGTTATAGGGACTTGGGAGAGAAGGAAGTCGTATGGTGGGCCTTGGAAGAAATGGCCAGGATGAAGAATCAAAGTGAATCTCCTAACTTATCATTGATCCCATGAATTTGTTTATTATATTGTATATTTGGTTATTTTATTTAAATTCATATTAATTAATATATATTCTACCATGAATTTTAGTTTTTTTAGTTTTCATATTGTTGGGATCCAATCTCATAATCAAAATAGTTGACAGGGATGTATAACTTTCCATATGATCTGATGGTGGTGCACCACTAAAACCAATGTCGGTGGCATTATTTTTATATTTTCGTAGTGCAATGAAATGGTTTTCAAAATGAAAATGGTTTCTTTTTTAAAATTTATAATTAAAATAGAGCTTGGGATGAAACAAATTTTTAATCAATTTGGTGAATTATGGAATCAGTTTTCAAATTTTATTTCAAAATAGAAAATGAGTTTTTATTATATTTTTATTGGATTTAGACCAAGGGACTAAAATTAGTAATGAAACAGGTGATGGATTTATAAAAAGTTTTCAAATTTTTATCTTAAATTAGTTTCAGAAAAAAAATACTTGGGAGGACTCTATGATTTTTTTTTCATTTTGTAGTGTGTGGTAGATGCCTTATTTGTCAATTCATGAATTATTTTGGTGTGTTATTATTGATATTACCATGAGTTTTGTAGATGGATGATGATATGTGATTTGGTGGATTCCCCTTGAGAATATTCCCTACGATATCCAAGTTATGGTTGGTTTTTATTGGAGTGAAAGACCCGTTCGGGGGTCGAGATGTGTCTCAGTTTCATTTGAGATGCGGAATAAAATCCCATGTGACTAGTTTCTTAATGGGGAGTTAGTGAGTTGTTAGATGAGTTGAATTAAATTTTCCTTGTCCATTCATGTCTTTTATTATTGTATCCCCTAGTCTATGGGGATGTTTTTATGTTAATAATGTTAAATACCATTTTTTCTGAGGATGGATCAGTGGTATAATCATTCCCTTCCCCTTTAGGTATTGGGTTGAGGATGTTGACATATGAGGATTTGGTTCGTGTGCATAAACTATGACAATACATTCCAATATTGATTGAGAAGTAGATGATTAAGGGACCAGTTATAGTGTAATAATTCCTTAATGAAAATGTTTTTAGAGAAATTTAATGTGTTGACATAACACATAGATGATGAACCTCCCTTGAGTAGTAATGGATGGGTCATTTATTTATTGTCAGAAATCATGAAAATTGATATTTTGGAGGATGTATTTTGAATACATCAGGTTATCATGAAATGGTTTAGCATTATATGTCTATGTGGTTGAAACATCCATTTCTCATTCCATTATAATAATGGGGTAAATTCACTATGGATTTCATCATAGGATTCAACATGACATATAAACGCCAAAATTCCATTTTGGATTTTTCTAATTTCTTTATATTGTAAGTACATTTTATTACAATAAATGAATATATATTCAATGGAAAAAAAAGATATGATAAACATTATTGAAGTGGTAATGTTTCATACATTACCACATGAAATCACAATTGATCAATATCAATGTGTTAACCTGACGTTCCGATGTTGTCTATATCAATAATTTATTATAATTTTTAACATTAGCGCTACATATCATCCATAGAATGATGGTCCATTTGAGATAAAAAAATCAATCACTAAAAAATATGTTGATATATTTCTATATATACCTAAAAATATACTCTTTTATGATTTTTAAATTATAGTGTAAATTTTAATTTTATCAAATTTATGAGTCGGGGTTGTTTTATAAAATGATAATCAAAATTAAATTTTGACAGTTGGATATTCGTAAGTGGATAATTTTTTAAATTTTTTATTATTTGGATGTTCCATTATTTTGTAATTCATTCATAGTATATTTAGGATAATTTTTTGGATTATATTGTAATTGCAACCCTTGGTGAATTTTAAAGTGTGATATGTTTAGTGGAAACCATATGACGCCATGAGCTTGAGCAGGTTTCTCGCTAAAAATGTATAACGAATTATTGTAGTTGTAAAGACCTGATAATTTCCATGGAAATTGTTTTTCTTAAATACATGGGAATTATACAAGTCTGCGAAAATTTACGGGGAATGATTCCAAGGCCCAATGTGCCCAGAATCAATTTCTGAAGTTTCGTTCAGGTATGTTCAGTAAATGTACAAGCGAGATTTTATAACTTTTGAACTAGTGCTTGGAACTAAAATCTGAGGGCACCGTTGAACTCGCAGCACCAGTATTCAGTTAAGAAGGATTTTTCGTTGATGGTTGATGGTCGGGAATGGAAGTTAGATTTTGGGGGTTTAGATAAAGTTAAATAAAAATAAGTGTTAGCTTATTTTTATTTTTGAGGTGGTTAAAACCTCCAAGAGGTGGTTAGTGGTGGGGGCCACCATATCCTCACCTCCCATAGGAGGTTACGGGGGTGGTGCCCACCCGCACATAACCTCCCTTAGGAGGATATCCTCGGTGGGGACCACACGAGTTTAAAACCAGCTCAACTCCCCCAAAAGGGGGAGAAAACGCCACACCTTCCCCACCATTTAATTGAGCCAACTCCACCCATTTAATTAAGTGTGATAACTCATTTAAGTAAAACACCTTTTGAATTCTTTTGAATATTTTGGTCAACAAATTAAATAATGGGATATATTAACCCATTATTTTTTGTTGGATGTTCATTTGGTTGAGCTTTGAGAAAGGGCTTGGAAGAACATGGATAACCTTTGGAGAAACAAATTCTCCAACGAAGAACGATCTTCAACCATGCCATAAGAGAAGGAGTCGACCGCGATGAATGCCATCTTCGACTTCGTCACCTCCGAACGCTCATCTTCCAATGACGTATATTCTCTCCCTTTTCCGACATTGATGAATCAACACCACCTTTCTACGACTTTGTCAATGATCATCGTTATATGAAGTAGGGGTTTGAGATGAATTTGTTTCCATTCTATGTGGTTCAATTTATGGAATGTGAATTGCTGATTGATATCACCGTAATGAGGAGGGATCGGACTACACGAACACGGCCAGACCCTTCCCCTTGTTGTTCTCATTTGTTGACGACAGAGGTGGAGAAACGGCATTCGGGGCCAGGATGACCACAACGGAAACCGGCCACGAAGAAATATGGTCGCGAAAGAACCGACGACGCAAGGCCGTCGGGTCGCGGGAAGGGCGCGGCACCGTCGTGTCGCCCGGAGGAGGAGGGGGCCGCAGCCAGGCTAGGTCGCGGAGGAGGTGGGGTGGCACCATCGCGCCGCGTGGAGGAGCAGGGGGCCGCAGCCAGGCTAGGCCTCGGTGGGGGAGAAGGGGCAGCCGGCGTCGGTCGGCGGTGCAGAACCGGCTGGCCTTGCGGCTAGCCGGACAATGCAGGACCCCCTGGGTCTCGCGGGATACTGAACTGGCGCCTAGTTCCAGTTCTATTTGGCCGTCAGGGGGCGCGGCACCCCCCCCCCCCCCCCCAATCGCGACCAGGGAGGGCCCTGCATGGTGCCACCAGCCTCTGGCCGGCCAGGCCACGCTGGGTGCCAGCAGGCCGCGCGGGCAGCCAGTCAGGCCACGAGGGCCACCCCCTCTGGTTGGGCCGTCCTTGGGCTGGGCCGACCCCTCGGGCCAGGCCTCCCTTGGGTTGGGCCGGTCCCTCAGGCCAGTCTGCTCCCTTGGGCTGGGTCGGACCCATGGACCGTGTCAGAGCCCAGTCAGAAACCGTTTGACCCGAACACACCTTTTCACCCATAATTTGGGCTATGGGTGTCCGATCGAAGAACCGCCTATGGAGACGGAAATCTTGGATTGAGACAGTCCTTTTGGAATACCCACATGAGGATTGGACATAGTTTGTATATGTTCGGGTTGGTTGGAAACTAAAAACCAACCAGGACCCTAGAACGGGAATTCCAATAACTCACAGACCGGGCGTCTAATTGGCGCGTCATCTGTTGCATTCAGACCACTATGATGAGGAGGAACTTTGAGATACATCTACATGCGACATCGTTAAAGTTGGAGTATTGACCAGTTTCTTGTGGGGCGGATCCTCCCAGAGAAAAGCGAGGGGAGTACAGAGACCATGTAGCTGGCTGAGACCTGACGACATCTAACCTTTCGACTCGGAGTGTTTCGACTTGCCCAGTGGGAAGCACCTCTGTCTGATGCGGCAGACCCACAGTGGGGAGAACCTATGTGTGATGCGGTAGACCCACGGTACTCAATAGGAGGAGTACCTTAGGAGGCTATGAGGGGGAGTGCCTCTGTGTGTTGCAGCTGACCCACAGTGGGGAACTCCTCTGTGTGACGCAGCAGACCCACGGTACATGACAGGAGGAGTACCACAGTATTCTAGGATAGTGGGATTCACCTCTGTGTGACGCGGAAGATCCACAGTACTCGATATAGGAGGAGTACACCATCAGCTGAGGTTCTGACAGTGTGAGTGTGGTTGTTACTTGATACTACCCCTAGAATAAAATCCTCGTTTGAGTTGAGTCAATAACGTTTGTGTTTACCTCACGAATGAGATGGGTTACTAGATAAAATAGGTATATGTATGGGAATATACCTAAGTGATGGTTATCTGTTGATTTCATACTTGTGGTTTATCGATTTTGGATTTATTGAGACCTTGAGGGTCTCGGGGTCCCTACTAAGTATCGTTATACTCACTACTTCCCAGGAAATGCCCGCACCTGGTTGTGTTGGTTGCAGATGACAGACATTGCTCACTGAGGCAAAGAGTTGCAGGAATGGATGGTACACAGAGGTGGACCACTCAGTTTAGCAGTGCACGGAGCAGACGGACGGACATGGAGTGCTGAGGAGGCCATTTGTACGTTCCCCACTAGTAGGAAATCCAGAGGAAAACCCAACAGCTTCTTTACTTCTTCTTTCAGTTGTATTTTTACTTTTCCTTTTCCTTGTACTTTACAGTTGGGCTTGTATTTATGGCCCCCTTGACTTTTCGAACTCTCTTTTTTATACAGTTTTACTTGGTTTTTTACTTCTAGTTGCGTACTTTTTTGTGTGTGTTTAGTTTATAAAGGAAATGTATTCCCAGTTTAAGGATTTACACCTTTAGTGCCTGTCACCAGCTCGTGCCCTAAAGAAGGTAGGCTTGGGGTAGTCACAATATGGGCCTTGGGGGATGGGTCATGACAGTATCACATGGATAATAAATAGAAACATAGAAACCATGTATATTACAGAGGGAATTTCATGGTTGGAGTCAGTTATTGTGATTTCATACGCTGTTATAACTTGGTTGTATAATGACCATGAAAATAAAATATATACCCACTCTATAATATTTTCAATATTTGGGACATAATTTTGAAACCTTATAGTCTACCCATGTGATGGGGGTTTTCAAATAAATTTTACACCCCAAAAAATAACCATGGTATTTTAAACCAAGTGACCAAACTATATAACCTAAAATAATCTTAAGAGTGGGTAAATGGAAATTTTCCCATATAGTATTTTAAACGCGCCCCCTCTTGTCTTCTCCCTAGTGTGTACGATCATTAAGAGGGCCTCATCCCTCCATCCCCTTCTTCTACCAACAACATGGGTAATTTATTGATATAATATTTTTTTTATAATGTCATATTCTCAACTCTACCCTTATGTTCTTATTTCCTCTTCATTTTCCATAAATTTTAGCATCTCAAATTTATAGTTCTTGATGATTCTCTCTGAGAATAGTTGAAATAATCCAACCTCATAGGATTTTGGTATATGTCTCATAGATGAGGTACAACGGGGAAATAATCATGATATAATTTAAAAGTGACACTATAAAAAGTATTTATTTTACATTATTTTCATAACAAAACCCAAAAATCTCATAAAAAACATCACAATCCCGTGAATATAATGTTCAATTTCATTGGGTAATAGTTAGAAATGAAACATTATTAATAATACTTGGGAAACATTATCAATATTATAACTCATCTTGACCCCATTCCACACATCCAATAAGTTATAATTAACTTCATGGATTATAACATGATAGTCTTCAACATTATCTAACATCATTAAGATCACTGAGTCTACCTTTGTGAATTCCACAAAAATACATGGAATTTGACAATCCTATGAAATTGTAATCATATTTATGTTATGTATGATTCTAAGAGAATAAAAAAATTTAGTTTGTTAAGAGGAAACCAAAATTTTAGAGTTCCCATTGGAGGTGGTGGATACCACCATTCATTATTGGAGAGCATATCATTGTTTTCTCAAATACCCATTACTATACCAAAAAATAATTTGCATTATTAAAGGATACTGGATTTAAAAATGAATAATAAGAGAGAGGGGATGAGATAATTTCATGAATAACTCAATAATTGAATTTCATGGATGGTTTAATCATGTTATTATGTCCCATACTCCAAGAATTTTAACTTATAAAATTACTAATTTTACCATGGTAACTAGTTTTTCCAATGTATATCAATTTTTATTCCTTAAAATAAAATTTAAATTATTAAATAATTTTACCAAGTTATTATAAAAATGAAATCCGTTTTTTCAAATAATTTATTACAATAGTTCATATAAAACATATAATCCATTTTTTTGAAAGGGTATTATTATTATTCAAATTTATATATATGGTTGAAGAATAAATGTATTTGATTTTAGTGATATAAATTTATTTGTTATTATAAATATAAAATTTATGTGTCCTTCAACGAAATCTAATAAAAAATGTAATAAATATTATATTTTATTACAATAATAGACCAAAACCAGTTTTTATTGGAAAATAATACCCATGTTCTTAAAATGATAAAAACAGGTTTTTAAAATTTAGAAAGATAATTAAATAATATAGTTTTACTTCATAAAATAATATTTGATTAATTATATGGTTTGTAATCTTATTTGAATTTTATTTATAATTATATTATTATTATTTTGTTTAAAAAATTCCTTTACCCTTTAAGATAATAATAATTTACATTAGAAAAATCCAAAATATATCTTATGATGTTATGTTTATAATTTATCAAAAAACATAGTTCATTTTGGGAAAATAAAATTGTAAAAATTGACACGTATACTTTTAAATAAACTCCAAAAATAAAAATAAATCTATTTTATCAAGAAAATAATTTTTCAAAGCATTTTCTTTTCTTATTCCTATTTTTTAACAATTATTAATAAAATTTGTGTAAATATATTATAAATATCAAAATTTATATTGTTTACACCAACTATAAAACATATCTGATATATATTTAGTTTCATAATATAAATTACATAAATAAAATAAAGGAAAATTTATTTTTATCAGAAATCGGTAATAAATATTATATCGACACATTAATATTATCAATTAATTAGTATTAAATGACATTTACTTTGTTTGTGAACGTATTTATTCATGTAATGTTCCCTATTTTTAGCTTACAATTCAATAAAAAAATTAATAGTTATCTTATTTATAATGGCTGGTTTTTTTGGAGTTACGTGGGAATAAAAAATAATTAAAATGATTCTTTATAGGTAAATTTTATAATTAAATGAATTAGTGAAAAACATATGCCATTATGCATGAGGTGAAGCATCACATTGATTAATTTAAGAGTTTTTTCTTAAACTAAAATAAATTTCCTACTGAATTAGCATTTCATGTTAGATATTTTACACAGGTTGAGGTCATGAGTGTTATATAGAACTTTCATGAGTGGTCAGTAATCGTTCTAGTGGGAGAGGTTTTCCCGATAAATAATTCCTTATTTATTCCTAAATGGATTACATTGTGAAATAATAATTCAATTTTATATATGGTCAAATTAAATGTAATAATTAATTATAAAAACTTATAATTAATTTTTTATTACATTGGGGACTGAGATTTCAGTTTTGGATAACATTGAGCCTTTGATGATCTAATGGGATATTGGAAGAACATCATTACAAAGGGCGGGGACACTGACCCTGATTTCAGTGGCCCTGAAATTTATAACTCTATTGTTATATAAGTTATTTTTTATTTTGTGCCTATACTATTATACTACATACATACTTAATTGAATCATGTGATTATTCCATGGTGTTATGAGGGTCTCACTTCACCCTAATAGTGATCATGGACCATGTGGAATAATAAATTGTTCGATGGTGGTTCCATAGTTGAACTAATTCTTATCACCCTCTTTATGGACATGCATGGTGGAATTATAGGTATTGAAAAAAAATTGACTTCTCTTTAAAATATACTCTCATAAAGGGTACTGGATTGAAATTGAATTTACTAGAGATGAGATATTTAATTAATGGGGTTTGAAACAAAATTTAAAAATGAGATCTCTATTTTCTAAGGATTACCTGAATAGGATTTGGGACAAGTTCATTTTGTGGAAAAAAGTATAGTTGATTCAATTATTAAATGGGTTTTAAAAGGGATTTTGGTTTTAATTTTCAAAGGAAGTCAAATGTTCTTAGCCTGACATATTTTTTCCTATTTGACCATGTGGGGGGTATTTTATAGGTTTTTTATATATTATAACATTGTTTTGCTTCCGATATTAGGTTTCATGTGGATTATAATTATTATTAAGTATGTGTGACCTATGTGTAGATATATGAGAACACTTCATGGTACTAATTCAATGAGTTTATCAGGAAGGATGTGTTAGAACCCCTTACATGGTTGAGAATTTTCTAGTGGACTCCAGTGGGTGAAAAGTGATTTTATGAAATGAATTATTGGATGGGTTAAAAAGATTATTGTGACAACCGGGTCCCGGTGACAGCACAACCACCAGGTACCCCCAATTGCCCCGCAGACACGTGGGACCCACCCCAGGGTATACCCACGTGCCCGAACGGGTCATCTGACTAATGACAGTCCCCACAGGCCAACACATGTCCTTTCTAGTGTGCTTTGTCCTCACTCGCACACACCCTGGGAAACTTCCCAGGAGGTCACCCATCCTGATCACTACTCCAGGCCAAGCACGCTTAACTGTGGAGTTCTAATCAGACAGGCTCTCGAAAAGGAAGGTGCACCTTGTTGACATGAGTCATATCATTTAGTCATTTAACCCTTTATCATTTGGGGATGTTACAATCACCCCCCCTTTAGAGCACAACGCCCTCGTTGTGGGCCCTACATCTCAACCCAGGCAGTGCACCGCGCACTTAAGGTTGGGTTCCTCCTCTGATACCAAATGTGACAACCGGATCCCGGTGACAGCACAACCACCAGGTACCCCCAATTGCCCCGCAGACACGTGGGACCCACCCCAGGCTACACCCACGTGCCCGAACGGGTCATCTGACTAATGAAAGTCCCCACAGGCCAACACATGTCCTTTCTAGTGTGCTTTGTCCTCACTCGCACACACCCTGGGAAACTTCCCAGGAGGTCACCCATCCTGATCACTACTCCAGGCCAAGAACGCTTAACTGTGGAGTTCTAATCAGACAGGCTCCCGAAAAGGAAGGTGCACCTTGTTGACATGAGTCATATCATTTAGTCATTTAACCCTTTATCATTTGGGGATGTTACAATTATAATATGGTGGATGAATCTATATAAGAGGTAGTGTTGGGTTTTTCCAAAGGGTACCTTTGACATGTGCCCTGTTAAAATATAGATAGTATGTATGGTATATGTGAGATGTGGGTAGTGATGATTGTAGGTGTTCCTGTAGTCCCTAAATCTATGTTTTGAAATTAAATATACTTGTTGGTTTTGGTTGGATATTTCCTAGGAAATCCTAATGTTCTTATATACAATGGTTTTAGGAATTCACTCACCCTATATTTTTAGTATTATCATTATTTTCATAATAATTGCTAATATGATGGGAAATATATACTTCTAATAAGAATTTAAAAATTATTTTCCAGGTTTTTCTCTATGAATTGAATTTGGATTTTTATGCAAGTGTCCCTATATTTTTTTAGATATGTGTCTACTTATGAGAATGATACTGATGTTCACTATTCAAAAATCTGTGGGGTGATTCTCACTAAAATTAGGATGTTATTTTTTCTAATGAGTAATTCATGATGTGTTTGGATTCTTCCTTCATTTATGATGCATAACTTGGATTCCATGTGTCCCTATGTTACATAGGATTCCTAAGAATCGACTGTTTGATCCTAATAGTGATGATTAGTATTATGAGATTCCCAGGTCATCCCAACAATCATATTAGTAATGCCTGATGACTTTAAGATTATATTTACCACAATTCAAGGGAATTTATTATAACCCTAACAACATTTTTCTAAGGAGATGTTCCTAGGTTATCTGTAACATATTTCATTATCCAAATACATTATAGATGTTAATCGAACATTATGGGATCCCATGTTTATAACCTAAGGGGGGAATGTATTTGAGATCCTCAGGAAAGACATGAATCCTCCTGAGATTATGTATTTTTCTCAAAGACATCCAATGATAGGTGAAAATGGTATGGTTGAGGTTTTGGGAGGCCTTTATAACACATGATGAGCCAATATCTTTATATATATATATATATATATATATATGTTGTGTTCCTATTTTTTTAAGGGTCAGTGTGCTTCATGAAATGAAAAACACTTTATATGTATATCATCGACATCCCCTTGATGAAAATAATACTTATTTATAATGGGGAATCGTAGAATCCTATTAAGACATTGAAATCACCCCTACATGTGTACATAACCAAAGTTTTTATACACATGTGTATAGCTTTCTGTTATCACTTAGGACACTTAAATTTCTTGGAACTAGATGCTTGGTAGTTGTCTAGAATTTTGGTTGGTTGAGTGATCTATATAGTGGTTTATAGTGGGTTGGGATAAAGGCCTATTTTATTTCTGTCTTATTTTAGTTATTTATCAACATATAAAATCTCACACACCATTTATAAAATATAATTCCTTTTTTTTATCATTTTTCCCCATTATTTCTACATTGTCATTTAGATTATGTGTTTTCAATTATATATTGTGGTGGCCAAGTGGGGTTGTTATTTATGACTACATGTATCTTGATAAATCTGAAGCCTATTGTTCCAGAGGAGGTGTTCTAGTGGTCTTATGGAATCACCTCATAGGTTCCATTTAGGAGGGCGTTCCTAAAAAATTGAAATTAGAATTTTGAGCATGTTTTTTATGTGATTTAAACAATTAGAAAATGAAATATATTATCAGGTATTTGGAGTAGGATTGATTTCATTTTAGTGTAGTGGGAAATTAGATGAAACCATTGTTTCCATGGGTTGTTGAGTTTCAATACTAGTATCTCTAAGATGATGTAGGTGTTAGATTTGATGAAGTAACCCAATGTGGGTTGAATGAGAGTTATAATGAGTCACAGACATGGCTATAAGGGAGTGATTTATTCATAAATACTTATAGTTCCTTGTATAATGAATTATACATCCACCTACTAGATGTAAAATCTGACATATTTCCAAATCAAAATCTTTCATTAAATGTAGAAAAATATGATATAATTTATTTCTTCTGGAATATATTATATATAGTGATTACAACAATAGTGTATTGGATCAGTTGATTGACTTATTGTGGTTTGTAATATGATTGTATAGCCTCTATAAGGATCTATTTTTTGGGGTTATTATTATTATTGGAAAAATATTCTAATAAAAAAATGTTTTGTTAAATGGAAACTCATGTGGTAGAGTGAGGTGCGTGTTAATGGTTTTATGTTATTTTCCCATCAAATGGATTGAAATTATATTGATTTTAATAATATGAGTATTTCATGATTTTTGAAATTAGGTAAAATGTTTTTGGAAATTTGAATTAAAAATGTATTTCAAAATGGGCAAAATTTTCTGGGAATTGATATTTATAAAAATTGATTATGGTAAAAACGTTTCTAGTGAATATTATTGGATTACATGTAGTGTTTAGTAATATTTTTTGTGTTTATGTATGTTTTAATTTTTTTTAATTGGATTTATAGTTGCAGACCAATAATTTTGTATCCTAATATGTATAATTATATGGTTTTTTTGATATGTTTTACATACTTTGACCATACCATGTATGGATGGATTTCAGGTTATAATTGATTGATGTGGTGTGTAGAGAGAAATCAATTCTTTAGAAGAATGGTTTACTATGTTTTATATGGTTGGTCGAAACTAACCAGAGTGGTTGTTTTTTTGGGTTTGATAGTTTTTTTGTTATTGTTTTAATAGATGAATGTGTAATTTCTTCTTGAGATTGTGTGTGATGATGGGATAGAGTTTCAAATTTAAATTTTTATTGGTTCAATGAGTGTGAATATTTTATTTTGATATTTTTTTGATAAAACCAATGATGGTAATAATAAGTTGCATTACTATAATATTTTAATGATATTTCGGTGTTCGAAATCGATGAGTAAGGTTGAGTGCATTTTGGGAGGTGTCGGTATCTGTTTTAGTTTGGTGGGGAAATTATTAATATACTCTTATTGTGGTATCTTTCATATTTTTTTAAGGAAATTTCAAATGGATACTAGTTGATATGACGGTTCAATGAAAAATTCAGTTATTATGGAAACATGATTTGGTTTTATGGTGATCTGGTAATGCATTATTGGTGTAACTAATCATTTGGAGAAAAGTAAGCTACTGGGGGGGGGGGTCTAACTAGTGTTTTGAATAGAATATGATGTATTTATTTTGATAAAACAAGAAAAATATTTTTTGATATTTTTTATGTGATTTATGTGTCTACCCATTCTTTTTGTGATAGGTTAATGTGTTCTTTTTTATTTTTAGATATTCAAAATGACTATGAATTCAAAACTTATCAAGGAAACACAATTTATTAATAATGTATTCATGACTGTGATAGGTTAAGACCAACTATTGGTAGTTTATCGAGGCTTCATGAGGATGATATTTGTTATAGGGGGATTTTGAAAAACCACTCTCTCTAGAATGTTATAAATTTCATTGGATATTAAAAAATTATAGAAATTATGTAGAATGTGTCATTTTTCAGATAGATATATATATTTTAATTTCGTGAATTGGGTACTCTTAAGGGGATATTTTGAGATATTTATTTATTTATTTTTGGATGTTGATCTAGTTGTCATGAATGTATGATATTCATCAAGTTGAATTTTAGGAGTTTATCCATGATTATTCCTAGGGGCATGGATTGGTGTGAATAGTTTAATGGAATCTGTGTGACACCCATATCATGAAGAGGTATCTAGTTAAAATTATATAGCGCAAGATGTTCTTGTAGGATGAGAGCCTAGTCAAGGTGATTCCATAGATATTTAAACATGATTCATATTTGTTGAGTGTATTCTTAGGGCATATGGGATGATTAATTCTTGATTTAAAAAACATGTGAAATGTTGTGCACCAAAAAAATGTTAGTCTGGATAGACAGTGCACAGTTTTGGAACCTGTAAGGCAAACCACATGAAGATGGTTCTCATAGATTGTTTCCACTACACAGTTATCAAACAATTAATAAAACATGAATCCAAATTATTAATCTTGTTAAATTGTATTTAAATTTTAGAAATTATCTTCATTCCCATGTGGGGTTTTAACCCAAAAATGTTATTCTCTTCTCCCTGGTGTGCATGACAGAGATGAGGGACTCACACATCCATCCTCTTGACCTTTAATTTATAGTGTTTCTTGATGGTTTATTTGGATATTTGCTGCATGATCATCATCCCTATCATTTCATTATTCATTTATATTTCTTTTTTAAAAAAAAATTATGATTATTAAGTTTTTGGTTCTTGATTATTTACCCCAGATCATAGTGTAAATCAACCCATATCATAGTAGTTTTGTGTTCAGCTCATAGTGGAGGTCCATAGGGGAAAAAATCACACTATTGTTCACTATTAAACAACTGGTTTTTTTCACTACTTATTAACCTAATGGTCCTGAATTAAATTAAATGTAATTTCATATTGAATTAGTGTTTCATGATAGGTTTTTTCCTAAGCCGGTTCTAAGAGTGTGTGTTTATTCTTTTGTATGTTATTGGTTACTATTCTAGAGAGATGTTCTTTCATCATATATAAATCATAAATTATTCTTAATTGGATTAAATTTTAAATTAATTTTATAATTTTATAATTAGTGAAATTGAAATGAATTTTTAATTTTTTAAATTTTATGTTTTATTATATATGATGTTAGGGATTGAGATTGGAGATGAGATTGACATTAGATATTGACTGATCGTGGGAGATAATGTCCCGACATTGTTTCAATGGATGGTAAATACAAACATCATTTGCATGGCCCTAAATTTTAAAGGTATCATGGTATACTAATCCTTTTTATTATTTTTAAATTAATATTATAAAATGAAAATAATACATGGAATCATATTATTTCTCCATTTTTTTGGGCATGATCATGTCGGCCTACTAGTTAACAGAGACTATATAACTTGCCAAAAATTTCAATAATGGTTCCTTAGTAGAATAATTTCTCATGTCACTTATTATGGACTTGTGTGGTGGTATGAGTGGATTTAAATGAGCTAGTTTCTTCGATAATAAAATAATATTTTTGTAAGATGAATGGATTGAAAGGGAATTTAAATAAGAAGAGTTTTTTAATCAAGGTGTTTTGAAATGGAATTTCAAAAAAATGATGTTGAATTTCTAAAAAATGCTTTAATGGGAGCATGGAAAATGTCTTCATATGGGTAAAATGATATGTGATTAATTCTTAAATTATTTTATAAATAGGATTTGGGTTTTATTTTTAAATTTATATGGAAGGACTTTGCTTTACATGTTTTCATTCATTGGACTTCATGAGGGAATGACCCCATTTTAAAAAAAATTATTACATCTTTATGATACTAGTTTGTGGTTTCTTATGGATGGTACATTTTACATGGTTATGTTTATTATGTTTGTATACATATGAGAAATTTTCATTATATTATATTAATAGGTTGATCAAAATTGAATATTAAAATCACCATAGTGGGTAGAGATGTGTTTAACGTATTATAATGACTTGTGAGTTGTGAAATGACTAAAATTAATGGTTATGATCACATGATGAGAATATAGTTGAGAAACCTATATAGGAGGAAAATGATGGGGCTTGACTAAGGGGTACCTTTTTGGGTGACCTAGTAGTATTTTTTCCCTAGGTTTGGTAAATGCATGATATAGTTAATGTTGAGTGTGAGTATACCCTTAGATCCCAAATCAATTATTTGAGATTTATATGACATTGATAACGAGGTTAGGTAATTACCATGTTATGGATACCAGGGATTAGTATGATCGTTTTGGAATATGGATAACACATCTTATCTTTATAATAATTACTTTCAAAATGAAGCATGATATGCCATAAGGGACATACTTCCCTCAAGACATTATAATGTAATGCCAATGGGATTATTCCATGGAATACTATGTAATAGTGTCCAGGGAGGTGTGAGTAGAAGTTTTATTTTTTGATTAATATTGATATTCGATTTTGAAAATTCATTGTTTTAATTCCCCATTAGAATCAAATTTTATTTCTAGTGAAGAATATTTTCTAGGATGGTGTGATTAAACCTTCATGTCTAGTAGGATGCCTTATACACAAGGGGTACCCATATTATATAGAATTAAATGAAATCATATATTTTATTTGGATGATGATTATTATTGTGGGACACTCAAGTTCCCCCTAGGTCTTATCTAGTTGGTCCTCATGAATTTGAGATGGCATTTACGAGGATTCATTAGATTATCCATTGAGACTATTGGCGTGATGTTCTAGAGAGCTACCTAGGACATTCAAGGAATCCATATTCACTATAATACATTATATATTCCAATAGTAAATAATGGGATTCAGTTCTTATATTGTTTTAGATTCAGTTACAAGGAATCCTAGAGAAGGAAATATATCTCCCTAAGGTGATATATTCATCTCAAAAACATCTGGAATTGGACGATTTAGTTATAGTCATTGATTGGGGTGGTATTTATGACACTTTATAACCCAATGATTATATTTTATATGAATTCATGTTATTTTTTATGATATTTTCGTTTCATAAAACTCATTACACACTTTATATATGCACTGAAATCACATTTGAATTATCACAACAACATCCAGAATTGTTGAGGAATTAGTGATTCTTACTAGGTCTTTGGGATAAACACATACCTGTATAAACAACACGTTTTTTTATGTACATGGGTATATCTTATTATTTTCATTTAGAAAATTGGTAATTCATGGTGCACGATTCTTGATATAGTTCATCCAGGATAGTTAGTTAATTTTTTTTAGTGTATTTTTTACTGAGTTGAGATAATATTTGGTGTTCTTTTTAGTTTTTTTATTTATTGATTAGCATAAAATTGGTTATTTTCATTTAATTATATTTTATTAATATTTTATTTATTTATTTATTCTAACGATTATTTATTTATTTTTTGACCACATAAAATATATTGATAACTTTTTATTTTGGATATATGGGGCCCATCAGGGTCCCTTTTTTAGGATTATAAGTATTTTGGGATGTTCGTTTTATTGATAGATCCTAATGAATAGTTTATTGATCTATAAATAACCCCTATGACTTAAATTAGATGGAATAGATTATTTTTAAATTTATTATGACATTAATAATTTTCATGATAATATTATGTAAAAGAATTTTCTCTTGAGTTAATTTCATGTCCCATCATTAAAATCGTTCTAGTGGCTAATCCATGTAATAACATTATATTTCAAAGGTAGTTTTGATAACCCCCATTACCATTTAATCTTTTCATATAAAAATATATTTCACATGAGTATGAATATTATTCCTTACGAATCCCTATTTAGAAATAATTACTGAAATCTACCATGTTGGGATGATGTCAGATAATAAAGGCTATTGGAACATGTGCTCATCAAAGAGACGGGGGAGAAATTTTGAGCTATTTAGAGGAATATGAGAACTTCTCGGATTAGATTGAAATTTTGTGTTCAATTTTGGTGGGGATATTTAATACTTGAAGTTGGTGGAAATTTATTAACATTAATATCTCCATTGTATATGGTCGGGATATTTGGATAGAAATGGAATTTGTGATTTAGATATATTAGTCCCTATGAAATTATTGATCAAATTAAGATTGTAGTTGATCAATTTTTAATTCCCCTAAACCACTACCATGTTCACGAAATCATCCATGTAACACATATAAAGAAATATGTACTTGATCCTTCAAGTGTACCGAACACATATATTGTACTTATAGAGCATGAATATTCCTTTCAAGAATGACTAGTAGAGACATTGGATTAAATAGATAATGTTATATGTAATTATAAAACTACCATGTCAATTATTTATGGTAAAATAATAAATTTTAGAAATATAAACATGATACTAATAATATAAGGAGGTATAAGTTTCATCTTTTTTTTTGAAAAACTGAATTTTGATAGTGAAAATCTATACTGGGGGATATAATATAATACCCTATGAATTTAGAGTATTTTCTCTTTAATAATTTTGATGTGTTGAATTTATTGAATTGTGAATTACACTAAACATAAGAGTGCATTTCATTATTAAATTATAATATAGTAGAAATTATTATATAGTTAAATATAATTGATAACATAGATGGCTATAAAATAGTTACAAATTTAGAAAAGGAAATAAAATTAATTTTGGAAAATTGATTTAAACTGTTGATATGAATTATTTATTTTTTTTAGAATTAATAATTTTAAATATTGATTTAAACAATAATTATTGATAGAAATAAACATGTAATTAAATTAATAAAATAAAAGAATCCATGAAATTGTTAAAAATGATAACAAATAATAGTCTAATAATTCTTGGTTAAACTGAAATATGTTATTTAAAAACATTATTTTTTATGTATGTTTTTAATTGAAATATAAATATAAATATTAAGTATATAGAATATTATTTTTTAAAAAAAATTAAAAAATTGATTTATCATCCATAAATTTATTTTCAATTTGATGGGAAAAGAGACAATAAAATTTGAATGTAATACAAGAAAAATTTAGAGAAGTAATTTTTATGAGTCCAATGTATATTTATCCTAATAAATCATTATTGAAGAATAATTTAAAATAAATTTATATATAATATAACTAATCAGGTAAAATTAAATTTATCTAGTGGTTATTATTGTCCATTTAAAAAGAATAAAATCATTTTATTACATATATATGTGATAAAATGTGTTTTTACCCATTTTCTGCATATAAAATGTATATAAATATCTTCAAAATATATTAATTGAATCTTATAAAATTTATTCCAAATTTTTAATCATCATAAAATATTTATTGAATTATTTTTATCTTAATATTTATACATAATTAATATTTTCCCTTGAAAAATTATTATCTCTATAGTAAGAGATAAAAGGGTTAATAAGTGGGATAAATAGTGAGGTTAGGGTTTAAATATCTATCAAACATGTATAAATATTTTTATTCAAAAAAAATCATGACAATATACTATAATAGTAATTTGAATATATTTGAGCCACATTTCCTAATAAAAACATTCATGATGCATTAATTTTCATAATATTTATGAGGGATCATCTCTCTAAGCTTATAAAATGTAACCTCATAATATCTCATATCAACACCACCTAAGATCCTTATCTCAACCAATATCTACCCATATAACATCCCATAACTCCTACTAACATTCTATAGTTTTTCTACATCCACAATTCCCATAAAATATGAATTAAGGTGTTTTTAAATAAAGATTATCCATATAAGAGGTATATGTTCTTATAAATATGTTTCATGTTTCATTATTTTGAAACCAAATTAAAATATTATATAATAGATTAATATGACTACATACGGTAATTTAATATTCCTAATCTATTTTAAATAGTAAAATCAATTTTAATCACAATTCAAAATAATATAAAGTGTAAATTTTTCACAAGCGTATTAGAAGGCTACCATCTCTATGAAGTGATATTTTTCATTCTACATTTTCATATCTCACAGGTGGAAATATATTGTTTTTTAATTAATATATATGATGTTTATTATATATATTATTTATAAATGAAAATTTAGTTTTCATCTTTCTTTAAATCTATTCTCTGAAATATAGAAGCATCAATCATCTGAATATGTATACTTACACCTTCAGAAGGTGATGTATGTAATTTTTCACAGCTACCCTACATGGATGGAACTAAGAGACTCAGTAATAAATAATTATTATATTTATGGAATAATTGTTATTAATCATATGATGAAATCATCCCAATATTCACGGACCAAAATCCCTGAACAAAAATAGATGTGGATGATAAAAAACTAGTCAATTAGTAGTTAATTTTATCATATAATTTTTTAGAAATGGATAATTATATTTTCATAAGGGTTTTATATATAGTAAAATAAGTATGATTACGGTTTATTTATATATTAAACTCATTTCTATATTTATTAGAAATTATGTTAGGTTTCTTATAAATAATGTACGGTTTTAAGGTAAGGGTTTCCCCAAAAACATTTTGCAATGAGATATGTTGTATATTAACCACCACTATTATTATGTGTGGTGTGTAATATAACCATTATATTTGGTAATATTATTTTCTTGAAAAAAATTGAGATTTAAAAATCCCTACAATGTTATCTCTTTATTTATTTTTTGATTCAATAATTTCTAAATTAGTAAGTGTTTATGTTAAAATCCGAATTTTTATTTGGATTGATCATGTTTTAATGTAAAATATGGGAACTTTTATGTAATTTATCTAAAATAAAAGAATTAAATGGATACTTCTTGTATTTTTAATTTTTATTTACATTTTCTTCCACTTTTGTACTAACAATTTCCAAATGTTTTTATGAAAATCCAATGTTATTTCACCTTTTGTTCAATAATATTTATCTTCCAAATCAAGGATATCCAAAAAAAATTCATTTATGTTTTATCCAACATAAATTATTTATAATGGTATTTTTATTATCCCTTTTATTTTATTTACCAGTTTTTCAATGGAATAATTTATGGTTTTTTGGCACAACCCACATTTCACTATTTACAAAATTATGATACAAATATTTTTTTATCAATTCCATGTTGACGTAATTTCTACACCATCATGAGAATTATTTTTCATCAATACGCATTTAAATGTAATTATTTTTTTAAAAGGATAATAAAACTAGTATTTTTTATTTGTTTTTAAAAAAAATTTAAAAAATTATAATTATATTTCTAAATATTGTTTAAAGAACATTTTAATGTTTTTATGAAATTATTTTCATATATGTTATTATCCATTATAGATTTTTATGATTTACGGGGGATATGATATTATTAATTTATCTACTTCCATTTCCTATATGGTTTATGAATATGGTATTTTAATAATGTTTCATCAAACTCATTTAATTCTCATCAGTTATTTTGACTATGAATAAATAACGAGTACTCTTAGGTTTTAATGGAAAATATGAATGGTTTATAATTATTTATATTGTAGGTATGTTATATTTCGATAATATATGTGGTAATTTCTTATATTTCATTAGATTAAATGGTTATATGATGGGTTTTCTAATGGCCATATGTACATGATAGTTTTCCCAAGCTCAAGAAGGTACACAAGTCATCCAGGAATTTCTAGGAGGGTAAAAATTTCATTAGATAAATCCCAATGGGATATTCGAAAGTAAGACCAAACATAAGAAGGTAAATTGGTAGTTATCCCAATCATATTGTGAGATGAATTTCATAGAGTTTATCCTTAAAATATGATTACTCAATTTATGGGAATGAGTTGTGGGGAGAAACAGACTGTGGTCTTTATCCAATATAATATTATTTCATCAAATCATTTAGAATGGAAATTATTTTCTACTCTTTTTTTCATGTAGAAAAATAATAATAATTATTATTATTATTATTATATGCACTCAAATCCCAAGATATATTATTTATTATTCTGTATTCTTAGAATTCAAGTATTTTGTTATAACAAGGCTTTATTCCATGATCCTCATTTTATTGTATATAAAATGATTGTTATGATATACTAAATTATTATCATTCTCGCATGCCCTTAATATTATATAATTCGCACATTTGATCATTGGTAGATATAAATAACAAATTTAAACTATAAATTTTAAATCTGAGTAAAATAGATTATGATTGGAAAACCCCATTTTATTATAAAACCAAATTATCTTTATATATTAAATATACATTTCAAAGTAATTGTTAAAAATTTTATAATTTCATTTTAAATAAATTAACATAATTTTTGTTTTCAAAATATAATTTTTATAATATAGAGTAATCTTTATATTCTTGTGATGAAATAGAGTTCTAGGTGAATATATTAAAATACCAGTTTTACAAATACCTTGTATTTTATGAAATTATTTGATTTAATAATGATTTATTAATTTATTAATAATTTTTACTAATAAAATTTATAATTTTATGTACCATTTTTTCCACAAACCATCCTTTACACCCTCTCGCCCTGGAACACAAGCCAGAAGTGACATGGCCCAGAGGGTGTTCCTGATCCCCATGGGTTAGTGACTTGGACCAGTCATCATAAAAGATAAAATATGGAAGAAATTTTCAACAAAACAATTAAATATACATATACATGACAAAATAATCGAAACACTAAAGGTAGATAGTACAAGAAACCAAATTAGTGCATCAAAACCCTATATAGTACATCATCAATATACTCAGAAATTGGAAAAAATCAAAAAAGACAAAGGGATCAGCACTACAATCCCAATGGATGAAGACCATCTACCACCTCCAAGTTGTGCATTCCCATTGTTTTAACCTAGAAAAATGAAATCTATAAATTCCCATTAGAAATGGTATGTTGTAAGCTATAAATCCTAGTACGGTCTAACCAAGTGTTTTATAAATAGATGATGTTGTAATAAACCAAGTCATACATTAAATTAAATAAAATATATCAAAAAAATATATTTTCATATTTAAAAAAACATTATTTCATTTAAAATTTATGGAATATATATCAATCATGTCTTAAATAAACCATTTATTTATAATACTTCATATAAATCAATTGGCCTGTGTAAAATAGGTATATAATCAATGTAATATATAATCAAAACAATCACTACAAGCATCATGGTCATCTTACCTATTGTTTAATTGTTCATGATTATAAGATCCATATACATACATATCATTGATCTGAAAATATGTGTACACACGTCCCACAGACCCATTATGAATATATGTTTTCAATATCCCATCGTGTGTAATATCTTCCATAAAATGTTTTTGTTATGTTTTTAATCATCAATCCCTTGCATGGGAATTTAAATCCAATAGTACCTATAAAAAATAAACCATTAACTACATAATCTTTCATGTAATAAATCAATTAATCAATAATGGTAAAATCATTATTGAAAACCAAATAAACATTTGCAATTTAATTACCTAATTTTCAATTTCAATATGCCAAATCAATTTCAAAACGAAAACATGTGATCTTCATCATATTATTCTTTTTTGATAAAAAAATTATAATAGGTTTTTATTATTTAAATTTTATATATTTTCCAAATCAAGCCTCAAATAATTTCAAAATTTCCATCAATTTCCAAATACACCCCAAATTCAATCCTTATTGGAAATGGGGGTTGTCCGAAAATCCATTCTATTTAAAATTAGAATTCTAAATCTTGTTAATTTGTTTTTTCATAAATGAATTGAATATTATTTCAAAAAAAAATCTTGAAAATCATTGTTTAATTATTTGGTACAATCTAAAATAGAACCAGCTACCTGTAATCACATAATCACTACTTACAACACCCGCAACAAGATTTTATGAAGAAGATAAAGGGAAATAAAGATCAATAAATAAACCCATGATTATCAATCCAATAAAACTATTTTTATATAAAGAAAAAAATTATTATGTGACATTATCTAATTATGAGAGTAAGATAGAGAGGAAGATAACACTTAAGAGTAAATTAATTTACCCGGAGCATATTTTTCAAGATCTACCATGATAGGATCTACAAATTAAGGGGTTTTGAGGAACCGAAATAGGTTCATGAGATCCACCAATTTCTATTAAGTTAATTTGGGTTGAGGTATCTTTTAGAAAGAGTATATATGGTGGTTGGGAAAAATTTCAATAATTTTTTGAAATAAAAATATCATATGTGCATGGTTTCTTATAGAGGGCCACACCGTTAGAAAAATCATGCGCCCTAACCATATTTTTTATATGGGATCCCTATATAAGGAAAAAAATCTAGAATAGGTGGGAGTGAAGTTTCCAAAACATTATTCCAACCATGAAAACCCCCAATACCAACAGTTTCACAATTTTTACTTGTTGGGCCATGGTATTGGGAAACCGTGTGCCGACCATGCACAACCCAGAAACATCCAAATGTTTTAAAAAATTATCCCCAAAAAGCCTAAGACAATACCCAACCAAATTATGATTAATATAAGACTCATGATAACCTGAAAACATGTATTATGTTATAATCTTACTTTTTATAAACTTTATGATTAATTCGTGAACATATATTAGTGTTTATAGATCAAATAATATATTATTTTACTAGAATTTTTATTTTTTGTTTTATACTTTTGTTCTTTAAAAAAATTAATATTATACATTGAATATTATTTTCATAATATTTGTAATCCAAATTTATAAATTATATAATTTCGGTAATTTTAATTTTAACCATAAAAATAAGTAACTGTAGATAAAAAAATGAGATATTATTTTAAATATTATTTATGTTAAGAAGTTAAAATTATGGTAACATACCTATATTTTGTTTAAAAATATATCCAAAATAGTATTTTAGGTATTACTCACCCTTAATTCACACATCCTCCATAATTTAATACTTTTGGAGCAACATTCCTTGAAGATTACTCATGTTTTTAAAAAAATGACAATAATCAGACTTATAAAATGTTCACATAACCAAAACCCTTCTACAATCCCCAAGTGATATTTATTTATGAATAAACATCCCATATAAATCTCAAAAAAGCCTAAAAATTATATGAGGTTATATTATCCTTAAATAACTACCCCTAAATGGAATAATTTAATTCTAAATGGAATTATTCCAATATGTGAGGTAAACAATTTCTAATTCCACTATTATCATTTCAAATTTTTATATCCTTCTTCTTCTTCATCAAAATCTATTATACCATTATGAAATAATAATTTCAATATCATTGGTTTACTAATACATTATTATATTTTTGGAATAATTAATAGTTATATTCACCCCTCTACTTATAAAAAACAATCATTCTTTCATATTTAAAGACTTCCACATTCATGGAGTTATGTGTTCTATTTTACATAGAAATATTAGATGGATTGTTAAAATGTGGTAATTAATGAATAAAAATGATACTAATATCATAATTATCACACTAAGAAAAAAAAATATCACCCTTCTTACTATTCTATGAATAACATAAATTTGGTCTGTGTGTACATTAGGTCAACTGCATCTATAGAGATATGTGTTTCATTCTACGTCCCATACCTACATGATTGGTTATAATAATTAATCGATGACTATATAATATATTATGTAGTGAAAAAATTTATTTCTACGATTATTAAAGGATTTTAAAACATTAACACTCATTAAAATTTAATCAGTTGATATCGGTAAACAAGCCAAAATATGCTCATTAAAGATTGTTTTCTAAAACAAATGTTCATAGTTTCTATAAAATTAACATGGGGATAAATAATAAATTTAGTTCTAATTATTTTTATATATGTTATAATCATTTAATAAATAATTTGGTATTAATTATTGGGGTTTTATGATTCCTTTATAAAATATATGAAAATTATTAATATCATTAACAAGAGACAATGAATATAAAAAATAACATTCTATTGAATATATAATTAATTATTACAATTAAATATTAAAAATGGTAATACTTATGAACAATATTATTTTTTATTTGATTAATATTATTATTCTTTTTATATAAAATATTCAAAAAAATTATTGATGTTTGGAGTAATGTTAATTTTTTTTCTAGAGTCAACAACTTTTCTTGAGTTTTATGGATTTCTCATTTAGTGTGGTTTTAAATTAATGTTTCATTATATCCTATGATGATATTTTATTTCATTTCATCCTTATTTTACAGGTAATCAACATTTTATTCGAAAAACATAGTCTTTAAAGGATTAATTTTTCCTAAAATTTGATTTTGTTTAGAGTAATCCACACCCTCTTCCAATGGAATCTTTTTCTTAGATATATATATATATATTATCTCATCATTACAATGTTATCCTATATTATTGTTAAATCCAATAATTTTTTATTTATAGTGATATTAACATTTCACATTACCACATTTCTAATGGATTGTTATTGACCATTTTTATGATGTGTGTTTGAATGAAGGAATTTTTTTTCTCTTTAAATATCATATATATTATATTCCAAGAATTATTTTTCTTGAAAACTATTAGTTCATTTTCAAGGATTATTTTTTTCAATTTCAATTTCTCTTGAATATTCATTCCTAAAAATTTCTCCAGAATAATGTTTTCAAATATGTCTCAAAATTCATATCTAAATGAGAATGTTGTTAAATCATATCTAATGATCATATTTTATGTTTCAAATACATCTTAATTTTTTTTACAAAAGAGCTATGTACTATAGTCATAAGAAGTAATTCATGAGACACCATATAGTTGGTTACAGAATTTGGATGCCTAATAAACTATATATTATTCCTTATTATTGTGTTTTTTTCTATAATTCCATTATATTCACTCTTTCCATCACAATCTACGTTATTAAGTCATATTCCAATTATTATAATCTAAACCCAATTTTTTAATTTCACACATTTCTTCCATGGTGTGTGATTGTTCAAAGGATATTACATTTCCCACTATAATGAGTAATTAAAAACCCTTGTTGTTCTTTGTCCTTTATAATTGTAATTTATCTGTTTCCCTAATTTATTATTTTATTGTGATCAAACTCTAGTTCAAATGTTGATATGTTTTAACCATACTGTGTATCTAATGTCACCATTTTATAAATTCCCCCTTTCTATGTTATGAAGATGATTATAGCTTTAGATAAATCTATTAAGATTCTTATAGGGGTATTGTTATGGAATAATATTGATAAGATTTGTAAAATAAATTACTTATTTAGAGGGTGTTTAAAGACATCAATCCTTTAGTTCTCAGTTTGGTGTGACTATGTGTGAGATGTAATGATTATCCATGTAAATTAATGGTATAGATATGTTTTTTCACCTTATTCAAACACATAACAAGGGTTAAATTAATATAAAAAATATTCAATCTTAATTAATCAACTAATTTGGAATCACAGAAATTGTTTTTTATATATCTTATAAAAATATGCCTTTTCATTTTTATTATTCAAAATAACTCTCTTATTTAACCAATAATTTACCCCACGCCATGATTATTCAATATCAATTATAAAATTAAATTATTTTTTAATAATATATCATAATAACCTTTAATATTAATTATACACACATTATAAATCTTTTTGTCTCAAAAATAATTAGTTTTTCATTGAATGATTCAAATAAAAACTAAGTTAATTGAAGGATGTTGTAATATAATATTTTAAAATAGATAACATTTCCTCAAAATTCATTCAATTTTAAAAAATAATTACTAAATCAATCTATATAGAGTTAGTTTTATATTATCTTTTAAAATTTATCTATAATATTAAGTAATAATTTTTCATTTTCATATTTTATTTTTGAATTTCACATTCCTAGGACAACATAAAAACAAAAAGGGAGTGTCTTATTTCACATTCATAATTGAATATATTGATGGTAATAATTATTTGGATTTTGGAGAAATATTCTATCAATTATGAATTTAAATATTCCTCATAATTCTATCATGAAATATTCCTATTTGAAATGTCTAGTAGAAATAACAATTTATCTACATCAAAGCTATTTGAAATTCTGAAATAGTTGATTTATAAAATTGGTATATATTTATTATATAATACATATATAACTCATGAATATATAAAAGCATTTGTATATTTTATCTTGATAAAAATGGAGTTCATAAATTCTTGGATAATGAATAATGACCGAGAACACCATTCGATGCAATATTTAATTATAATAATGAATAAAATTTGATGACTCTGATAGAAAAATATGTTAAAAATATTTATATCAAATTAATGTAAATTATTAGTAAAAATTCTATAAAATTTGAAAAAATAATTTAAATAGAAATATAATAAATAAAATAGGATTATATTAGATGTTTCATATATATTATAATCGATTCATGATAATGTATATGGTGTTCCTACAAAAATTTTAAATACCTTGAAATTATATATATATTTTTTAATTATTTGGTATTATTTTGAGGTTGTGAAATCTAAAGGCACACAATTAAAAGGCCCCGAGTTCCCAAAATGATCTGTCGATTTTTTTATTAATCATTAATTAGCGCCTATGAGCTATTTTTTAAAAAAAGTGGAATAAATCTTAAACGGGTGCCCAAATTAGCAATCTGAGGGCATCGTTGTGTTTAGGATAGCGGTCTTACCATAGGGGCGACTTAAGATTAGTCGTCGTAGGCCTCCAGTGAGAAAACCCAAAAATGGAATAATGGAAAATAAAATAGTTAAATAATGTTATTTTATTTTTAATATGCTTATAACTCAATAACAGTGACTCAGATTATAAATTTGATACCACCACCGAGCTTATGAGGGTATCCTTTATTTTGGAAGATACTAACATTGAACGGTATGGGCCAACTATGGAAGTTAATTTTCGACCGTAAATAAAACAATTAAGTAAAAATTATTTTATTGTTAAAAACCATAACATCTAAATGGTAACTCAGATTGAAAATATGAGAGTACCATTGAGTTTTTTGGGGAGTTTTCCCCCTTGGTAGAGCTTATCCTCAACTAGAATGGGTCTACGTTGGTTGTTAATAATTTATTGAACATTTTTAAGATACATTCTGAAAACATGCGGGTGGCATTTTGTATCTTTTGAAATCGTGCACGGATTAAGAATATGAAGGCACCATTGAATCCATAGCACTGGGACTCACTTAAGGGAGGCTTCACTTTGACCGTAGTAAGTCTGGAGAAAAATTTAGTTTTTGGGACATTTTAAAAGAATAATAAAATAACATTGTTGTTTTATTTCTTTCATTATTTTTCCCCAATGGACATGCAGTAGTGTGGGACCATCGACATGTCAAGCCATTAAATGGTTTGACCCTTCAAATCCTATGTAACAACAATGATGAAATTTAGCAAGGTTCCTATTAAATGAACCCCTATAAATTCCATGATCACTACTTACCCTCTACCTCTCCTATTTCTATAGAGTTTGGGAGGAGGTATTGGAATGACATCACCATGAGACAAAGCTCTAGTAAAGTGTTGTGACGCCCAACACATAGAGGATAGAGCCAGTTATAGTGGGCAGTGACGTGCAACTCCAAATCACGAATCGAAGGTCAACATTTGAGTGGCGATGTTGGCTACCTATTGTAGGAACAACGAACGCCGACTCTTCCTCGATCACGATGTTTTCCAACGTTATTGAGGTCGGGATTGTTTCTTGTCTAATTTCAAGAGTTTATGAATCTTTTTACCACCCTCTTACTATCGAGCTAACGTGGAGGGCGCGTGCCAAATGAACAAGGCCCAGACCCTCTGAAATATTCGTTGGATGTTGATGTGTCCTTTGAGTGCAATATATTTGTGTTAGACGAAACCCTGGTGGGAGGCACCTGGAAATGGCCAGATGCGGAGGAGATAGCAGTGCACCATCATGCACCGCCAGCAAAGAAGGTCGTAACCGTTACCGCAGTGGGTGGAGACGGCAGTAGGCTCAGATGGCTGCGAATTAGGTGGCGGCGTGCCGTTGCGCACCACAAGAGAAGGGGGTCACAGCCTGGCACTATGGTGGAAAACAATGGAATGAAACGGCTTGTCGTGGACAAAGGAATAGGGGGCGCCATCATGCGCCACTAGAGGAGGCCACAGCTCGAGGCCTCTGTAGGTGGAAAGCGGTGCGGCCCTTGCATCGTGTCGGGCCGACAGACCTCTGGTTGGCCAATACAGCCCCACGCCCATGGGGCTAGATGTGAAGACCACTCCACATTTTGGCAGACGGGGCTATACACGGGTAGGCCGGACCCGCCATCAGGCAGGGCCGAGCCCATAGCCTAGTGGGCCAATGCGGGTGGGATGAGCCCCACCCGATGTACAGGGCCAATCACGGCCTCGGCCTGTGAATAGAACTGGGCCATCCCCAAAGGTCGAGACCTAGTAAACTGGGATGATCCTTAGCAGGCCAGACTTGACCAGGGTCTGGTATACCCTGAGACCCGTTGTGTCAAGCCTGTCTGACCGAGTCAGACTGGGACTAGATCCAACAAGTTCCTGAATAAACAAACTCAAGTATCTATTGAACTAGGTGTCTTTTTTACACGTCGTCAGTGGCATTGGGACCCCTTTTGGGAAGCGCTCCATTTGGCATATTCTGGCGAGCCCGACCGAGCTGGGCCGAACCGAGGTGTGATCACCCCTATTCCACGGAAATGGGTTTGACTAATAGATCGAGAGTCTGATTTTCATTCCATCTATGGAATATAGATCCTAGTGAAATATAGGTCCTTTTAATATACTCCATGAGTGTTTTGTAGAATTTTGGATATGGAAGGGTTGGATCGACTCGGAATCCAACCGAGCCCTCGACAATAAAATGCCAATAACATACAGATCGTCTATCCGATTGACGCGTTGTCTGTTGTGATGGAACCCTTATGAAGTGACAGATCATCGGGTTACTTATTTGTGAATCATTGTGGAGTTTGAGGTATGACAAACGGCATGGGGAGTAGTTCTACCTGATTAAAGCGTGTTATGAGTGGGAATCCAGTGGCTTGCAGTGAGGCGAATATTGGAGATAGATCATATTGAGGTTAGTAACGATGTATCCAGTGTGGGTTATCACCGATCATGTGTGGGTCAGATCTTATGTGGGTCAGCACTCAGCGATCCTATGTGGGTCAGTTCATACCGATCACGTGTGTGTCAGATCCTATGTGGGTCAGTGCATAGTGATCCTGTGTGGGTCAGTGCATACCAATCCAGTGTGCGTATGATCTGGTGTGGGTCAGTGGGGGTTAGTACCTATCGACTTTGTGCAGGTCAGATCCTGTGTGGGTCATTGCAGGTGTTAGTGTATATTGATCCTGTGTGGGTCAGACTCTGTATGGTCAGCAATAGTACTTATTAACAGAATAAGATGATCTAGCTTCATGACTAATCATATATACTTCTATACTTCACTAATACCTGGTGTGTGTGGAGTCTTTTAACTTTGTAGTGTTACATGTGTGGTACTTTCACCTTCTTGGTGTTACCTGTGTAGTAAATTTACCTTCATGGGGTTAACTTCACGGTGTTACCTTTGAGATACATTTTCCTTTGTGGTGTTACCTTTGTGGGGTTTATCCCTCATGTATGAGATGGGTATGTCTTGATAACTTAGTTATATTTATGGGAATATACCTAAGTAGAGTTGTTAACTACTCTGTGCTTTATGGTAGAGATCTTTATTTTTGGTTTTTCCATTGTGGAACACTGGGAGACCTTCAATGGTCTTTGGGTCCCTTCTGCGTATCTTTATACTCACCTATGCACAGGATAATCCTACACCTTTTTGTGTCTTGTGCAGACGAAATACAGTTCTGATTGAGGATAAGGGAACTAGGACTGGGCGGTGCTCACAGGTGGTCCATTTGATGTTACGTGACGCAGGACTACTGATCGTGAGTTGTACATACCCTTCAGGTAGGATTCTTAGTGGACATTCTAGGAGCTGTTTTTCCTTTCTATGTTTTACTTGTACTTTCTAGTTGGGCTTGAATTTCGGCCCCTTTTCTTTTAGCACACTTTTTACTATAGTAGTTTACATTGTGGATGCTTGTTGTTGTGTTTTTGAATTGTTTGTTAGTACAATATTAAAGGAAATTCCTTCCTGTTAAGGGATATGCATTTCTGGTGTTAGTCACCAGCCCCTTTCCAATGGAAGGGGGGCTTGGGGTAGTCATAGCACGGGACCCAGGGGATGGTTCATGCCAAATTTGTATCAGAGGAGTCAGTTCTACCGAAGAACTAGCACTCAGATCTTTTCTATGTGTAAATAGTGTTAAGTGATATGAGTGTGATTTTTAGTTTTGGGAATCCAGTGTTGGTGTGGAAAATATCATATCCATACACCAGGACCCTAAATTCGGATTTCTAGCTCAGTGCACGAAAACAGTGATTGCATGTGTTTTGAAATGTTTTTTCTTATGATTTATTTGAGCCATCTCACTAGTTATAACTTAACGATCTTGGCACACCTGTTCTTTATCAGGATTCCACCACGTATATATCTAGCTTAGATTCTTGAGAGAGTACACATTTACTTCCCCCCTAGCGATCCTGTGTGGATCATCATTCTAGTGTTCCTTTGTGGATCAGAAACAAATTCTACTAGTGGACCGTGCACGCCGACTGGGAACATTACATGAGTTCTAGCTATAGGGACCTCAAAGGTTTCGAGGTAGGGTAGATCTCTAGGAAACTGAGAATTGGTTGGATGTAGTGACAATAGTTTTCCTCCGAGTTCGGACATAAGAAGATCAAATGGTGATCCTAGCAACTAGTCAATATCAGTGCATGACCATGATGATGGTCCTCATGGTGATGAGGATTCAGTACATGAACTATTTCCCATGATGGTTCCTTCGGGTAGTGTACCAGCTATATAACTTCATGTTGGATAGAAGTTACAACCGGTTGTGACAGTAGAGGACACAAGTAGGCTTAGTTCCTTACAAGTGTTCCAGCATCAGATACCCCCAGGATTTGAGGCGAGATCGACTCATAGGTGGCTAATGACTGGATTGAGACGGTGGTCAAGTTTCCATCTATCCAGGGAACCATTCGATAAGATGGCAGTCCAGGTAGATAGAATTCTACATGTCTTAGTAGGATGATTTCAGGGTTTAGATTACATTAATCTTGAGAATATGTGATTTTTTTGTAGACAAACATGAGAACCTTCCTTAGAAAAGGGGGACACATTCCATGAAAACATAAGGGGTGAGTGTTTCCTAGAGCTTCTACAACTTCGATAGGATGACATGTCGGTAGCTGAGCATTCATTGAGGCATACCGACCATCCCAGGTACTTGACGAATACATTATGTTTAGTGATTTAGGGCTCAGACCTCTGAAAAAGGTTTGTTTAGGGACATCCAAGCAACCACTGTTCCTCAATTCATTCCTCCTTTTGTTAGGGTTTTAGGGGGAAACATTCTGGTTGAATGTTCTTTGGTTGAGTGGATATAGCCAGTGATTGTTAGTAGTGGGAAAGTAGGAAACCGATGCTAGTCTTATAGACTTGGTCATGTAAAATGATTTAGGAAGATAAAGTGATAGGGACATATGAATCTATAGGGAAACAGATGTGGAAGTGGAGCTAGGAGAGTATCTTGAGGTGGTATACATTTCGACATGTTACAACCACCACCATAATGTGGTCCCCATCTTGCTTAGGGATTTGGAGGAATGGGGAAAATTGTGGCTGCTTTCGGTCAAGGGCATTGACCCAAGGGCTCCAAGAATGATTTGAGGTATAGTCTGTGTCTACTACTATCTGTTGTATTAATAGACATAGGTACCAATCATTCCTTCTTACCATGAATCTTTTTCAAGACCTAGAGTTTCTGGATAAACCAATGACTTGACCCTTATGTCAGGAGATACCATTGGGAGGAGACTCGATAATCACTGATATGAGAGTTATGTGATTTTTCCCTTGAGGTGAGAGTTTCGGTTGAAACCTCTTGGATGGTAGAGTTGAGGCCTTACGATGTTAGTTTGGGGATGGACTGGATATCCATAGTTCATACTCATTTTTAATATTTTAGGGAAAAAATAATTCGGCATATCTACTATTTTGGAATGGGTTTTCCTTGATCGGTGAAAAAAAAGAAACCCATGAATCATAGGATAAATTCATGCACCGGAGGGTGTAGTCGATCACTCTTGATTTGGCCTGCCATGCCCTCGTGGCAGCAGGAGTTTTTAGTTTTTAGTTCCAAACAGATTTTGTAGAGTGTGGGGGCATCTTTACAAAAGATGTTTCAAGGACTACCTCCACGAAGGGAGAGGGATATCTTCTTTGGCTGAGTATAACCAAGGATTTGTACTTGCCTTCTATAGGGTATCGACACCCTTTTCAGATTTGATGAAGAAGGGGGAGCCTTTCCTATGGATGGAGAAGTGTTAGTAGAGCTTTTATGAGCTTAGACAGAGATTGACATGTTCCCTATATTGAGGATTCCAGAAGATGGTGTTGGGTATGTAGTATACTACAACACATCGGGGACCAGAATAGGTTGTTTCCTATTGTTTGATTGGGTAGTGATCTCCTACGTCTCATGGTAGTTGAGATAGCACCAAAAAAACTATGCTACCCACGGACTGGAGTTAGCAGGAATGGTTTTTGGGATGGTTATGTAGCGAACCTACTTGATGGGTGAATGATTTATTATTTAATCATATCACAAGAGTATCAGGTAGATCTTACCACAGAAGCACCTAAACCTAAGATAGAAACAACGGCTAGATTTCTTCCAGGATCATGACTTTTTGATATTCTATACTCCCGAGAAGGGGAACGTGGTAGTAGACACACTCAACTGGAGGTCTGGTCTGTATCTGTTGAGTGATGTGTCCGAGAACCTATTCACGCTGTGGATATCCTTTATGGATAAATATGGAGTAGATTACCTCTTGTCTATTATTGTTACTCCCCTAATAATTCAGCATGTTTTGGAGGCACAATCTTGGAGATATTGACTGCGAGGCACGACGTCCTCTGATATCCTCAATACGGTCTCCTGAAGTATTTTCTAATGGTGGGGAGCATGTTCTTCTCTTCAGAGAATGCACTATAGTACCAGTGATGCTACGTTAGAGGTTCTGAAAGAGTTACATAAATCCCCTTTAGTGGTAAATCCCGGAGTGTTGATGATTTACCAGGACCTCCAGCGCCAGTACTGGTGGATAGAGATGAAGAAGACAGTCACCAAGTTTCTACCACGATGCCTCACTTGTTAGAAAGTGAAGACTATGTAGAGTAGGAAAATTTATTAAGCTGATGGGATACGGAGACCCTTGGAGTTCGAGGAGGGAGTCCATGTATTTCTACAGGTCTCACCCCGATGAGGATTGCGGAGATTCGGCCAGGGTGGAAAGCTATCTCCAAGGTTCATAAGACCTTTCCATATCCTCAGCATAGTAGGTGAGGTGGTGTACCATCTAGATCTTCCCCCAAAGATGTACCGAGTGCATAATGTTTTCTGTGAGTTAAAGATGAAGAAGTACCTGCATGATCTATTGCACGTTATCGACTGGGGTGAGGTGGACATCGATGACAGAGTGACTTTTACGGAGTTTTCGATGGAGATAGAGAATCAATAGGAGAGATTCCTTTGTGGATTTAAGATCCCTTTGGTGCGAGTTTTTTGCATCACGGGAACCTCCAAGAGAGCACATGGGAGTGTGAGGCTTAGATTCGTGCATAAAACCATCATTTGATTGATTTTCCTTTGTTTAGGCTTTCAAGGACGAATGAGTCTATGGTGCGGAGAATATAAAGACTTGGAAAATCAAAATAATTGTTTTTAAATTGTTTGGGATTATTTCAAGGTCAAAAAATCTGACTGCACGTAATTTTGAGGCCCGGAGTACCCAGAATGATCCATCTTATTTTCGTAAAGCACTAATTGGTGCGCGTGAGAAGCTTTCCCAAAAAATTGGAATAAGTCTTAAACGATAACCTAGATTAGAAATATGAGGGCACCATTTCCATCAGGATAGCGGGATTACCATAGGCTCAAATTATATTTTTTTTGGAGTAGCCCTACAGTGGGAAAAATAGTAAATGTCATAATTGTAAATAAAATAATTAAATATGGTTATTATATTTTTCAAATGCATATAACTCACAAATGGTCACTCAAATTAAAAATCCGATACAACTGATGATCCAGTGTGGGTTTTCTTTTTTTTGGAAGACACAATCATTGACTGATGTAGGCCAACAATGGAAGTTAGTTATTGGTCGTAAATAAAATAATTATGTAACAATTATTTTATTGCTAAAATCCATAACTTCTAAATGGTAACACAGATTGAAAATCCCAAAGTACCATTGAGTTTGTTGGGGCGTGTTCCCCTTAGGCGAATACTAACTTCGACCGGCACTAGTGGTGGGTGAATTTTTATAATTTATTGAACTTTTTTAAGGTACATTCGGTAAATGCGTGGGTGGCATTTTCTATATTTGGAACCAGTACTTAGAGTAAAAATCCAAGGGTCTCATTGAATCCGAAACAATAGGATTTACTTAAGGGAGGCTTCACTTTGACCGCAATCTATCTAGAGATTGGGAATTTTTAAAAGAATAATAAAATAACATTCTTATTTTATTTATTTCATTATTTTCCTCCAATGTACAAGTGGTATTATGGCACTAGCGACGTGTCAATCCATTAAATGGTTTGAACCTTGAAATCCTACGTAAAACCTTCATTGGAATTTTGGAAGGTTACTATTAAATGAACCCCTATAAATTCAATGATTGCTACTTACCCACCAACTATCCACTTTTTATGGAGCTTGGGGGGAGGTATTAGCATGGCTTCAACAAACGAAGAATCTTTGGTAAAGTGTCATGATGCCCAATACATGGAGGACAAACCCAGTTCAGTGGGTAGTAGAGAGCAACACTGAATCACGAACCGAAGGTCAACATTTGAGCGACGACATTGGTGGCCTGTTGTGGGAATGACGAATGCTGACTCTTCTTCAACGGCGACTTTCTACAAAAATCTTGAGCTAGGGTCTGTTTATTTTTTAATTTCAAGAGTGGATGAATATTATTACCAACCTCTTGCTATCAGGGTAATGTGGAAGGCACAATAAAAACAAACAAGGCCCTAAACCTCTACTGTTTTTGGAGGAAGTTGATGTGTCCCTCACGTGAAATATATTTGGGTTGGAAGAAACTCGGGATGGTGGTGGCCGGAAACAAACGAATGCGAATGAGATAGTGGAGTGCAGTCGCACACCACAAGTGAAAACAGCCGAAACCGTAGTCATGACAGGTGGAGATGTCAGCCGGCTCGGCCATACGTGAAGGTGTGGAGGTGCACCATCACGTGCCACCAGAGAAAGGGGTCAATTCCCTTGCACTACGGTGGACAGAGACAGCCTGGCTCTATAGTAGACAGCAGCGGTCCGCAATAACCAGCCACAGACGAAGGCAAAGTGGTGTGCCATCATGTGCTTCTAGAGGAGGTCACAACTCGAGGTTGCGGTAGGTGGAGAGAAGAATGAATCTATCGTTGCGTGGGGTCAAAGGACCCAAATTCGGTTGAAATGGTCGACCGTTACGCGGTGGGGAAGCGCCCCACCGGCTGGCTGAAATGAACCCGCCCCTATGAGTCCAGCTGGGAAGAGCAGTTCACCTTCTGGCGGACCAGGCTAGACCCGGGCCGGCCGAACAGGCTCGACCAATGGCCTAGAAAATCATACCTGCCAGCGGATCGGGACGAACCTGTGGCCCAGTGGGCCAACGCTGGTGGGCCGATCCCCACCCGACGAGCCGGGCCAATCATGGCCCGGGCCCATGAAGCAAACTGAGCTGACCCCGACGGGCCAGATCCAGTAAAGCGGGTTGACCCTTAATGGACCAACCCTTATCGGGCCATCCCTTAGTGGGTCGGACCCATGCAGTGTCAGGTTAGCCCTGGGACCCATTGTGTCGGGCTGGTCTGACCGAGTCGGAGCGGGCCTAGACCCAACCAGTTCTTGAATAAAGAAACACCTGTAATTGACAAACCGAGTGTCCAGTTGACACGCCGTTAGTGGCATTGGGACCCCTTTTTTGAAGCAGTCCCTTTGGAATATTTTGATGGGCCCGACCAAGTTGGGCTAGCCCAAGGTGTGATCACCCCATTCCACGGAAAGGGGTGTAACTAACAGACCGGGATTCCAATTGACACGACATGTGTGGCATAAGGACCCTAGTGACAATGTGGTACTTTTATGATACTCCACGAGAGTTTTGGAAAAATTTGAAATACAGTCAGGTTGGATCGCCTCTAAATCCAACTAAATCCTTGACACTAAAATGTCAATAACATACAGACTGGGAATCTGATTGATGCGCCGTCTATTGCGTTGGAACTATTATGACGTGGCAGATCATCGAGTTACTTATTCATGGAGATTCATGGATGTAGTGGAGTGATTGATGGCTTGAGTAGCGGTTCTCCCAGAATCAAGCATGCTATGAGCAGGAATACAATTGCTATCAGGGAGGTGAAGGTTGGAGACATATCATATAGAGATTTATACCAAGCGATCATGTGTGTGTCAGCACAGATCCTATGTGGGTAAGATCCAGTGTGGGTCAGCGCTCGGCAGTCTTGTGTAGGTCTATACATACCGATCATTTGTGGGTCAGATACTATGTGGGTCATCACTCAGCAATCCTGTGTGGGTTGGAACATACTGATCTTGTGTAGGTCGGATCATGTGTGGGTCAGCAGGGGTTAGAACCTACCGACATCGGGCAGGTCGGATCCTAAGTGTATCATTTCGGGGGTTAGTACCTATCGATCCTGTGTGGGTCAGACACCGTATGGTCAACACCAATGCATCTTGATAGAATAAGATGATATAGCTTCATGACTAATCGTCTGTACTTCTATACATATCTAATACCTGGTGTGTAGTGAGTCTTTTACCTTCGTGGTGTTAACTTTGTGGTAAATTTAACTTCATGGTGTTACCTATGTGGTACTCTTACCTTCGTGGTGTTTTATTCGTGGCGTTACCTTTGTGTTACTTTGTCCTTCGGGGTGTTACCTTTGTGGTGTTCTTCTCTCATGTATGATATGAGTATATATTTATAACTTAGGTATATGTATGTTCATATACCTATGTAGAGTTTATGACTGCTCCGTGATTTGGGGTTGAGGTCTTGCATTGTGGTTTTTCCTTTATTGAACTCTGGGAGACCTTCAGGGGTCCTAGGGTCCCTAATATGTATCATTAAACTCACCCTTTCACGGGAAACACCCACTCCTTATTGTGTCTTGTGGAGATGAAAAAAAACTTTGATAAAGGATGAGGGAGCCAGGACATGACGTTTATCATAGGTGGACCATTTGAAATGACATGACGCAGGACTACTGATCAGGAGTTGTGCCTACACTTTAGCCATGATTCTCAGTGGATGTTCAAGGAGATATTTTCCTTCCCATTTGTACATGTACTTTCTAGTTAGGATTTATTCTATCCCATTTCAATTCAACACACTTTTTACTACCGTAGTTTAATTCGTGGTTTCTTCTTGTTATGTTTTGGGGTTGTATGTTTGTACAATTTTAAAGGAAATGTCTACCTGTTAAGGGATACACCTTTCTGGTTCTAGTAGCCAGCATCTGGCCTATAGAAGGCGGGCTTGGGGTAGCCATGGTATGGGCCCCGGGGGATGGGACATCACAAAAAAATTTCTTTATTCCATCACATAGTTATTTGTTATTTTTATATAGTTCATGTCACGAACTAGATCTACTCGTCATCAAAACCAAAATCTGACTTTGTCGGTGGCATGGCCGCAAGGGTGTTCCCTATCCTCATAGGATGTAAAAAGTAGTTAGTTATGTTAATTAAGTGTTTGGGTACGATTTACCCAAATTCAGAATCATTGAACCACCGAAAAATCAAATAAATTTAATCTGTAAATTTAATACAAATAGGCCTTTAATAAAATTCATAACTGAAATATATGGTTTTTGAAAAATCCCAAGAGGGCCACAACTCGACGCAGAAAAAAAAACAACTCAACTACCACCACAAAAAAATTTTCCATCATCCTCAAGCCTTCTCCACAACACCGCACCATGAATGGAAGCTAACAACCTGAATCACCAGTTCTAAAATGATTACTCAAACCTGTGAAAGAAATTAAAAATTATGCTAAAAAAATGTGTAAGTAGGCTGTGAGTCTCATCCAAACTAGATTCCACCAAAATAGATTCCATGTGACAATCATTTATGACAAAAATCATCCATGTTTTTATAAACAAGAAATGCATGTAATAATTTTTAAAGGATGAAACTATAAATGAAATCTATTTTTAAAGGATCAACATTATGTAACAAACACTTTTAATGAAAATGTACATGAAACTGAATTTTCATCCAAAAAACCATATAAAGATGGTGAATAAAAAATAATCATTGATCACTAGTCACGGAAACACCCCTAGGCACTAGCTAGGTGTGGTCCCTATATACCTTTTATCTCAGTGGAAAGTAACTATAAAAAATATCTATTCTCATGCACAAGCCACTAGTAGGGAACATACCCATAACCTAGTGGTCCCCAACATCATGATATTAGTTTAGTTAGTGTTTTTATCATCAAACATGCTACGTGAAACCGGGACGAAACCACTCTGAATCACTAGCATACTAGTACACATCCACCCAAGTAAATAACTGGGTTTCCACCTTTATTTTAGATCAAATTTCACATTATAAAAAATACCATTTCACCTTAAAATGAAATATCCAAATCAAAACCACACCAAACAGACCCCAAACATATCGCATAATCACCTTTTCCTGTCAATTTCATTTTAACACCATACTCACACCAAAACAACCCAAAATAGTTTTCATATCTCTTCCACAATTCAATTGTCCTTTAAGAAATTTAATAAAAAATTTCAAAGGCTGTACACTTCATATAACATCCCTTTCACTAAAAAATATATAATTTCAAAAACATACTCCTACCAAAATATTTTTCCAACATGATTGCACCTCTTATTTATATCAAGGAACCATCTAAAATATTCATAAAACAATTCCAAGAAGTATAACCTAGCATTGATCATAAAATCCACTTTAATCTTGTCTTTTAAAAACACAATTCATTCCAATATCACACCAAATAATATTTTTTATCCCTAACACCTTTTAAAAACATATAATGAACCATAGAACAACCCTAATCCATATAATAAAAGATAGACATGAAAAACACCAATTTTCAAGAATAAATGTACCATTAAAAATAAATGCTTAACCAATGTCACAAAAAATGGGGTTTTCACCAAAAAACATTTTAGGAACATGATAAATAAATAAATCAATCAATCTAACTCATCAGGAAATTCTTACACATGGAATCACCTACCAAAGATGTCAAAAAACCCAAATATTTATGTGAATATTCAACCAAACCACCACTGCACCACAAGGGAGTCAAAATGATCATAATACAACACGATTGGACTAGGAAACACCAAATCAAACCCTAGGTACAAAGGCCTAGTTTATAGAAATTTGTAACTTCATGGAGGGGAGAAACCATGTGGAAATGGAAGGAACAAGAGAGGAATTCACATTCATGAGAATCTTTTTAAAATCGCCCCAAATAAACTAATAGATGAATCTAAATGTATCCATAATTTAATGGGAGGTTTTAATAAGGATGAGGATGTCAGGTGGGGACTAAAATGGGAGAATAGGATTAAACATTGAATGATTTATGAAAGAAAAAAAATTCCCTTTGCAGATCTGTAAGATTTGATAAACCTTAAGGAAATTCACCCTAAAAACATAATGAATAAGTGCTCCAAATAGGGAAAAGGGTGTATGTGGGTGTTCCTTGGCTTTTGGGATCTACTAAGAGGTGGAATGATAGTAAAATTTAAAAAAATAATGATTTAAAAAAGAAATATATTATTTCCTTAAATCTTGAAATGGGCTCATGTGTTGGCCTAATTCATGAATAAATCACTGAAATCAACCATGATTATGAGTTTATTAGGGGTCCAAATGGATATGGAGGATTTAATAGGTTATGTTAGGACAAGTGAGAAATGGAATGAGTCATAAATGTTAAAAAAAACTAATGGAGTTATAAATTAAAAAAAAAATTAAATTTTCGAAACGGGCTCACGGTTTGGCCCAAATCATAATGAAACCACCCTTTTATCCGAATATTCTTGGGAAACCTCAAAACAAAATAACGAAGAGAAATTATAGAAAAAACACCATTAAAATATGTCATTTATGTGAAAATTATCCCACCATGAAAACATTCCTCCCCCGTAAATCCATAGTAATGCCTGATGCAAAAAAAAACCAAACTGATAGACCAAAATGGACTAACTTTCCATGTTTTTTGAAACTCTTAAAGGAAAAAAACACCTCCATTTGATAAAAAATGGAATGTATACTCTCACAAGAAAAAATATACACCATTATTTTGAAATTTTAAACATTACAACATCCATACTTCAACAAAAGTATTGGGCGCGCTCCAACCCAAACGTTTACCTAAGGGTGAAATCGGGGGTTAGATAGATCTCAATGAGATAAATAACCACCAAGCCAACACCACGAATATAACCATGTCACTAATATCAAGATACACAAATTGACACCCCAATATAAGAGACAACACGATTTCCTAAGATATAACTAAGACACTAATAAGGGGAGGGGCGAACAGACTCCCCACCATAAGTGATATACAAACATTAGACTAAGTCCAAGAGAACCTACCTCAGACCCATGGTGGGTCTCCCCATCATATTAACCTAATAGCATGGGAAGACATGAATAATACCCCATAAGACCCAATCCACACCTCAATGGGTGGTCTATCAATGAAACTCCAGACCAACAGAGACATTATGCGGTACATCAACCCCACGAACATTTCCATCCTCGAATGAGTCCAACCAAAACTGAGATCAAAAAGATCCTACAAAGATATTCTTACATGAACAACCATACTGATAGTTTCACCAACAAGGGTTTAAAAACTAGGTTTTAGAATATAAAATCACCTCACCTCCCTATAAAAAAGCATGTAATTCTCTACTAGTGCAGATTACAACCATGATGAATAGGGTCCCAACGTCCCTTTCCACTACATGGGACCACATGAAATGAAACCACCACATCGAAACCTCAAACTGTCTATACCTACCCCACTAGAGATAGAGGTCTGATCAATATCCCTTACACCCCTGGAGACTTCCTAACTATGAGAAAAAATTAACTCTGAGGCCTATGGCTGGACACATTATGTTTGAAGCATCTAATGTGCCATAGTCAGGGGCTAATTATCACAACACCCCACAAAATTCACTATCTCAAAGAAAATAATTTACCCAAACATGGACTTAGAAGATTCACATTCATAACCTATTTCACCCCTAAAAAGAAACACTAGAAGGAAAACACCCAGAAATAGTCTTCAACTAGAGGAAGGAATTCTAAATTCTTAGAATATATAAACACTTTAATTTAAGAAATGTCCCTCCAAAAGGTTCTGCAACATCCACCTTTTTCCATTAAATGACAACAAAACACAACAAAAAAACCACCAAACAAGACTCTTTCATAGAACATGGTCATTACCAATTTTGGAACTTTGAACATAGTTCCATGTAACATGATATTACCGCAAGTTACCATTACAGCCTCAAATGACCAGATTTTCCATAATGGTGTCTTACATGTACTCTTGCTTCAACGAGACTGGTGAATGACCCAAGTTACCTTATGAAATAATTCTACACTGAAAACCTCATACTAATTTCACCTTCATTACTGGGATTCCCCTTCACCACTTCTAGATAGAACCAATAGACATAATAGTGTCAAACTTCACCTTTGACGATTCGGGAATCTTTGGGAACCATGGTGTATTTCAACCTTCCACATCCACTCTCCTATTGCACGAGGATCCAGTTTACTGAAAACGAAAAGGGGTAGAATAAATATCAAAATTTCATAAAGAAAATCCTTATGTTGCCAAGTAGAGGATCTGAAAATGGAAAATCACCTGAAGTCTCACTTTAATCATGAATTCACTCTTTATGGGGGGGTATACCCTAACCAACCTGACAACCCAAGGACTCAGTCATGATGGTCCTTTGGAAAAACCATACCAGAATACATAATCAAACACATGAGGGGAGAAATAAAAAGGTATTCCCAAAACATTTCTCACAAAGGGATACCAATCAACACATTAGCCTAAGTCACCGACAAAACAAAAAACTCAAAACATTGTTCAAACATGAGTAGTTCTCGAACTCAATACACCCCACCATAAAATTACCAAAATCCCATAAGCCACACCATCCTAACCGATTATCAAGACATAAAATTTTCCTTCAAAATCATCTCTTTGAAAATAAATGGGTCTGTGGTTAGTGTGTCCACCAATGGTATCCCATGGGCCTCCCACATGCATGTTTTTGTGCCACACGAGGCACCCTAATCATATCCATACCGGAACTCATCTAGTAATACCATTATCCATCCATATTCCCATGTAAATCCATGCATGTAATCACTCATGGAAATACCAAAGGATAGAAGAAAGATTCTTTCCACTTTTCAAAACCAAAACATTCAACCAAAACATCTATTGTTCTCGAAACTGCTAACCATATAATCAAAACCAAATTCAAATATTAAAAAAATCTTTAAAAAATAATCAATAATTAAAATAAAAACTCACTTTCAAGTCACACACAGTAGTTTCAAAAAATATCTCCATATTTTAAAATGCTTTTGGTTTTATGAAAAACTGAATTTCACCCATACCCACTCACTTAAAAACTAATTTATCATCATTTAAAACAACTTCCCCAAAAGTAGTGAATTTTATTAAAATCCATTTAATTACTGATTCAAAATACATCTTCAACACCCATGCATAAATTTTAGAACACTTAGTTAAATTCAAAACAATATTCAATGGTCTAGATAATTCTATTGGAAACACATTTTCAAAACCCCCCTTTAACATAATTCATACATTCAAAAGTGGTGTAAACACACCATTTACCATTTCAAAATAATTATGAAAATTCATTTCTACCCTTTCATAAATAAACCCACTTACACTTTACTATAAAATAATTTCAAAAAAATTAACACTTGTTAAAATCAAGTCATTTTTCATTAAAAACCATGTTTCCTAGATTCCAACACAAATAGACACAAGACAATGTGAGAGGAAACTAGTGTTAGTGGGTGACAAGGAAATATGGTTGGCAACCATACTCCAATCACATAACCATCATAGAGAGTGTTATAGGGAAATATTTCGAACCTCACATGGCTTTCTTGGCCCTGTGAGATCACTGAGTCTATTACCCACTTCTCTTTTCATCTCCCCCCCAATGCTCAATGAACCACAAGAACCAATAAACTGAATAAAAATTCTACAACCCTTGTCATCTTGAATTATGTAAAGATGTGTGATTTCTAGGAACCTTAGTAATAATTGAAATGTCAAGTCCTGAAAATCCATGCTATGGTCTGTCCCGACTCATTCTGAAAATGACATGACCCGAAAGGAGGGAAATTGGTCTGATACCATTTTGTCATGAACCAGATCTGGTCTCCATCAAAACCAGCACCTAAATTGATCTTTAGAATGGTCTTATGGGATTTCACTTTCCCAAAGTTTTTGGAAAAAGTGTCCAGGTATGATAAATAAGTGTTTGGTAACAATCTACCGGAATTTAGAAGCATTAAACAACCAAAAACAATAAATAAACTAAATCAGAAAATTTAATCCAAACAAGCCTTTTATAAAATTCAGAACTGAAATACATGGTTTTAGACAGAGGCCAAGAGGGAAAGAACTCAAACTTAATGCCAAAAACAACACAATACCCACCACACTATAGGGGCCCATTGTCTCCAAGCCTTTTCCAAAACACCACAGAAAGAATGGAAGCTAACAACCCGAACCACAAGTTATAAAATCTATACAGAAACTTGCGAAAAACATTACCATGTATACTTACACAAAAATCTATAAGTAGTATGTTATCCTAATCCCAGTAGGATTATACCCAAATATATTCATTGTGATAAACATTTTAATACACAAATCTTTCATGTTTTTATAAACTAGAAATGTTAGTAATAATCTTTAAAAGGATGAAACTACAAATAAAAATAGTTTTTTAAATGAGAAACAATAAAGAAAAGAAATTCCTTAATAAAAATTGACATTATACTAAATTATCAATCCAAACACACCATATTACAAAGGTGAACAAAAAATAATATATGAGCACAAGTCATAGGAACACCCTCAAGAATTAGCTAGTTGTGGTCCCCAGGTAGCTCGTATCTCGGTGGAAATTAACTATAACAAATATTTGTTCGCATGTACGAGCCACTAGTAGGTAAAATACCCATAACCTAGTGGTGTGCAACATCATCATATTAGTTTAGTTAGTGTTGTCATTGTTAAACTTCCTATGTGAAACATGGACACATCCACTCCGGATCACTGGAATAGTAGTACGCATCCACCTACTAAGACACCAGGGATTCCCCCTTTGTTCTCGATCTAGTGTCACATCATAAAAAATACCATTTTCACCTGAAAACTCCATTTCCAAATCAAAAAAAACACCAAATTTACAATAAACATGTAACATAATCCCCCTTTTCATTAAAATTCATTTTAACATCACACTCACACCAAATCATCCCAGAACATGTTTCTTATCCCTTTCAAAATTCAATAAATCCATTAATCATTTTTATAATACTCGTCCATGATGGTATACAACACATAACATACCATTTATAAAAAATGGTCATTTAAAAAACAAAATCCCACCAAAACAATTTTCCAATATTATTACACATCTAATATAAATCAATAAACCATTTAAAATATTCCTAAATCAATTTTAATAATTATAACCAAGCATTTCACATAAAATACATCTAAAAATCATATTCTAAAAAAAATCATGCAAATATCCCAAAAAAATAGATTGTTTAGCTTTAACAACATATACATAAAATACATGAACCATAAAAAACCACAGTGAATACCAAAAAAGATAAGCTTGAAAAACACATATTTTCAATCAAAAATGAAACTTTAAAACTAAAATCTTAACTAATGCTACCAAAATGGTTTTCGCAAAACAAAACACATATTAGAAACCTTATAAATAAATAAATGAAGCAATATAACTCATAAAGAAACACTTACACATGTAATAACCTACCGGAGATGTAAAAAACCCCAAATCATTGTGTGAAACATAAAATGCACCCCTGTCGCACCACAAGGGAGTGATAGTGAATCTAAAACCACCAAATTGGACCCAAAAAACACATAATAAAACCCTAGGTACTAATCCATAGTTTAGGGACATTTGGAACTTCAAGAAGGGGAGAAATTCTAATGAAATAGAAGGAACAAGAGAGGAATTCACTTGCTTGAGAAACATTAAAGAAATCACCCAAAATACACCAATAGTTGAATCTCCAAGATGCCAAAATTGAAAGAGAGGTTTTAATAAGGATGAGGAGGTCAAGTGGGTACATAAATGTGGGAAAAGAGTAAAAAATTAGTGATTTTTAAAAGAAACAACGTCCATTTTCAAAATAGGATGATTCGAGAAACCTTGTGGAAATTCCCCCCAACCCACGATGAAGATGAGCTCAAAAGAGGGAAAACAGAACAAGGGGGTGTGACTAGGGTTTGTGGTCTCGAGTGGGATGTGGAATGACCGAAATTTTTTTCAAAAAAAATTAGATATTAAATAAATAAATTACTTCATTAAATCTAGAAATGGGCTCATGGGTTGGACCAATGCTCGAATAAATCACCCAAATTTTGCATAATTATGAGTTCCTAAGGGGTACAAATGGATATGTAGTGGTTTGAATAGGTCAAGAGAGGCTACATGAGAATATTAATGGGTGGAAAATGTTAAAAATGAAGGACATATAGAGGAAAAAATTTTGGTTTTAAATCTGGAAATGGGATCAGGGTTTGGAACAAATCTTAAATAAACCACCCTTTTCTCCAAAAATTATTGGGAACCCCCCCCCCCCTAAAACAAATAAATAGTATAAAGTACATGAAAATTTACTTTAAAATAATTCATGGATGTTAAAATTAATGTGAAAAATGGGTCTCGGTGACAGCATAGACACCCAACCTTAACATTTTTGTTGAGTCCTTTCCCTCTAGGTACCACCAGTTGCCCTAAAGAAACATGGTCCCACCATCAGGCCCACCCTCATGCCAAAACGGTTCATCTGACTAGCGACAGTCCCCATGAGCCAACACATGTCCTTTATAGTGTGTATTTTCCCCAATTACACACACCCTAAGAATTTCTCATAAGGTCACCCATCTTGATCAATACTCCAAGACAAGCACACTTAACTATGATGTTCTAATTAGATAGGCTCCCTAAAATGAATGTGCACCTAGTTGACATGAGCCATATAATTTAGTCATTTAAACCTTTATCATTTGGGGTGTTACATACCCCCCCCCCCAGAGCACAGTATCCTCATTGTGGTACCTAAATCTCAACCAAAGAAGTGCACTACACTTAAGGCTAGGTTCCTCCTCTAATACCAAATGTGTCAATTGTGTCCCGGTGACAGCACTAACACCCTGCCGTAACAAGGCTGTCAGGTCCTGGCCTGCCAGGTACCACCAAATGCCCTGCAGACATGTGGTCCCCACTATGGGCCCCACCCACATGCCCAAATGGATTGTCTGAGTAACAAAATTTCCCATAGTCAAGCACATATCCTTTCCAATGTGCTTTTTCCTCACTCACACACACCCTGAGAACATCCTAGAAGGTCATCCATCTTGATCACTACTCCATGCCAGGAAGGTTTAACTGTTCAATTCTAATCATATAAGCTCTTAAAAATGAGCGTTCACCTTGTTGACATGAGTCGTATCATTTAGTCATTTAACAAATTTTCATTTGGCGGTATTAAAATTCAGTTGAATATATACATATTTTATTATTTGTTTCCACTAAGATCGACATATACACCCTGAGTGGTGGATCAGCATAGATTATTATTTTAAGATGACAAAATGTTTCTTTTTACACATTACTTTTTAGGGATAATGGATAACACTCTTGATCCATATCTTGGTATTAATTCAAGAAATTATAAACAAGGAAATAATGAAACAACATAACACTTGTTTCAATAGGGTTCACTCACAATTCTTGGTATATCAATAAATATATTATGGTTGGTATCCCATAGAAACATGGTTGATCCTTTATTATCAAAATCAGCAAATAGATGGAGAAAAAATTCATAAACCAAAAAAATAATATTCACAACACCAACATGAAATATAAATCACCAACATAAAACATCATAGACATTGGTGATAACTATATATATACATCCATGCCCAAATTTTGCAAGCTTCTCCAAGAAGTTAGATCCCCATGATTATTAATGTCACTATTAAACTAAATAGACATGATTTTCCTCCTTGACATTGTAAGAATATAGTGGCTACCTCTTACACATAAATTTCTTAATGTCATGTATGTTTTACTCCTCTTCCTCAAGAAAATTTAAACCTAAGACAAATGATATATAACCATATATTCAATTCAATATTTTACATATGATATGTTAATAAAATAATTTAATCTCTCACAATTCACTCTCTACTTCATGTCTCTTAGATATGTAATTAATAAAAGAAAAAATCTCTCAAAATATTATATTCTTTAAATATTATTTAATATATAAATACCATAATGATTTTTATTAATATTGTTACATAATTTTTCATTTCGAAATTCCCCTTTAATATTGATATCATTGTCACTTCAATCAAACAAAAATTTGTATTGATCTTCACTTCACATTACAACATATGAGAATTATTTTTATCTTGTTTTAATTTTATGGATATCTAAATGATATAAATACATAAATAGTTCCACAATAGTAAATAATTTAACTAATTAATCAGAACTATAGAATAATAAAAATTTCCATTTTCAATGAAAATTGAACCCCTAACAATGACTTCCCCTAAATTCTTGTAGCTTCTTCTACGATTGTACTCATTTTATATGTCATAAAATTCTTCTCATTATAATCTCTATGAATTGTCTTCATTATTTATACAAAAATTTGGAATCTTCTTTATATAAATATTCCGAAATAAGAGAAATTGTTTATTCATATCAATGTATACTTGCACAATTAACTACAAAATTTACATATTTAGATTAATAAATAATTACATATAGAATAAAATTTAAATTTATTTATTATGATTATTATGTCCTATAGAAAATGTTTAAATATTTATTAATTATGTTGTGATTATTCTAGCAGGAGTAATATAATCTTATAAGTGGTTATGTTTTATCATAAATATATGTCGAATACATCAAATGCCTGTGATATCTAGAAATATTTGTTTGCACATCTTCATTTTAATATTAGGTAGTAAAAGTTTAATCTTACATATGTTATTTATCAAATTTTTTAACATAAATTATATTTTTTTATAATAATGTATTCTTACGTATGCTCTTAGATTTCAACATTTCTCTTATATATCATTAATGTTATCCTATATATTCTTCGGGAAAATATTACACACCCCATCCTTTTTTTAGCACTTCTTAAATATAATCCAATAGATCTTATATATCACAGTATATTTCATGAATCACTATCACTAATATTCATAAATACTATTCCACATTCTTATACATTAAAATTTATTTTTTCTGATCAAACAGTCACTTCTACTTATGCTTTGGTCAATATCTGAACATAATTATGTAACCATGTGATATTATAATTCCACATTAATCTTTCATGAATTTTTTATGAAACTTCCTTTTAATAATTCATAAATGAATTTTAATTTGATATATGTTAGATTTAATCCCACAAAGATGTCATTAATTTTTTTCACTCTGACATATATACATATATCCTTAATTATTCATCCACGACCTTGTTTCATTAAAAACATTTCGAATTATCCTATAAAAAATATTTATTTAATCTTAACAAACACAATTTTTTAAAATTATATATTAATCTTATCTATTCCTATCTACACTAATTTATCCCATATTATCTCTCTGTTAATATGACATACACAAAAAAATATCATATTTATTCTTACATATTGATTTCTTTCAAAGTATAATCAAAATATGAAACTTAATCATTTTGAAAACTAATATCCTTGCTTATAATGTAATTTAAAAAATAATTAGCATATTTGATTATCTCAAAACACAGTACAATACTTCAAAAAAATTATCACACCTCCTGAACTCTGGTAATATTGATTTCCAAATAATTTGGAACATTTTATACTCCATCATTTTCAAATGATGTCAAAAATTCATTAGAACATATTTTCAATCATTGTATTTAGAATATTATACATTTTTTTCACCACATCTTAATCCATGAAATATAAAAATATAATAATTAGGGTTTATTCCCATTATTAATAAAGAAATATCTATTTGCTTTCGTCCATTAACAAAACTCATAGACCACATCCATGACCTTAATATATACATATTATTTAGAGTAATAAAATATATATATATAATATCACAACATATCAAATATATTGTAATACATTGGTATATTCACTATGTAATTTTTTAAATATCCCAATATTTATACTCAAAATCCTTCGATACCAGGGAATGGATCTTTAATAATTTACCCAACATGAGAATATAAAATGGGTACATGAAAAATTATACTTCATAATATACTCTAATAATCATATGTTTACATCTTGGAGAAGTAAAAATAAATACACAAATTTCCATTTATTTTAACAATTTTCTATTTGGATTTTTATTCAATACCCATATTGAAATTTCATTTCAATATTTTCTTTAATAATTTTATTCCATCAGAATTCATAAAATAAATACAATGGTTGATATATAAATCACATTTCTTCAATTAATATATTCTATGTACAATTTTATAATGCTCGGTGTAGAAAAAAATTACTAATTTACATCCATTTAATATAAAATACATATATAATATTTTCCATTGAGTTGACCAAATCATCCCACTAAAATTACAAATTTATTATTATAAAATATGTTTTAGAAAATTATATATTTTTTAATTATAATTATTCAATACATTCATGAAATATTTATAAATATTAAATTATATTTTGTGAAAATTTTCTTATATGTGCTATAAATTAATGGGTAAAGTCTATTAGCGTCATCATAATTATTAATATTTTTGTCAAATAAATACAAAATATAAATGGTTTGGATTAGTTTTGTGATTGATACATCTAATTGATGTAACTTGGTCACTATATGTCCACTAATACCGCACTCCCTATACATCTATATCCATCAATTAACAATTCTAAGAAAAAACACATAATATATATTTATATACATATTTGATAAAAATGAGGTTCTCAATATAATATTAAAAAGAATAAAATGGTTGAGAGTTTCTTATCAACAATGATTTTTTTGTACCAATTATGTGTTAACACATCACGCATTAGCCCATATTTTTAATTTCTATATAATCCTTATGTAGAAAGGTTTCTTTTATATATTTTAAATCTCATATTGTTATATTAAAATATTCATATTATTAATTAAATGAAAAATATACCATAATTCTTGGTTTATTATAATCTGAAACGATTCTTATGTTTGTTTTATGATTTAACAATATTTGGATACATTTCTATATTGCATTATCTTTTAATAGATATTCTCACGAATACATGTGGTGTCATTTTTAAAACCACTCATGCAATTTTTTTATCATGTGAAATTTCATATTTTCTCATTAATTTTTTTATATTATGCTATTTTCGTCATTCAATACTTTTTTTTTTAATTTTAAATATACCTATAATCAATGATTACATAGGATCCTTACCAAATTTGATTATATATATGTGTTCTCTTGAATATACATGTTCCCATTTTTTAGAAAATTCATTTGAGATTAAAATTGCTATTTATGAATTTTATCCACCAATTCTATCCTCTTATTTATTTCATTTATCAATTCAAATCACTATTTTTTTATAATGCTTAAATAGAAAACTTTATTGAATATTTTTTATAATGCATGTTATATCCCCTTTTTCATAGTATAATTAGTTATTTCATTATTTGGTGTAACATCATTCTTATTTATCATGGTTTTATTTTTTTAAAAGGTTTTCAACATTTATCACATGGAAATGTCAATTTTATAAATATCATTCATTATCATCATATCTTATGGCCTTATTTCTTTAAATTCTTTCAGATAATGTTTTTTCATTTTAACATTCATCGATACTCGCAATGATAACATTGGTTAAACATTTCGTAGGAAATATCTAAGATTAAAAAAATATACTATTAAATTAATTGTAGTTTAATTAATTTGGGTACATATAATCCAATATGATTTATCCCTCATAATTTTGGTTTACTATTCAATCAATAATTTAAAAATATTATAGAAATCCATAACCTGGTCCCTCAACATTTTACCACACCCATAATTTCCCAATAATTATTATTCCATCTAAAAAATTATCTATCCAACTTGAGTAACATTTTTGTTGGGTAACTCTATACATTAATGGATATTTAGTTCTGTGAAAAATATATCTACCTATTCTTATATACACCTATGAGATAGTGGTGGCATCTCCCCTTTATATTAACTTGTTATTTTTTGATAATTTTTCACTATAACTGAAAAATATCATCACAAAAAAATGAAAAAATATTCTCAATGGAAAATACGACCAATTTTATTTGATCGTGTTGTACATTTATTTTTTAATAATTTCAAGAACTTGTTTACACAATATATAGGCCTTTTAACACACATATATATTAATTATAAGAATCTATGGAATAAAATATTATCATAGTTTGTGTAATTTATTGATTATAAAATTGGAATTAAAGATAAAAAAACATCATGATTTGAATACTAAATTGATATTAAATGCGATAAAAATTTCTAAACATTCATTAATTTTCCATTCATGAGTTTTTTGTCAGTATTACAATTATATATCATAGATTTTCAAGGATTATTAATTCTATTTGATTTGATTCCTATTCATGAATCCTTGAAAATACTCATTTTGTTTAGTGCATGTATATTCTCCTCAAGCCCTACCATAAATTTTTTTTATGAAGCATTAATTTATCAAATTCCATTATAGTTTTTGACTAAAAATCATAATAATCATATTTAATGAACATTGGTCTCAAAGTTATTATTGATGCTAATATATGTCAATATATTGCTTCAGGTTCTTCCTAAATTCTGATTAATTATAATTCCAGTAGGGAAAATCATTCTACATGTTTCAAAAATATAAAAAAATAGATGATAATTTATTCAATAGTATTCTATCGTTTTCATTCTAAATAACCACATGAATAAAAAAATTAATTAAATATATTATCCATTTTTATAGTTTCTAGTAAATAGGAATCCTAGAATGAAATGTATGTTACCTTCTCAACCTATTAAAAGATTGGATCTCCGGTGGTTTAATTTTCTTCAAACATTTAATTAGGCTATTTTTCCATAATACATTAAATAATATTTATAGGAATTATTTATTATTGCTTCATATTGATGTAAATATTCCTTCCTCATTTCAAATTATTGATGTTTTCATCAACATTATCAAATAATTATTCTTTAAATCTACCTATTTCTATGATATGAATTAATTTTAGGAATGAAATTTCAAAACAACTCCATGTATTTAATTAATTATTATTTTCAGAAGAAAAAATGGTAAATGTAAATTATTAAAATGATTAAATATAATTATAGAGAGAACAAATTTTTATTGTAGTTGGTATTATACCAAGATAAATTAAGATTCACTTAGTAGGGAGGCGTGATAAATTAATCATAATTCATTGAAAATGTTAAAATTTTTATTTTATCCTTTATACCAATTTTGGTTATTAGATAACACTAATTTTATCTGAGGAAATATGTGAAAAAAGATAAACAGGAATAGAATAAAAAATGAACATATATTTTTATTAGGTTCACTGCATGTTTTTAAGATAAACTTAACTGTATTTTGGTTCTAATTACACAAAAAAGTTGATACTTTATTATCAAAATTAAGAAGTCATATTGATAAGATATAACCATTTAACCTTGATCAAAACCAAGTAACATGAATAAACCCCACAACCATATGAAATCAAACATTTACTACATCATATATATACGAAAAAAAACCATAATTTTACAATGATAATAAGATTCATCTTGTTCCATCATGAATATATATCACTATGACAGTGAAAGTATCCAATAGAATAAATGTGAATGACCATCTTTCACAATAGTGTAGAATAAATTATAGTACCTCTTATACAATAGTATACTCAAGTAGTATATATGTTCATATTTTTAATTCTGAAATTTAATACATAAAATTATTGTTAGATAACTCCCACCCCTCTCTAATTCATTTTCAATAACTTTAAAAAGTGAATATTTAATTGTAGTGTTGGAAAAATAAACCTTATAGTTCTCCAACAATAGTCAATGATATGTCTAGAATACAAGTAAGATTATATCTGTATCATAATTTATAAAAATATTATTCTATATATAAATATAAAAAATAAATAGAGAGAATATTTTTCTATAAATATACATATTGAAATTCCATTTAAATACTAACATAATTACCACCTCATTAAAACCACTATATTCTCTATATTTAGTTTTCCTTCTACGTCACCAAATTTTTTTAGAATGAAAAATAAATTTTCATTAAACAAAGATATATCCAAAAATAATCCACCTTAATTATCCTTTTAAATAATAAATTATAGCTGTAAAATATTTTAGAATATCAATTATATAGTTAAAAATACAATATATTTGATATTTCATAAATCACATCCTCTTCCTCTCAATATATTAATAATTTTATTATTATTATTAAATTATCCATGAATATAACCTCATTATTTAAACCAATGTGTAGATACTCATTTCATTCCCAATTCCCGAAAAACTAATAATAAAAATTAGAATCATTTTCATGGTTATTTAAAAAAAATATTTGTAGATTGAATGCTCCATTCAAGTTGTAATTTTATCATCCATGTCTTAAAACTATTTCAAAATGAATCAAAACTAGTTTTAATTATAATGATTTATATATAATAGTTATCAACTTAAACATCCTGTAATTTTTTTTACTATTCATCAATAAATTATATATTAATGTAACATGAGAGTAAGATGTTTCAATGATGCCTATTTAAAATATTACATTACAGATACACAACATCCAGAAACGTTGATTTGTTATTATGTATCCTCATATTAATCTTATATAGTAGTAAATTAATAATTCATAACATCATTAGTATCATTCATAAAATTAGATATATTTTCCCCAAAAAAATTTAGCCTTTTGTGTCCCCTATGATTTTTGAGTTATATAAAAATATAATCTTATTTCACTTATGTATGCTTTGGATAGATCTTATGTATCTCCAAAATGTTCATTATTCCTCTAATTTTTCATCCAAATTATCTTTTTTTAAAAGTAACTTTCGAAATTCATCATCTAGTTGAATCATCAAAACACTTCCTTAGACAAATACATTTTGATTTACTATCCATATTAGGATTATATTTCAAATTACGCATCTATTTATTAACATTGAAGATATATAATTTCATTGAGTAATTTTCTGATTATTATTAAAAAATTTGTTGTTATAATCATTCAAGATAACAGTACATATGTCCATTATATTATTATGTAGATTAGAATAGAAAATATTCTGAATTAATAAATATATACTTACTCTATAGTATATCTTTTCTTTAAGATTTAATTTTTTAGAAATTTGTTGCCACAAAAATACTCATAAAATACTAAAAATCATATAGAAATTACAAAAATATGCTTATGAGAAATCTCCAAGATGAAATGAAGATAAATTATCCAAGGATCTATTTAATCTTACATATCACTTGATAAATCAATGTTATTGTATCATACATAGAACATCATTTTAGTAAATCCTATATATTTATTAGTTTATTAATTTCATCAAAATAAAAAAATACATAGTCTAGGGATCATAAATAAAGGCATGAATATTTATTTAAAAGTTACATTATACCCATTAATTCATATCTTAAGACATCAGGCATGTTTAAAGAATTATCAAAATGCCATAATATTTATGATATATTTTTAAAAAATAACATTTGTAAACATCATTCTTTTAATATAAACTCAAAACATCTTGAATAATAATTTTTTATAGTTGTATCAAAAATTTTAGAAACAATTTATTTAATTAGACATATCAATATCCAAGAAATATATATAAATACATATATGTTCTAGTATTTATACGTGCTAATATCAATAATTAATCGAACAAATTTATTCAATATTTAAAGTATATTCATATCTTCTACAAACCATCATAAAGATATTATTTACAATGATTAATTATCCACAGAAGATATTCACATATTCAGAATATTTTTCTATAAATATATATTCATTTATAATATTTTTATTTTATCAATATCCAAAATTAGATACCTTTGACACATGTGAATTTATCTCCAATTATATATCAAATGGTAACATATCATTGGGGTATGTAAATAATCCAAGCATCAGATCTTATCTGAAAAATTCATTTTGATATCAAGGATTATTGAAAAAAATAAAACACGTATCTAATGATTTAATCTGATATATTATATAAAAGTAGTGTATTAAATACTAAATTTAATTTTAGGTTTTTCATGATTTTTTTGAGTTTGTGTTGATTTTTTTCAATGATATTGGTAATAGGACTGTTTATTTTTTATGGTTATCATGTAATAACAAACGTTTTTATGACTCATCACTTAAATTTGATTTATTTCTATTTTCAAAATTCACACAAACATTTACAATGATTAAATTGTATAACTATAATTATAAAGAACCTAATTCTTGTTTTAACACATAATTGTTATTAGAATCGATGTATTGTCCAAAGGAATTGAATTTAAGAGGATATATTTTAACATAGCAGACATGTTTTCAGAAATTGGATATGATTATTGGAAATATTAACTAAGGCATGGATACTGTTTTTATTATATCTGTCATGTAATGATTTGTTTTATATTATGGTTCATGATACTATATAATTGTTTTGGTTTCTTATGAAATGAAATACCATTCAATAACCAATCCTATATTGATTAGCATGATATCTAAACATCTGGAAGAAAAAATGTTGATTTATAAATTTTAATAGTAATTTTTAAATTATATTAAAAATAAACATTAAAAAATAATGATTTATTTAAGGTGAAAAAGTAGGATTGAAATAGTTTATCATTTTATAATGTTTAATTTTTTTATATTTGGTGTCCATGGACAGTACATACTACTGCAATTAGGGGGTGAATCTGGGGTAGAAAAAACACTAACTCTCAAACAATGAGATTACCACCAATAGTTATTGTTAAATGATCTTAATAGTGATAATATTATTATAAGAAATTGGGTAAGAATGAACACACATAGACCCATGTGTTCAAATAGGGTTTACTCACCCTTTTATTTGGTGGATAATCTTGTTTAGATGGTATGTTAGTATGATATACTCTATAATACCAAATATAGAATCGAAATAATATAGATATTGTATGTAGTATCTAATGACGCTCAACAATCAAGAGTGGGGTGAATTTTATTCTTTAAAAAATTCATATGGAACTTTTAAAGATGGTTATGTTTAATAAGGTTAAACAAGGTAATTCACAAAACCTCTAGTTCTACACACTTTCTTGATTCTAAAAATATGATTCTGAGAATGTAATTCTGAAAATATGGTTCTAAAAAATGAAACTTAATGAAAGATTACAAGTATAAAGATTCTACCTTAAAACGTATATAATATTAATAAATCAGAGTACATGTATAAGGAAGTATAAGATAGGTATAATTTCCTCAAAATATAAAAATATAGTGGAAAACGTGTAACAAAACAAGTAACAAGTAGTAAATCTTTTAACCAAAAGAGAAGGGTATCCAACAACCTTGGATAAAGGTCCCTTGATTAATACTTCCATGAAAGTCTGTCTTACCCAAATCAGGGTAAGCCCTTGATACGAAGATCAGAGTTTGTCTTGCAATCCCCAAAATCCCTCAACTTCAAGGTAGTTATCACCTCTGGTTTCCTTTGCAAGGAAGCCCTTAACTTCAAGGTAGTCATCACCTCTATCTTCCTATCCCCAGAAGCACTCAATTTACAAAACTACAATCGAAGATTCACAAAGAAAATATGAACAAGAAGTTCTATATGCACAAATCAATGAACGTATCTCTCTAGAAATCACTTCAACAACAAGTAATCTCTAGAGTCATAGAACAGTGTCAAGCTCTTTCAAATGATCTCCTATTTATAGGCACAACACCAATGGTCAGCTCTCTCTTCAAACAATCATATTTTTATTTTAATTTTGGAGAGACATGTACACGTGTCACTCAAACAATGGTTAATTAGTCACTGAATGCACGAAATCATTTTTTGGAAAAAAAAAGTGTAAGAAAAAATATGGTTACTTAACCAAAATCAAATCTTCGGAATGTAAGAAAATAAAAGTTCGTAGTATAACCAAAAAACATTCAGTTTCTATAATACAAGGATATTCAGAATCTGTTTTCTATGGAATTTGGAACATGAACTCTATAGAATTTCGGATTCTGGATTTCAATGAAATTTGGAATCTTACTAAACAAGAATTTGGAACCTGAACTTACAAAGTTCAGAGTCAGAGTTCAGGAGAATTTGGAGTCAGAACTTACAATGTTATGAGTCAGCTTTCATTAGAATTTGGAATCAGAACATAGAAGAGTTCGGAGTCTGAATTCATAGAACTCGGAATCTGAACTTAGAAGAGTTCAGAGTCTGAATTCAGAGAAATCAGATTCATAACTCAGAATATTTCACAGTCTAAATTCATATAAATCAGAGTTATAACTCAGAAGAGCTTGGAGTATAAATTTAGAGAACTCGGAGTCAGAGCTCAGAATATTTCAGAGATTGAATTCTGAGAAATCGGAGTCAGAACTCAAAATGCTCTTTATCAAAGTATTATACGATTCAATGGATTTAGATATGAAATTAAATTTTACACTTAGACAAGATTATGAAAAATGAGAAACATTGTGAGGATAAATTTCCATGGGGAAGGAAAATTCTCCTTATATAAGTAAATGATAGGGTGAAATGAAGTTTTCCTTGAGATAAAGTGTTTGTGATTTTCAAAAAAAGTAGAAATTGTAAATTCATAAGGAAACCTTATTTACTCGAAAATATGTCTCAAGTATGAAGGAATGGAAAAGTCATAATGAAAAAATTATTGAATCAACAATCTCCCCCTTTTTGGAAAGCACAAACATCCTTACAAAAAGAATACAAGGACTTAGAAATATTTTTCTAAACTTTGAAATAAAACTTATCTCCCTTTTCTCATGAAAAAAGATGAATACAATTAACTCCCCCTTGGGCTTTGAAACACTAAGGATAATATTTTGGATTTCTAGAATGATATTTTTCATTATCTTGATTACAGAAATATCTGTAATCAAAACTCCACCTTAGATAAACTCCCCCTTACTTAGGGATATTTCTTCTTTTCTTAGTATTATTTTTCCTTTCTCCCCCTTTCTGATTTTCGAAAATAATTTGAGGGAATGAAAAAGAAATTATAGTACCTGAAATATTAGAATAAATCATGAAAACAAAAATGAGTAACCAAAATTTCATTAAGATAGGAAATATTTGTACAAGGAATGAATACACAAAAGATCAGATTGGAACTATTTTCCTTCCATCTCCTTGGGTATCTATTTTATCACTATGGTTTTCATCTTTTTTAGTTCCTTGTGGGCTTCCTCATCTTGGATAATGAGATGATCTTGATCCTCAGCATTATTCTCTAAGGCCATGACCTTCTCTTCCTGAGGCTTGAGAGATTCTGCATGAGCCTTCATCAGTTCATCTTGCTTAAGAAGCTTCTCTTCGATCTCGATTCGAAGATCCCTTTCTCTTTTCTAGCTTTGAGCAGAAGAATATAGCTTCCCATTCAGATCCTTTACCTCTTGAATCCGAGTATTCTGCTCAAGAGTTAAGATGTCAAATGCTTCAACACACCTTGAATAAAAAACGAATTCAGTATCCATGGTGATGGATAAGTGTGTAAAACATGAGGCCGGTTTAAAGAACTTCTTCATTAACTACGATACCCACAAAAAATCCTGTAAGAAAGTGATTAGCTGGTCAAATAAAATAGTTGAAGATTTGAGAGGGCTTGATTTTCCTCAAATAGAGTCATGAGATCCTTTATTTCACTATCTCCATTATCAAAATCTTCCTTAACCTCATGTTGAAAAAAATCAATCCCTCTCAAATCTTCAACTATTTTCTCCGACCAGCTAATCACTTTCTTACAAGATTTTTTGTGGGTATCATAACTAATGAAGAAGTTCTTTAAACCATCCTCAAGTTTTACACACTTATCCATCACCATGGATACTGAATTCGATTTTTGATTCAACGTGTGTTGGAACATTTGACATCTCGATTCAATGCTTGGAAAGATCGAAATGGCGTCAACAAGCTTCTTCAATGATTGAATGACGGAATCATGTCCTAGGGATGATGATTCATAATCTGAGACCTTGCTTGCTGAGGGATCTTTCTCTAGCTCGACAAGCTTCCTCTTAGAATATATACCAACATCCTTATTCTTTAAAACAACTTTAGTAGGTGTATCCTCAACCACATGTTTCCCCTTATCAGTTCTCTTTAAATCTTTGTTATCCTGAAACTCATGTTTGCTGTCAGACAGCTGAACAATTATATCTTCATCTATCTTCTCCTTCTCAGCTCTGACCTCAACATCTTCAGGATGAATGAAAGGTTGATTATAAATTTCTTCCTCAGATAACTTGTTCACTTCATCTTCATCCTTATCATCTAATACAGGAGTAGAATTATTTGAAGATTCGGCTTGTGATGTTCGGATTGACATTTTCTCGGATGGGCTTTATCTCCCAATGCAAATTTTTTTTATTTCCAAACACTTTTAAGGGAAAGTGAGAACCCTCACAAATTACCTATTTCGATACCAAAAGATACAATGGAATCTTTGAAGAATAGTTTTAGTTGTTTGGAATCATCCTCCCTTAACAATATCCAAGGGATAGATTGTACTAGGAGTCCAGACAGTCCTTTGAGATTCCTTCATAAAGATGTGCCTAGTTCTCCCAAGTTTGTCTGCATTCCTCCTTGTTAATATTCCTCGTCTTGAATCCACTAACCAATATGATGGTCTTCTTATCAATCCACTCACCTTGCTCTGTATAAGTAGACACCTGAAGTGGTATTATCTTCATAGATGACTTAAAACCCAGTTCATCCTCAATCTGTTCATTTGAGTTCAAAAGAAGATCCATATCTTCCAACAACTATGATACTTGTTTCTGATGGTCTTTAGGGTAGCCTGCCTTATGATGTTTCCCAAGGTCAAACAGCCCCGTAACCCTTGTGGGAACGACAGGAACCACAACCACATATCCTTCATACACTGGGTCATTGGGGATGTCAGCCTCCACATGCTAACTATTCATGATGGAATTACCTTCCGAGCGTAGGAGTCATGAGAGGAACCTTACTCTTAAAAGAATCTCTAGTAATTAGAAGACTAGGTATTTAAGAGTAATCCATTCTACGTCGATCCCTCCTATTGTTCGTAATGAAGCCGTCTGAATCAATAAATTTGGTCTTTCCCTTCTCTGAGGAGGATCTAATGTAGTCTTCCACTATATCCAATTCATTGTACTCAACAAAATATGAGGTCTCATCCACTTACTTTGAAGCACCTTCCTTATCCACCAAAGTATACTCTTCATTATCCATTCCTCCTACTCCTTCATTAGCATGCCCATCCTCTTCCCCTAACACTGCAAATCGGTCATGAAAAGACACATAAATTCCCCCCGATTGAAGCTTTGCAGTCTATGAACTTCTATCCTTCTTGACCTACATTTGATTATCTGAAGCTCCTGTCTGATCAAGCCCTCGACCCAGAAATTGGAAACCTGCTGGGATGCCCTCCTAGGGAAAGAGCTGAGAAGCCTCACCAGTGGCTTTAGCCGCGTTGGCATCCTCTGCCAACACCAGAACATTTTTAACGCCCCGACCCCAGTTATCCGGAGTCGGTGCATTATTACATAACATTGACATGATCACAAAAAAGATCAAGTCTCGAAAGACCAATTAGTTTAGTATCCTTGGAATAACTAGATACATTCATAAAGTTTACATTACATCCTAAAATGAAAAACTACAACAAAATAGTCTCCATATTCTAAACTCTTATCCCCTCATACTATCCATGTAGGTCATTCGTAAAATACTTCTTCACATCCTGGGAAAAATAAAACATAGAAAGGGGTGATCTCAAATGCCCAATAAGGATAAAAATATAGAGGAAAATTTCATAAATAAGCATAAACATTTAAGGCAATGTATAACTAAATCAAAATCCTTTTAAAACATGAACATAATCATAATATGGTAGAAATAAAATGAAATAATGCCATATACTTATTCACATGGATATTCTAGTAGTTGAATAATCACATGAAATATCAATAACCACTTTCATAATGATGGAATGCATAATCCCAGACTATCATAACCAGATAGCCAAGGCCTCGTGCCAAGACTACAAATAAGATTTTGTCAAGGACTTGTTCCAAGACACTAGTTTGTGTCATGAGACCTAACGATGCATCGAGGATCTATAGCGGGCTCCACCCATCACTTACTAAGTCCAACACATTCCCATATGAAAAGGTTTAAACATAACATAAACATTCTTATTAAAACTAGCATACGAAATGTCCATACTTTCTCCATAAACCATGAATGGTACAAAAATAACACATCCAGATTCAAACATATCACAAAACATTCAATACAATACAAAGGTTTTGTATCATAATAAATCAACTTCAAATAATCTTAAAATCCACCAAAGGATGTTGACATAGATGAAATCAAAACTATTTGAGAGAAATATCTCTTTTTTCGAAATCATTGAAAAGTCACACATTTATAAATGAAGTAATTTAAAAGAGATTTTTGAATCAAAGTGTCCCATACCACTTTGAAACTTTTGAAAATAAATATCATTTAAAAACATTCATGTCCATATAAAAAATCCATAAATCATTTTGAAAACATGGACCCTAATTAAAAATATTTAGAAAGCTAAATCTTTAAAACATGTAAAATTATGATCTTGATAAAGAGTACCTTTCACAAATTCTTAACATATTCATTTTGAAATCATTTAAAAGTCACATAATTATAAAATAAGACATTTACTTTTAAATTATTCTTATAAGCATGTAATGGATACGTCGGTAATTTTATAACGGCGGAAAATAACCGCACCCTCCGTATAAGTTAAAAAAAGACATTCTTACTTTAAATTTGAGGAAAAGGTTAAAAATTAACTTATTTGGAAAACGACGGAAAGATTCCTTTGAAAACACATAAGGGTGTTAATTAATTTAACCCATTTTCTAGTAAATTGTAAAAATGTTTTAAATTTATTTTTAAGAAACATGGATGTGGATGATAAAGAGATCCCAGTAGATAATAACGTATAAACAACCTCGGATAATGAAGAGATTGTGAAATAAATCCTTACCTTGTACTTTTCCTTGGTTGGGGTAGGTTAACCTCCTATATAATGGTGAAATAATTGTTATTAAATTATACAAGAATCATACACATTAATAAGATATCATATATGATTTTTTAACATTTCTTTGTTAATAATATCTTAGTATTATCGTCATTTCACGTGTTAACTTACTCGTTTTCTTTCATATGTTTTGTTACATAAGACATGTTTGTTATGGATAGGTTGTAACTTATTCATATCCAGTATGATATAATGTCCTTAAATACTATTATTAATCATCAAATGATAATAATACTTGAATTGATACGACGGAGAATGAATCTCATCGTGTTCGTGGAGACGGTAGTCTATACATATGTACGAGCGACAATATCATCCTTTTGATATTAGAATAATATATAATTGGATGTTATATCATATATAAAGAATAATTATCATGTTATATTTATTATTTACATGAATTACACATCATAATTATACCCATACAAATAATAATTTATTGAATGACAATTACACCACGACGTGGATACGGTAAGCCGTACATACGCATGTATGGTGACATGTCATTCAAAGGATGGATAGAATACTGAATATGGTTGTACCATATTTATAATAACATCATAGTATATATAAGATACTAGAGTTATTATTTTATAATGGGAATAAAAAAGAAAGAAGAAGTTGAAGAAGAAAGGAACTTGAAAAAGGGTGGTGAAAACATTACCTCTTCTTCGGTTCTTCATTTTGATTTGATCAAAATGGATCCATAATATGGATTTATTATCAAACTAAGTCTTCTAGGTTGTATTGATGGAAGTTTAGAGAGTATTTGGGCAGGTTTTGGACAAACCAAAAGGCTTTGAAAGTGTGAAGAATTGGTTAGAAGGTGTGTCCTTTTATAAGTGGGAGGAGAGGCACCTGAGGAAAATCTAGAAATATTATTTTATAATAAATTCATATTAGGTTTCTAATGGCTCCAAAGTGGATTATATAATTATTAAGGTGGGTATAGGTAGAAAACCACTCAAAAAATAGAATTTAAATAGGATTGGGTCATTATATTAACCTTATGTTTTTGTTTTAACTCTTAGTTAATTAGTTTGACCCCTACCATGTCACTTTGTATTTTTATATTATATAGTTAGTAAATTTAATATATACATACAAGTGACCTCAAAATGGTTCATTAATGATACAACAATAATTATATAAGTCCTTTGGCCGAACCTTAGGTTTTTTAGAATAGAATATAAATTAATAATATAATATATTTTTAAAAAACTCATTTATGTCGATTTTGATACTACTAAATTATTGATTTTTTTAAAGTCATTAAAACTTTATTAATTAGAAAAAAATTCATTTAAGCAATCCTATCATGTAATATTAACCAATAAAGTTCGTTTATGTCATCAAAACGTTCAAATTATATTTATTTTAACATTTATAATAACAATTATTTGATTCTTTCATTAATAAGGAAAATAATGCATCATTATTGTGTCATATATATTTGTACTGTTTCAATGTCTAAAAATTATAAATAAACTATAATTATGTTGGAAATATTTTTATCTTTCTAATGAATATTTATAATCGAAAATATAACATATATAACCCTATGTAAATTGTTTTTTCTAAATGATATAAGTTTATGTCATTTTTGTATTTACTTTATCTTAATTAAAATAAAGTGTCCCTATCACCTACAAGTGGCACCATGGGGTCCCAAAAATAGACCCAAATATGCCCATGGTCGGACATGTATCCAAGAATAAGTTTAGGACACGTTTTAGGGAAATTTATTAATATTATAATATTATTTTTCAACACTTATTTACAGGATTTACCCTTTAACCATGGTAAATAAAATTTTTACCGAAGTAATTATTCAAAATGTCTAAAAATAAAATTTAGCTATTTACACAATTTTTATATCCTGATTCCAAATATGGAATCCATTTTTCCAAATTAAAAACACAAAAGTAGTAGAAATTAATTTAAAATTAATTCCCGCTATCAAAACAAAAAAGCGTGTTTTTAAGATATAATAACTATCAAAAGATTGACACTTGTTTATGTCCGGTTTAATTGTGAAATTATGTCCAATGACCAAAATTGTATTAAATTATTATAATATATTCTAAATATACTTTAAAACCACTCAAATTAATAATTAATCACTATTAATTATTTTGATTAAAAATGTTGTTTCTAAATAAAATTTATTAATTTTCACTATTCATTAAAATATAAAAGTTATCCAAAAAGTAGCAAATTTTCACCCTAGGATAAATTCAATATTTAGAATCAAAAAATTAAGTCTTTTTTGAGAGATAAAATTTATAAAATTTCAAAAATTAGGTATTACTATTCATAACTGCTGGTTTGATTGGTTGTGGTGTGTGTTAGAACTCGATGTTGCGTACAACACGCGCTACTGTATTATTCAAAGGGAAGCGTACCGTGGAATCTTGGGGTGTTACATTATCTCCTACTTCAAATAATTTCAACCTCTACATTTCTAGAATACTACTATATGAAAAGAATCAGGTGGTTCTTCATCATAAGTTCCTCAAGTTCTCATGTTGCCTCTTCCATCTTATGGTTTCTCCACAAAACTTTTACCAGACGAGTCATCTGGTTTCTCATTACTTGTTCTCTCGTATCAACAATACTGACGGTCTCTTCGCAGTAAGACATATCGGGTTCCAGTTCTAATTCCTCATAGGTGAGTACATGCATTGGGTCAGGCATTTATTTTCTCAATAATGATACGTGGAACACATCGTGAACTTTAGAGAGATTTAGCGGCATTGACAAACAGTAAGCTACAACCCCAATTAATTATAGAATTTTGAAAGGACCGATGTACCTGAGACTCAATTTACCATTCTTGAAAAAACATATAACTCCATTCCATGGAGATACATTTAAGAAAACATGATCTCCCACCTAAAATTCCAAATCCTTTCTTCGGTTGTCAGCCTAGCTCTTCTGCCTACTTTGAGAAGCTTTGATGTGGTTTGGGATTACCTTCACCTTTTCCATCATTTCCTCCATCAGTTCTGGGCCTATAAGTTTTCTTTCACCAATGTCATCCCAACAGGTTGGTGTGCGACATCTCCTTCCATATAACGCTTCATATGGTGCCATCTGAATACTTGAATGGATGCTATTATTATAGGAAATTCCACCAGAGGTAAATATTGATCCCACATACCCTGAAAGTCAAGTAAGGAATATCTCAACATTTTTTCTAAGGTTTTAATAGTCTATTTCGATTTTCCATCTATTTGAGGGTGGTAAGAAGTTCTCAACTGAAGTTCAGTATCCAAGGCCTTCTGAATACTCTTTCAGAATCATGAAGTATAACGGGGATCACAATCAGAAATAATCGATATGGGTTCTCCATGAAGTCTCACCACTTCATTAATATATAGCCTTGCTAGACGTTTAAGTGGTAAATCTTCCCTTACTGCAAGAAAATGTGCTGACTTGGTAAGACGGTCAACAATGACCCATATTGCATCATTCCTTCTAGGAGTATTTGGTAGCCACATGAAAAAGTCCATCTTAAAACTGTCCAATTTCCAATCAGGTATAGGAAGAGGATGCATGACTCCTCTAGGTTTTTGCCTTCCGGCATTCACTTTTTGACAAAGCATACATCTTAACACAAAATCAGCAATCTCCCTCTTCATGTTATCCCACCAAAAATGTTCCTTCAAGTCACTATACATTTTGGTGCTGCCAGGGTGTATAGAGAACATGGAACTATGAGAATCTTCCAACAATTCCCTTTTTAGATCAGGTATATTGTGAATACAAAGTCTCTTACCAAATTTCAAAATTCCATCTTCATACCCAAAGTCATTCAACCTCTCATCATTCACAGCTTTAATCTTCTTTTGAAACTCTTCATCACTGGTCTGAGAACTCTTTATCCTTTCTAGTAAAGATGGTTTGGAAACCATTTGAAAAAGTATTGATGTTTAACCTTCCATGGTAATTCCCATATCCATCTTCACTAGATCCATGAAAATAGGATCCCTTTTAATTCTCATCATGTTCAAAACTCCATGATATTTTCTTCTCAAAGCATCTGCCTCTTTATTTTCCTTCTCTAGGTGGTAGTGTATCGTGAAATCATAATCCTTGAATAGTTCAAGCCATCTCCTTTTCCACATGTTGAGTTATTTATGTGAGAAAATATACTTCAAAATCTTGTGATTAGTATAAATCTCACATTTTTCACCATAGAGGTAGTGCCTCCATTACATCAAAGAAAATATCAAATCTACTAACTCGAGATCATGAGTAGGATAGTCTTGATCATGAATTTTCAATTGTCGTGATGCATAGGCAATAACCCTATCATTATGTATAAGGACACAACCAAGTCATTTATTCAATGCATCACTATAAATAACGAACCCATCATTCCCTGATGGTAGAGTCAATATAAGAGAATTGACTAATAATATCATCAGTTCATCGAAACATTCTTCACACTCTTTTGTCCAAAACAATTTAATCCCTTTATGTGTGATATTTTTTAATGGGTTATCCAATTGGGAAAAATTCTGGATGAAACGTCGATAAGAACCTGTCAAACCAATAAAACTGCATACCTCAGTTATACTCGTCGGTGCAGGCCATTCTTGGATTTCCTTGGTCTTAGAAGGATCAAAAGAGATTCCATCTTTAGAGAAAATATGGCCAGGAAAAGAAATCTCTTAGAGCCAGAATTCACACATGCTAAACTTCCCATATAATTCATGTCTTCTTAGAGTCTTCAAGAAAATGCGCAAGTGATTTTCATGATATTCTTACCTTTTGGAGTATACCAATATATCATCAATAAATACCACCACAAAATCATCAAGATATTCCTTGAAAACTATATTCATTAGATCCATCAATACAGAGGGTGCATTAGTCAGCCCAAAAGGCATTACCGTAAACTTGTAATGACCGTACCTTGTTCGAAATGCTATCTTAGGAATGTATTCCTTCTTCACACACAACTGATGGTATACAGATCGAAGGTCAATATTTGAAAAGTATTGAGATCTATGCAGTTGGTCAAATAAATCATCAATGTGAGGTAGGGGATACATGTTCTTTATTGTTATAGCATTGATCTCCCTGTAGTCGATACATAACCGCATAGATCCATCTTTATTTTTATCAAAAAAAAAACAGGCGCTCCCCATGGAGAAACACTAGGGAGAATAAATCCCTTATTACTCAATTCTTATAGTTGTTTCTTTTAGTTTAACTAATTCCATAGTGGGCATTCTATAAGGAGTCTTCGATATAGGCCTTGATCCAGGAATTAAATCAATCGAAAACTCAACTTCTCTTTCTAGAGGATGTCTAGGTAAATCTTACGGAAACACATCTATATATTCATTTACAATAGGTACATCCTCTATTTGAACATTACTTTACTCAGCCTCAGTCATTTCATTCTCTTCCACCCCGATAATTGAATTTAGTTGAGCTACTGGGGGTGGATCTAGATAAGAATTAGGTGGTGACGATTCTACTCTAAAAATAAGGTGTTCTTTATCATCATCATCAAAAATCGTAACCTCCTTATTCTTAAAATGAATATTCTCATCATGGTCAGAAAGCCAATCCATAGCAAGGATTATATCAAACTCAATCATAGGTATGAAGATGAGATCAGCGGATAAATAACATTAATGTGCTCTAATGGGGACTGATTCACCAAACTTTGTTGCAATGATACTTCCCTTAGGAGTTTTAACTGACAAATCCCTTGTTAAATCAAATCATAAATATCTAATTTTCTTAGAAAACTGGTAAGATATGAAACAATGCGGTGATCCAGAATCAAATAATGCATAATCTAGACTTGAGGAAACCATTAAATTACATGCCACCCCGTCTTTTGGATCTTCTACCTCAGCAGTAGTGATAGCATAATCTTGACGTTGATCCCTTGGCCTTCTCTGAGTTAAGTTCCCTTGACTCTTAGGACATTCATTTGCATAATGTCCAATTTCCCTGCAATTGTAGCATTGGACATCGGTAGCTTCCTTCTTCCCCTTGCAATCACAAGCTTGGTGGCCTTTTCACCACACTTGTAACAGACTCTCATTCTTTTTAAGCAAGTACCAGGGTGTTTCATCCCACATTTACTGCAGGATGGATATTCATCTTTTCTCTCCTTCCCCTTATTTCCATTCCCAGATTGATCAATAGATCTCTTCTTCTCTTGTTTTGCTTTAAATTCATAAGACTTAGAGAATTCTTTTTCTGTCTTGATAGCACATGAGACAATGTCTTCATACGACAAGACGGATTGTGAGACTAATTCTCGATAGAGAAGTGGTTTTAACCCATCAAATAAATGATCAATATTACTTCTTGTGTTATGTATATAATCTCCATCATACCTTGATAACCTTGTAAAGTTAGCCTCATACTTTTCGACATTTTCATCCTCCTTTTGTCACAGACTCAAAAAATTTCTTTCCATATCTGCACGATGGTCACGAGGAAAGTATTTTTCTAAAAAAAGATCTTTGAACTCCCTCCATTCCATATTTTATACTTCATCGTCTTCTTTCATGTTTTGAATCAATTACCACCATTGATCAGCATCTCCAGTGAGACGATAAACTTCCATGACAACTTTTTCCCTTTCACTACTCCCCAAATCCTCAAATATTTTCTCTAGGGAACTTATCCATTTCTTAGATACTAATGGATTTGTACTCCCGTTGAATGATGGTGGTTTCTGCCTCATGAAGCAATAAAACATTGATCCTCCACGTTGTGGATCAGGGTGCTCCATATGGGTAATGTTTTTATTCATAACATGAGTGAGTTGTCCCGGTATGGTGATTAGCTGATCAGCACCAGTTTCATCACCAGCTCCACTATAACTAACTTGTGTAGGAGGGAAATCCCTACATGGAGTTCATGCATTGATACAGTTACCATTTCATCCACTAGGAGCCATTTCTAAACAATGGAATAAACTAGATCAGTTTATGAATCAAAATACATAATTCCATACTTATAAAACACTTAACATAAATTCAACTATTTATGAATCTAATCCCTAATCATAAAAATGTTTTCTTTGAGGAAGTATATACTCATAAACCCTTCATAATTATTTGTCAAGAAAATGAGAGTTATACTAAACATATCCCCCAGGAGTGTCGTAACCAAGAGTGCATCAAGGCTCGTTGTCGTGCATCAGTTCCCATTCGAGTCTAGCTCAAAGCGGTGTTTTCAGGTTTTACCCCTAGGTACATCTGTGCCAGAGCCGCCTCTACCTACTCGTATCCAGACAGGGATGTATTTCTCATAAAACTCACAAAATCTCTACAATACCAAAATTCTAGGAAGTTCATCTATACTAATCCTCAAAGTCCATCTTAGGTCTATGTGGTCTAGTCAGAGTTTATCAAAATCTAGCTTCTAGGGTTTGTACTAAACTTCCTCTGATACCACCTGTAACGCCTCGACCCCAGTTACCCAGAGTCGGTGCATTATTACATAACATTGGTATGATCACAAGAAAGATCCTTTCTCGAAAGACCGATTGGTTTAGTAGCCTTGGAATAACTAGATACATTCATAATGTTTACATTACATCATAAAATGAAAAACTACATCAATATAGTCTCCATAGTCTACACTCTTATCCCCTCATACTATCCCTGCAGGTCATTCATAAAATAGTTCTTCAAATCCTGGGAAAAATAAAAAATAGAACGGGGTGAGCTCAAATGCCCAGTAAGGATAACAATATAGCATAATCTTTCATAATTAAGCATAAACATTTAAGGCAATGTATAACTAAAACAAAAGCCATTTAAAACATCAACTTCAGCATAATATGGAAGAAATAAAATGAAATAATTCCATATACTTATTCACATGGATATTCTACTAGTCGATTAATCACATGCAATATCAATAACCACTTTCATAATGATGGAATGCATAATGCCAGACTATCATAACCACATATACAAGGCCTCGTTCCAAGACTACAAATAAGAATTTTTCAAGGCCTTGTGCCAAGACATTAGTTTGTCTCATGATACCTACTGATGAATCTAGGAGCTATAGCGGGCTCCACTCATCACTTACTAACTCCAATGAATTCCCATATGAAAAGGTTTAAAAACTACATAAACATTCGTATTAAAACTAGCATAAGAAATGTCAATACTTTCTCCATAAACCATGAATGGTATAAAAATAACACACCCATAGTCAAACATATCACAAAACCTTCAATATAATAGAAAAGTTTGATATCATAATAAATCAACATTAAATAAGCTTAAAATACACCAAAGGATGTTGACATATATGAAATCAAAACAATTTTAGAGAAATATCTATTTTTTAGAAATCATTGAAAAGTCACACATTTATTAAGGAAGTAATTTAAAATAGATTTTTAAATCAAAGTGTCCCATACCACTTTGAAACTTTTGAAAAGAAATATAATTTCAAAACTTTCATGTCCATATAAATAAATCCTTAAAATCATTTTGAAAACATGTACATTAATTAAAAAGATTTAGAAAGATAAATCTTTAGAACATGTTAAATTATGATCTTGATAAAGACTAACTTTCACAAATTCTTAAATTATTCATTTTGAAATCATTTAAAAGTCATATTATTATAAAATAAAACATTTACTTTGAAAATATTCTTATAAGATTGTAAGTGAATCTTCGGAGATTTTATAGTGGCAGAAAATAACCGCACCCTCCGTATAAGTTAAAAAAAGACATTCTTACTTTAAATTTGACGAAAAGGTTAAAAAATACCTTGTCTGGAAAACGAAAGAAGGATTCCTTTCAAAACACATAAGGGTATAAATGACATTAACCCATTTTCTAGTAAATTGTAAAAATGTTTTTAAATACACTTTTAAGAAACATGGATGTGGATGATAAAGATATCCCAGTAGATAATTACATATAAACAACCTCGGATAGTTAAGAGATTGTGAAATAAATCCTTACCTTGTACTTTTCCTTGGTTGAGGTAGGTTAAACTCCTTTATAATGGTGAAATAATTGTTATTAAATTATACAAGAATCATATACAATAATATGATATCATATATGATCTTTTAACATTTATTTGTTAATAATATCTTAGTATTATCGTCGTTTCGGGTGTTAACTTACTCGTTTTATTTCATATGTTTTGTTAAATAATCCATGTTTTTTATGGATAGGTTGTATCATATTCATATCCAGAATGATATAAAGTCCTTAAATACTATTATTAATCATCAAATTATAATTATACTTGAATGGATACGATGGAGAATAAATCTCATCGTGTTCGTGGAGACGGTAGTCCGTACATACGCACGAGCGACAATATAATCCATTTGATATTAAAATAATTTATAATTAGATGTTATATAATATATACAGAATCATTATCATTTTATATTTATTATTTAAATGAATTAAACATCATTATTATACCCATACAAATAATAATTTATTGAATGACAATTACACCACGATGTGGAGACGGTAAGTCATACGTACGCACGTATGGTGACATGTTATTCAAAGGATGGATAGAATACTGAATATGGTTGTACCATATTTATAATAACATCACAGTATATATAAGATACTAGAGTTATTATTTTAGAATGGAAATCGCAAAGAAAGAATAATTTGAAGAAGAAAGGAACTTGAAAAAGTGTGGTGAAAACATTACCTCTTCTTCGGGTTCTTCCTTTTTATTTGATCAAAAAAGATCCTTAGGTTGGATTTATGATCAAAATAATTTCTCTGGGTTTTAGTAAGGGATTTTTAGAGAGTATTTGGGTAGGTTTTGGCCGAACCAAAAGGCTTTGAAAGTGTAAATAATTGGGGTTAGAAGTGGTGTCCTTTTATATGGGGGAGGAGGGGCACCTTAGGAAAATCTAGAAATATTATTTTATAATATTTTCATATTTAGTTTCTAATGGCTCCAAAGTAGATTATTTAAAGTTTTAAGTGGGTATAGGTAGAAAAACACTCAAAAAATATAATTTAGACAGGTTCGGGTCATTATATTAACCTTATGTTTTAGTTTTAACTCTTAGTTAATTAGTTTGACACTTACCATGTCACTTTGTATTTTTATATTATATAATTAATAAACATACTATATAAATCCAAGAGACCACTAAGTGGTCAATTAATGATAAACCAATAATGATATAAGTCCTTTGGATTAACCTTAGGTTTTTAGGAATAGAATATAAATTAATAATATAATATTTGTTTTAAAAACTCATTTCTGTCAATTTTGACACTACAAAATAATTTATTTTTGTTAAAGTCTTAACAACTTTATTAATTAGAAACAAATTAATTTAAGAAATCACAACATGTCATATTAACCAATAAAATTCGTGTATATCATCAAAACTTTCAAATTATATTTATTTTAACATTTATAATACCAATTATTTGATTCTTTCATTAATACGGAAAATACATTATCATTATTGCTTCATATATATTATTACTTTTTCAATGTCTAAAAATTATAAATAAAATATAATTATGTAGGAAATATTTTTAGATTTATAATTAATATTTATAATCTAAAATAAAACATATATAACCTTATGTAAAAATTATTTTTCTAAAAGATATAAGCTTGTGTCATTTTTGAATTTACATTATCTTAATTAAAATAAAGTGTCCCTATCACCTACAAGTGGCACCATGGGGTCCCAAAAATCAGCCCAAAGATTCCCATGGTCGGACATGTATCCACAAATAAGGTTAGGACATGTTTTAGGGTAATTTATTATTATTATAATATTATTTTTTAACACTTATTTACAGGATTTACCCTTTAACCATGGTAAATAAAATATTTACCGAAGTAATTATTCAAAATTTCTAAAAATAAAATTTACATATTTACACAAATTGGACATCATTATTACAAATATGAAATCCATTTTTCCAAATTCAAAACACATAAGTGGCAGAAATTAATTTAAAATTAATTCCCGCTGTCAAAACAAAAAACTTGTTTTTAAGATATAATAACTATCAAAAGATTGACACTTGTTTATGTCCGGTTTAATTGTGAAATTATGTCCAATGACCAAAATTGTATTAAATACTAAAAATATATTCTAAATATACTTTAAAACCACACAAATTAATAATTTATCACTATTAATTATTTTTATTAAAAAGGTTGTTTTTAATTAAAATTTAGTAATTTTCACTATTCATCAAAATATAAAAGTAATCCAAAAAGTACCAAATTTTCACCCTATGCTAAATTCAATATTCCGAATCCAAAAATGAAGTCCATTTTGAGAGATAAAATTTATAAAATTTCAATAATTAGGTATTACTATTCATAATGGCTAGTTTGATTGGTTGTGGTGTGTGTTAGAACTCGAAGTTGCGTACAACACACGCTACTGTATTATTCAAAGGGAAGCATAACGTGGAAGCTTGGTGAGATATAGCATTGGTTGAAGGTTCTGGTTGAAATGACTGAGAATCATCCAGAAAGCCTCCCCTCACTTCCTGAGGACCCAAAGGTTGCACCTGAGGAGCAGAATGGTCCTCCCCATTCTGTTGGTCACTCTCATGATGCAACCCAGCCTCCGGCCGAGGGGAAGCACAGTCTGGATTGCACAATTTCAGTCTCAGACATCTTCTTCGCTAACTTCTTTCCCTTATATTTCTTCTCAATCTCATTTTTGTATTCTCCTTTAGATCCTTGGCCTCAGTATGTTTCAAACTGAAACATGGCTCCCATGCTTTCCTATTATTTTTTTCTTCCATCCATTTATCTACAACCTCATCTGGATAAGGTTTCTGTTTATTGGGATTTAGAGGTGTAGATTGGCTTTCTTTAGCCTCTGGGGTTTTACCTTCACCTACTACTTCTTTCAACATCCTCTTATTTCCTCCCTTTGTCGATGGTTCAGGAACCTCTTGTTCTTTCAGAGTAGCTTCAACCTTTTCCTATAGTAATTCATAAAATTATCTGGAATCCTTAGAAAATATTATTCATTATCTTAAATGTATCATTTCTTACTAACATGAATTTGCAATTCCTCATCTTGGAACTGCAAGGAATCTTGAAAGACTCAAGGCACCGAACAATTAGCATAGAGAGGATGGACGGATACATGGTTATCTGTGCTTTCACATTCCAATTCTTAATATTCTCAATTGTAACAAGAATATGCTTCATCAAGTTGATCTTCCTTTGGTTTACCAAGAATTCCAAAAAGTACATATCACTCTTCTTCAACGTGTCCTTGTCACCCTTTCTCAAAATGATGAATCCTTGAACCCAAAATTCAAGGATCCAATTATTTGTATACAAATAAGAAATAATTTGAGTCTTGACATCTAAAAGTCCAAGACACTCCATATATTTCACCTTGAAAAAACATCCTTGTACATCCATCAATTTATGAGAACAGAATTCATCTTCCCCTTCATAAGACAAACCCACCAAGCTAGAAGCCTTGGTGTATTAAAGGGCATAAGTTTTTCCATAGCATTTGAATAAAAATTTACTCCTCTCTTTATCTTTGAAAAAACTTATAGATTCATAAAATTCCACAAGAAAATATGGATATATTACATCTTGATATCCTAGATTTGATATGAAAATGCTTTCCCATCCATTCAACCTGATGTTCTGGGATATAATGGAATCGTACTTGGCAAAGAAGTTCGGATGCACCAACCTTTCTCTGTAAATATGCCACTCCAAAATCAGCTTGATAGTTGACATCTCTCCGAATGATCTTCAATAGACATTCGGATTTGAGCATGATTTGAGAGGTTTTGAATGGCCTTTTGAAAGGGGGTAGAGATTTGGCATGCAGAGGCTTGAAATCAGATGTCGGATCACCTTCGGGGGTCCTTTATATAGGTGTTGGAAGTGACGATTGAACTTCCAAAGTCAATCCAATGGTTGAGAAATCTTCGGATTAGATCTGATGGTTGAAATGATAGCCACAATTAAAATTTGGTAGGATCCGATCTTTTGAGGTTTTTAATGAAAAACAATGGGATTTAGGGAAACTAGAATCCTAAAAATTTAAAACACAAAAGAAAATACCAGCAAGTAAATGATGACTATAGAAACATAAGAAATAATACATTACATTCGGATTTCTTAGAAGATTATTCATATTAGGAAAAAATTCTTCCTGATGAAATTGAGATTCTGAAAATTTTGATTACGAAATAAATTAGAACGAAAAAAACTCCATTAAGAAAATATTCATTATGAAAATTTTGAGTACGAAAATCTTCATTACGAAAATCGTCATTACGAAGATCTTCATTACAAAAAATTTCATTACGATAAATTTTGAGTATGAAAATTTTAGAATATGAAAATTTTCATTACGAAAGATTTGAGAAATCTTACTATGAAATTTTTGAAAAACATTATTACGAAAAACTTGAAAAACATCATTAAGAAAAACATAAAAAACTAACAAGAAAATGTATTTCCCTTATGAAAAAGTGTTTTTTACTGTAAGGAGATTGATTCAATAGGAAGTTAACAAGGAAGACTACCTTACAGTTATAATTCCTATCTTCTATTTAATTTATTCAAATCTATCATAGGGTAAAGATTTTGTGAAAATGTCAACAAGTTGATCTTGTGTTCTAATGAATTGAAGAATGCTATCTCGTTTTTGTGTGTGATCCATAAGAAATTTATGGCTAATATCTATGTGTTTTTCATGAGAGTGATGTGTATGGTTTTTACTAAGGGAAATGACACTTCTATTGTCAAAAAAAATTTGTGTTTTCGTAAAACTCATACCATAGTCTGTGAGTGTGTGTTTCATCCACAACACTTGAGCACACCAGCTTCTAGCTGCTACATATTCAGCTTCTGTAGTGGAAAGTGCTACTGAGTATTGCCTCTTGTATGAGAAATATACTAATTAATCTCTTAAGAAATGACATGTTATGGATGAACTCTTTCTATCCATTCTATATCCACCAAAGTTACCATTTGAAAAACTTTTTAAAACAAAATCATTTCTAGAAGTATAAAAAACTCCTAAATCCATGTTTCCCTTGAATTAGCAAAAAATTATTTTCACTGCCTTTAAATGAGATTAATTAGGATTAGATTGATATCTTTCACATAAGCATACAGAGAACATTACGTCTAGAAAACTAGGTATCAAGTAAATTAAACTTCCTAGCATCCCTCTAAAAGGTGATTTATCTACTGGTTTCCCAGCTTCATCAAAATCAAGTGTGTTTGAGGTACCAATGGGAGTACTAATATCCTTAGTGTTGTCAAATCCATACATTTTAAGAAGATCCTTAATAAACTTATGTTGGGATATATATATTCCTTTTTGGTTTTGAGATATTTGAAAACCAAGGAAAAATGTTAACTCACCCATCATACTCATTTCAAACTTAGATTTCATTAGATTCGAAAAGGAAACAGTTAAAGATTGCTGAGTTGAACCAAATATAATGTCATCAAAATAAATTTGAACAATCAAAACATTTTTCTTATCTTTATTTATAAAATTTTTTGGATCTTAATTACACTTAACATAATTATTTTGAAGAAAAAATCATGTAAGTCTATCATACTAGGCTCAAGGGGCTTTCTTAAGTCCATAAAAATCTTTGGTAAGTCTAAAAACATGATCAGGATGTTTTGTATCTTCAAAACTAGAAGGTGGTTCAACAAAAACTTCCTCTAGAACATAACCATTGAGGAAATCACATTTCATATCCATTTGAAAAATATTGAAATTGATGAATTTTGCAAAGGAAAGTAGGATACGAAAAGAATCATGTCTAGCTACTGGAGCATAGGTTTCTTCATAGTCTATTCCTTCTTGTTGATTATATCCTTTAACAACCAATCTATCTTTATTTCATACTATTATTCCATTTTCATCACACTTATTTCTAATGACTTATTTACACTAATAAAAGAAGTTTCTTTAGTTCCTTCAACCAAGGATCAGACTTTATGCCTTTTGAATTCTTTTAGTTCATCTTGTATAGATTTTATCCAATCATCGTCACCTAAATCGTCATTAGTGCATTTTGGTTCTAATTGGGAAAGAAATGCTAAATTTTCTACTTAATTTCGTAAGGAACTTCTAGTCATTATAGGTTGATACACATCTCCAATGATACTATCACTAGGATGATTCTTAAGAAACAACTTATTTGGGTTTTATAAAACCTGTTCATCAATATAGTGTAGGAAATATTCTGGGGAAAATGCTTCAGAAACAATTTCTTGGGAATTTTCCTTCTCAGAAGGATCTTCTATCAAGGTTTGATAATCAGTTTTTTAAAACACATCTGAGGATGTAGGTTGGCATTGTTTAAAAACAAAGGGATCAGTTTCATAAAATTTCACATGTACTGTCTCTACAACAGTACAAGTGTTTTTTTTAAACTCTATAAGCCTTAGAAGTTGTGGAGTATCCTAAGAACATTCCTTCATCAGATTTTGGTCCGAATTTGGGTAGATTATCTTTAGTATTCTGAATGAATACCTTAAATACAAAAACCTTGAAGTACAAAAGTCTAGGTTTTCTACCATTCCATAACTCATAAAGTGTTTTATTATGAAAAGGTATAATTAAAACTCAATTTATAGTATAAAAAAGAGTACTTACAACATCAGCCCAAAAATGTCATTCTATAGAGTATTCAATCAACATGGTTCTTGTTATCTCTTGAATAATTCTATTTCTTATTTAAACAACACCATTCTATTTAAGAGGTCTCGGAGCTGAGAAATTGTTAGTAATGCCTTTTCTAATACAAAAAGTTTCCAAAACAGAATTTTGAAATTCTCTACCATGATCACTATGAATAGTTTTCAATGGAATGTTTTCCTCATTTTTAAATTGGGCTCTAAAACTTTTAATATATGAAAATTCTTCCGACCTTTTTTTAGAAAATAACCACACGTAAATCTAGTGTAATAATCAACTACAACAAATACATAATACTTGCCTTCAATGCTTCCAATTTTCGTAGACCAAAAAGATCCATATGCATTAACTGTAATGTATCAGTAGTTGAGACTTCACCGAATAATTTAAAACTTAATTTATGTTTCTTTCCATATTGAAAAGGGTCACAAACTTTTGAATACTCAAATATAAGCTCTAGTAGATCCTTAACTAAAATTTTCTTAGAAAGTTTTCATAAGTTACTAAGGTTAAAGTGACCTAACCTTCTATTCTAAAACCATGAATGATCTTTTATTTCACTAAGGCAAGGTAGATATTGGATCCTAAGGTCTTCTAAGTATAGTGATATTTTATTCTCTTGCCTATTGGTATAAAGAATAAACTCTTCCTTGGAATTGTGTACTAAGAAATTATAGTTTCCTAAAATTCAAAAGTTAACCTTCATCAAATAATTTTCTTATGCTAATGAGGTTGTTCTTAAGACCCTTAACAAATAAAACATTTGAAATAAATGTTTTTCCAGGAAGAAAAATGTTACCGATACCAATAATTTATCCCATAGCATTATCTCTAAAATTTAATTTTCCTCCTTTCATCTTGATAATATTTTCAAAGTATTTTTTGTTACTAGTCATATGCTGAGAACATCCACTATCCATTTACCGTGTATTGTTGTTGGTACTTTCTCTATTTCCCAGAAAATAAAATATTTATACTTTATAAACCCAATCATTCTTGGATCTAGAAATTTCAGAACTAAAATTTTTAGGAACCCACATTTTCATAGAAAAAGAGGATTTATGAAATCCTAAAGACTGAGTTTTGTTTATAGAACTATTTTTTTTCAGTTCCCACCACAGTGACACATAGAGCATAAAAGAGCACTTTTAGGAACAAAATAATTATAACGAAAATAATTTTTAGAACTAGTATAACCAAAACCAGAATTATTCCTTAGATTTCGGATTTGAGAATACATCTTATCAAAATTTTACTTACCTAAGATAATGTTTGAAAAACACTTCCTCAAGGAAAAAATTTTGGATTTCAGTCTGATAACCAAGTTCTGGTCTTCTAAAACATTTGGGTTGGAACTAGAGTTATACTCAAAAACATTTTTCTTTGAAATTACATTTTCTAGATCCTTATAATGTTTATTATTCTCATAATATACTTCCTTAATATTTTTTGAAATAATTTCAAAATAAATTTTTTTTATTAAGATCATTAAAAAGATCTGATATTTCCTTAGTAAGAAAAGTATTCTTAGAATTTTCCATATCAATATTTTTCATGAGTTTTGAATTCTCAATCTCAATGAGATTGGAAAACCTAGAAACTTCATCATAAGTAGGTAAAGTATTATCTTCATCAAGAGAAGATTAATCATCAGAAGAGCTATAGTATTTAATATTTCTATAATATTCATTTAATGAATCATTGTTCATTGATTCATCATTGTGCACCTTATCCATTAAGCAATGATTATCAATAGGTAGTCTGGCTATTAGGCCAAGATTCTTCTTTCCAGAAGATTTGTAATCTAATGATTCATCTAAAGAGTCACCACCACTGGGACTCTAGGTGTCATTAGCTTTCAAGACTTTCTTAGCTTTAGATTTGTAGTAATTCATTCTATTTCTCTCAGAATTATTTTCCTTTCTTTCTTTTCTCTTAATCATAGGACCATCCATCCTTATATGTCCAGCTCTCTTGCATTCATAACATGTAACTTTGGAATCTTTCATTTCTTTCCATTCCTAATTTTTATATCTGGATTGAACGTTCTTCTTTCCAACAATCATGTTCATCCTTCGAGTAAGATTTTCTAAATCATTTTCTAAAGATTCACGTCCACTAGATTCGGATTGAACAAAAACCTTAATATATTTGATCTAGTAACTCTCTCAGGAGTCTTGGATTTCGTATGATTTGAAGTTGTAGTAAAAGAAACACTTTCATTCCAATTCTTATTCATTACATTATCATCACATCTCTTCATTCTAGTCTCATGTTAAAGAAGAGTTCCAAAAAGTTCATCAAGAGAAATCTGAGTAACCTTTCTGTTCTCATCAATAGAATTTCTCTTAGATTCCCACTATTTGGGAATGATGTCTATGATCTTATCAATAAGAGCTTCATCATCTAATCCTTTCTCACCCATGAATTGTAAAATATTCACAATAGTTTTGAATCTTTGTTTCACCTTACATATGGGTTCTCCATAAGGAATGCAGAAACCATGATATTCGGCTCTTAGCATGGCTCGTCAAGTTTCTATAACATTGGAAGTTCCAAAGTGAGTAACTTCATTTTTTTTCAAATATAATTAGCTTCTTCACAAGATGAAATTTGGCTATATATATTTCTAGTCAGTGAACAATGAAAATTATTGCGTACCTTATAATTTTTTTGATATTCATGGTTTTCGTTATTGGTGAAGGTAATAACATCCTTGTTAGATATTTTATATCCTCCAGTAATCATAACAAAATTATCAACTCTTGTATTGATAATAAGAGTCTTCATGCGATCTCTCTAATATTCACAATCATTCCTACCAAAAATAGGTTGTCTTGTTGGATTGAGATTTTATATGGAACCAATATTGATTCCTACCATCTAAAAGAAAAGTTTTTCTACAAAAACACGTTAATAGAAAAAGATCGAATTCAATGAAAATATTCCTGATCATGGAAAACGATATAATAATGAAAACTGTGCAAGGAAAACTTATATGTGGATATAAGTATTTCAGAGACCTCCTCTGATACCTATTATTGAGATGGTATGTGATTATGATATACTTTATAATACCAAATTTATGATTGAAATAAAATATATACTTTATGTAGTATCTAAGGATGCTCAATATACCAGAGGGGGTGAATTGTATACTTTAAAAAATTGCAATGCAACTTTTAATGTTGGTTATTTTTAACAAGGGTAAACATAGTAATTCACAAAACCTCTAGTTCTACACACTTTCTTGATTCCAGAAATATGATTCTGAGAATGTAATTACAAAAATATGGTTCCTAAAAATGAAACTTAATGATTGTTTACAAGGATAAAGATTCTACCTTAAAGCGTATGGAATCTTGATAAATCAGAGTACAAGTATAAGGATATATAAGATAGTTATACATTCCTCAACAAATAAAAATTCAGTGGAAAACATGTACAAAACAAGTATCAAGTAGAAAATCTTTTAAACCAAATAGAAGGTTATCCATCATCTTTGGATAAAGGTCCCTTGATTTATACTTTCAAGAAAGTATGTCTTACCCACACCAGGGTAATCCCTCAATACGAAGATCGGAGTCTGTCTTGTTATCCCCGCAAACCCTCAACTTCAAGGTAGTCATCACCTCTATCTTCCTCAGCAAGGAAGCCCTCAACTTCATGGTAGTAGGTACCTCTGTCTTCCTATCCCTGGAATCCATCGATTGTACACAACAATAATCAGAGTCGCATAAAGAAAATATGAACAAGAAGTTCAGTACGCAAATAGCAATGAATGTATCTCTCTAGAAATCACGTCATCAACATGTAATCTGTAGAGTCCTAGAACATTGTCGAGATCTTTCAAATGAGCTCATATTTATAGGCACAACACCAACAGTCAGATCCGTCTTCCAACGGTCATATTTTTCCTTTAATTTTGGAGTGACCTGTACACATGTCAATAACACAATAGTTAGTTAGTAATTGAATGGATGACATCTTTTTATAACAAAAACAAGTGTAAGAAAAAATATCTTTACTTAACCAAAATCAAATATTTGGAATGTAGGAAAGTAAAAGTTCGGAGTCTAACCCAAAAAACACATTCAGTGTCTATAATACAAGGATATTAGGATTCTTTTTTCTATGGAATTTGGAACCTAAACTCTATAGAATTTGTAGATTCTAAATTTCAAGGAAATTCAGAATCTAGATTCGCAAGATTTCGAAAACTAATCTTACTAATTTCGGAGTCAGAGTTCATGAGAATTTGGAGTTAGAACTTACAAAGTTCAGAATCTGAATTCATTAGAATTTGGAGTCAGAACTCAGAAGAGTTCGGAGTCTAAATTCAGAAAACTCATAGTCAGAACTCAAAAGAGCATAAAGTCTGAATTCAGAGAACTTGGAGTTAGAACTCAGAAGAGTTCGAAGTCTGAATTCAGAGAACTCAGAGTCAGAACTCAGAAGAGTTCGGAGTCTGAATTCAGAGAACCTGGGGTCAAAACTCAGAAGAGTTCGGAGTCTGAAATCAGAGAACTCGGAGTCAGAACTATGAATTTCCTTTACCTAATTATTATATGATTCCAATGTTTTAGATATGAAACCGAATTTTACCCTTAGACAAGATAATGAACAATGAGAAACATGGTGAGGATAAATTTCCTTTGGGATGGAAAATTTTCATTATATAAGTTAAACATAGGTTAAAATGATGTTTTCCTTGAGGTAAGGTGTTTGTGATTTTCAAAACAAGAAGTAATGGTAAAGTTATAAGAAAAACATATTGACTCAACAATCTCCCCCAAGTATGAAGGAATAGAAAATTAATAAGGAAAACCTTGTTGACGCAAAAATTAATGGTGTTAAATTATTATTATCATAAATCAAACATTCCAATTTTTATCAATGATTTAAGCAATATCATTACTGTATTGTCTTGTACTTAGATTATATGATGCATACTCATTGTACATAAGTTGAATAATCATTGATTTAAAAACATCATATGCCTCTAAAATTTAATCTTGGTTTATAGCTCCACTCATAACCATTATTTCATTCAATATAAATATTAAAACGACAGATGATTCTTCAAAGATGCCCCATTTTATCACACATACATATCCATAGGACGGTTCGGTAGAAGTTTTTATATTTTATATGTAATATGGTTAGATGCTTTCAGCTATGGTGTGAGCCTTATATCTGAATTACTTGTTTGACTAAACCCCTTTGATCTTAGATATTATCTATATATATTTAATGTTATTCACATCATGACATAGGGATTGGGATATATTATATTTAATTTTTCAATAACCAATAATCCAACAATATATTTCAATCAAACTCATTTTTTCATAAGATAAGAACCTTGATATGGATATATTAAAATCATCAAATATAAAATATTATAAAAAAATTATATCCCAATATTTAGTGAAATCGTTTTTTGGATGGCATTATTTATTTATTACCATCAATAAACCATATGGAATTAATCACTTCTTCATAGTTTTAGGTTACACATCCATTAAACCAGTGTGAAATTTTTTTCTCACTAGTTGGTCAGTAGGAAATAATAGACACCAAGGAACTCTTCTTTAAAAACATTGTTTTGAAAATAATCCAAATATGGCATAGTCATAATAATATTAAATAAATTTATATCATAGATTTGATTTATTATGAACCATATTCCTCCCATGTATGATTATCCCATTCCTATAATAATATCCAATTTGTGTGACTAAAACTGATATATGAAATTATTAATTAACAAATATAATATTTTCACTTTTATGTAGTAATAACTTATGATGCCTCATACTTATGAGAGATCAATTTATCCATTATTTATAATGACTCCATATATTCAAAACGTGGTTTTTTTCATAGAAGTAGAATTTCATTCCATTCATTATTTTGTGTCCTCACAACTCCAATGATCAATCAAATAATTTATGAGAATGTTTCGAGTTAATATAACAAGAAGTAAAATTAAATTCAGGAATTAATCATCCCAAGTTACAAGTCATAGAATGCTTTAAATTCGATAATCAATTAAAGAAATAAACATTTCCTATAATGATTAATATTATGGAACTATATCCCTAAATATGATATTAAATACGCATTAATTGTGTTATATTTGATTTCAAATTAACTCTCACTTTTTCAATACACATTATCAGTGTTCACCTTTCCCTCAAACGTCACAGAAATCACCTCCCTTTTATTTTTTGGAATCATAAAAATGCAATAATGATATACTCTCCACACTGAATCTTCTAATAGATCATATTTTCTTTGATTAGGAAGAATTCAATCTCATTCAACAATTATGATCAATAATAAATAAAACTACTGCATTTACCCTATTTAATAATAGATCATTTGAATTCTATCACCTTTTATAAAAAAGAAATGGATGTGGGAATGTAATGAAGAAAATATATAGGTGTTTTTTAAATAATGAACACCCAAAATAATAACTTGTACTGGAAGACATCCATTGAAAGTGTATTTATCCTTACATCTATGACATTCACATTGGGTGAAGCATATTCCAAATAAATATCCCAAACTCCACAATTTATGTTATAATGTTGACCAAGATTTCAATATATTTCAACCACTACTATATTTTTGAATAATTGGAGAATTCGATTTCACTTTTATTATTAAAAACAATCACAAATGGGTATAAAAAATTAAACCATCATGTCATGTATTTCTCAGATCATATATATAATTTGAGATTGGCTTGTGATGGTACAACTTAGAATTTTTTTTTATTGAAGAATTATCAGATTTTTATTCATGTAATTCCACAAAATACATATTACCTTAATAATTAAAGTAAATATATAATTGCACATTATATCTCTAAATCATATTTCCCAATCTACATTGATATATTTATATTATTGTAATAAAGTATTAATTTCATAACTTAGTTCATTGTTAGGAGTTTCTTTTAGAAATGAACGATATTTTTTCATCCATAAGATTAAAATCCTTATAATTACATTTCAATTATTTATAATGTATTACTATAAAAAAAATTTATTATATACGCACCATTAACTCGATTGGAATTAAAATAAACCATCGAATATTTATTTGATTAAAACTCTAGGTGTCTTCTTCTATGAAAAACATGTTCCAAAAATCCCTATGATTTGTAAATTAACTATTTTTCTCCTTTTCAGTACTTTTTAACTCATTAGCATTATTATATCATGTGAGATACATAAATGCTTTTTTATTTTTAGGTTTAATACACATGAATAATATCAATTCCTCAATTTTTGACATCATAATGAGGTACTTAATTTCGGTGGAAAATACTACATATGATTTGACCTTATTTATAAAAAAATAATATCCCCAATTTTAAAAATTACAATTTGATAGTATGATTCATTTAACATAACAAAGTGATTTCAAAAACCTTTTCTTTTTATAGTATTTGTTTCTCATTATGTTTTTGTATATATTTAAATTATATTATTAGGGTTGATTTTTGGGTCCATATAGTACCTTATTTAGTATGCACACTCTATAAACATCATCATTGAGGATAAATCATTCAAGTTGTTCAGTGTCACCTCTTCCTCATGTTAAATATTGAGAAATGCATAATTAATGCCCATATAGAAAACAGTTTAGAATAATTTTACAAAAAAATCATGAAAAAGTCATTTTATTTAAACTCTTTCTAATGGGGATATTTTTTTTTTGAAAATTTACTCCATTAATTTTATAGTATACTTTTTCTATAAGGAAATATTTGTTCACTCCTAACTCAAATTTATTATTGAGATTATTTTCATTAATTTAGTTTTTTCCAATAATAATTTTTAAATTTATGGTATCAAAAAAATTATAGCATATCATTATTCCCATCACGGTTCATATCATTTTCCATCCTTAAAATAGGATTCTTAGGATATGGGGATTCATATAATTTATTTTGTTTAATATTTAGTAGAAATATGGAATGATTTTAAATTATAATAAATTATTATGTTTTTATTCCACTAAATCTTTCCCAGATTGTGTTTTTAGTTTAAAAATTATTTATATTTATGTGGAACGTATATCATCCATTAAATAATCCTTTCATATTACTAGAATTTTTAAAATACACATTATAATTAAGATAGTTGTTTTGTTCACATAGAGTAATAATGTACAATAAAAATTTATGTCCTTCATTATAATCATCAATAGGAGTTGATTCATGTGATAAATATTGATTTTCCCACATAGTCGCTTCAAATTTGTTCATGATATTCCTTCACATTTTGTTTTTTACTGGATATAACATTCATTATGTTTATACCCAATAAAAATGACTTCTATAGCTATATTATTGATAATTCATGAATGTTTTCCTTTAATATTGACCATTAATGGGCTCTCAAATACCATAAAATTAATTGGTCCTGAATTATTTTTGAACAATATCTCATATAGTTGATTGGAAGAGTAGTGTAAGATTAAGAATATGTTTATAATATAGACAACCATGATTGTGGATTGTCTCAAAATGTATTTTAAGGTTCTATGATCTGTTATATTTATTCATTACATATCCCCAAAATTTTTATTTTTCTACTCAAGGAAACAATTTTTTCAAGTCTATATGATGTTCTATATTCAAGAATGTTAACAATGTTTTCAAAGTATTCATCAATATATTCTAACTTATTTTCATATCTATTATATAATTATATTATTTTGAGGGAATAAGTATTTTTATTCATATGACTCTATTAAAAGATTTATAATTTCTCAAAATCGTGCGATTTACTCAACATAATATATTGATAAAACATGAGATTAAATACATTAAAAAGGACATGGAATAATTATATCTATTTTTAAACAGAATGAAAATAGTTCTACATAAATATGATATTCCTAGCTAAATATCATTCATTATTTTTGTTTGTACTAAATTTTGACACTTTTTAAAAAACCTTTCACATGTGAAATGTGAAATATATGTTAGGTATTTCATGTTGTAGGTTTGATATATTTCTCATATAATAATGATTTAATTAATTATAAAAATATTTATTCCTTGAATGGAGATTTATTCTTTTAAAATGATGAGTTTGATTATCCATAAAAAAGAAACATTATTTTTGTTATCATAAATATTGAAAAAAATTGTTTATTCATTATCCCATTCTGATAATTGTCCCATACTTTATAATCCTTAGGACACATTCATTTTTCTAAATTTTATCCCTATCCCAATTATCACAATGTTGAGGACCCCAAATAATATTAATTTTCAACCCAATAGTAAGGATAATCACATTGTGATTATTCTATCTATCCTTGGTTTATCAATCATATATCCCATTGAGTTATATTTTATTTTCCCAATATGATATCAAATGCATCAAAATTCTCATATCATGGATGATATTTTTTCTAGTCATATCTAATGAGATTCCAATATCATGTATCCATTAATTCCCAAATTTTTTAGCTTTTAGTCTACCTCAACAACCATCATATGTTCTTAATTTTTTCCCATCATAATAAATATTGAATTTTTTTTTCAAATACTATTGTAGTATTGGAAGATATTGGATATCTATTTTTCATGGTTAATCCCAACTACCATAATTATATTAATGTGAATTATTGGAATATAAATTCATTTAATGTATCTATTATATGTTGTATTAACAATAATTTCTTAATATTTCATTTATTCCCCCAGGATTTTTCATTTCTCCTCAATTAAATTGATGATAAATCCTAACAATACACACATAATTTTTTTCTGTAAACTCTGTAACACTAATATTTTTGGTCATTTGTTTTCTTCTATGAACACCATGAATACCCCATAGAGATGAATCTCTTATGTCTTTTCCTCAACAATAATTTACACTTTCTTTCACCATGTTTATAATTATCCACATGATTAATTTTAGGTGTATTTGTACTTTTATAGAATTTTATACTCGTAATATTCCATTTAATATTTTTCTCATATACTTTTCAATTAAAATATTGTGTCATCATGTTGAGAAGAAATGTTATACATCCTTTTTTATTGGATCTCACATTTCCATTAATGAATCTTCCTAATGTTTCACTATTTTTCATATTTTTATTTATCAATGATTTACTGGGTTGATCATAATTCTCTTATTATTCATATTAATAAGGATAACCTTTTGATAATGAAAATTATTTCCATAATGAATTATTTTATATGGTAAAAATCATTTATAATTTTATTCTCCTAATTAAATGAATTTTTTAAATAAATTTATAATATTAAAAACATAACTACCATAAACATTGGCATCAATTTCCCTATCTAGAGTGTTTTCAAAATTAGTTTATATTCTTGAAGAATTGAATGTATTACCCTTATTTTTTTATAATTAACTTATAACCTATTATAATCTCATAATATATCAAAAGTTTATTATTATTTTTATGGTACCCTCATGAAAGTATTAACCCTCAATCTATAAAATATTCACATCAAATTTATATAAGAGGATACACCTCCAATTTTGATATCGTTTAATTGAGATCTTCATGTTTATAACTAATACATTTCACTTCCTTTATTATTAATTGGTATTATGGAGTTTCATTAATATTTTATTTCTCTCTCTTCACCCCCATACCATAAGTTAATTGTTTCTATATGATTAATGAAATTAATTATTTATGGAATCTCTAATAGACATCTATACCAGAGTTGTAATTTAATGTACCATCAATTAAATATTTGGGACGCTTATCACCATACTACGTGATATAGAAAATGTATTTATCTTGTGATATTAGATATAAACCCATCCTATATACCTATTGATTGAATTACATTAGATAAATACTAGTGAATCCATTTTATAGTGATAGTATTTACTGGATCTATTAAAATTTTATATCAATGATGTAAAAGGATTATATCGAAATAATATTTATGTAAATCAGTCATTTAAACTTTTCATAATAAATCTAATTCCAATTTGGGGTGAAATCTATAGAGTATAAGACCATTGTGATTGGGGTGGTGAATCCTTGGTCACTAAAAACACTAAAATTACATTATTATAAATTTTTTAGGAATAGTATATATTAATTAAGATAATGTGATTGTTAGGGATTGAGAGAAAAAAACATACACTAAATGGATTATAAAAAGTTTACTCATCCTTATTATTAGGTTGTTAATATATCATTTTCAATGGTTTTTGATACCACTACCTACCTTCCTTTGTACATTCAATGGAATAGAGAATAGATTAAAAATACTTTCTTTAAATTTTATTATAGGATGTAAAACAAGTGTCGACGTGTTTAACAATTATAAATCTCTTTGATTTTAAAATATTTTATGTTTATTAATTTGGAGGTTTTTTTACACTTTTTATTTACACAAACCAAAAAAATTGAATTAATAAAAAAATATTTCAAATTGACATAATGAATTATGATTAATTTATGAGATACCATTTAGATTTATTTTGTTAAATTATATATTTTGGTTATATATAGTAATTTCAAGGAATTATGTCTATACAATTTTTTGATAAAATTGTTGTAATAAGTTATAAAATAAATCAATGTTATATATGAAATTTTTATTTGAAGATAATGAATTATAATCAAATAATTTATGGATTAACTAAAATGTTTTGTTTGCAAACATTTTTTATTTTTTTATTTTTTTATTTCAAATCAAATTTTCAGTATTAATCCTATGGAATATTTTTTTTATAAATTTCATAAATTTTATTTTGATTCATTCATCAATTAATAATTTATTTTAAATAATGAAAAAATAAATTCAAGGTAACATTAGATATTTTCAGAAAAAAAACTATTTTATTGATAAAAATGAATTATTATCTAAACTAAATTAAATAAAACACTATTAATGAATGGATTAAATGAAATATTAATAATATGTCGTAATTAAGATAAATTAACGTTAATATTTTGTTTTATTATAGAGAGTATATGTGAGTAATATAATATTAATTCTTAAAGATTTATTTTTATTAAAAATGGGTTTTATGATTTTTGGGCATTGATAGTTGATTAAATCTCTCCCACAGCTATGAATTAAATATAATTAAATTTATTCCATATTTGGAATTAGTATAATAAATATTGGGTAATAATTCAAATGTAATTTTAGGTCATAATGAATATATTACATGGAAAAGTTCATTATCACCATAGTAAGGCTTAAAAGACTTAATAAGGGGTTTAAAATAAGAGTCAATTCTTAATATATGACTAGAACTTATCTAAATATTATTGGTGGAGAATATTGAGTGAATAAAGTTTCATATCAAAAAATATGGACAATATAATATCCCATTCCCTGAGAAAATTAGTTTTAATTTTTTTTTATTTCAAAATATTTATAAGGTTCATGTTACCTCACATATAAAAGGGTTCCACATATTTTCATCCCTCCATAACACCTGATCAGTTAATAGATCCATGGTTAACCAAAATAAAACTAATACCACTTCATAATATATATATATATTTCTATCTTCCAAAAATTACAATCCATAAAACCCTTATGTTGTTTATAAATGGATATTATCTAAGGGAGAGTTTTATGTTCATACTGACCTCTTTCAAGTTCATTTCTAATTAAACCTACTTAAAATAATATCCATACATATTAATATAATAACATTAGTATCAAAATATTTTATAAATATTTTTATATTTTGGGGAAATCATTTTCAATATCTCTTACATCAAATGGAAAATGTAATCTTCGCTCAAGTGTATAAGCAGACTACCTCCTTTGAGAAGTAATATTTATCAGTTTTCATTATTGTCCCTCATATATGACTATATAAATTTATTTAAAGAATATAATATATATTAATATTATATATTTGTGATTCTTGAAATATTTTTTTTCATTTTATTCCTTCCATTTACAGAAATATAGAGTCATAACCCATGCATAGCCATGGACTTCCACCTCCATGATGTGATGTAATTGATTTTTCATCGTCAAATTAAATGGATTGTTATAGAAGTTTATAAAATGAAAAAAAAAATTATTTATTCCCTAATATATATTATTTATATGATTAAAACATCACCAATGTGAATGTACTAGATTCATTGAACCTAAAATTTCACTCCAATATTGATGATAATGAAGAATTGTTAATAAATAAGTCATTAGAAATTAATAATAGAATGATATATAGTATGGTAATTTTGATTTTAGATCTTGTTTAAATTTATAATAGTTATACAATTATTATAATTTTTTTTTGAGTTCCATTGAATCATGTTGGGACTCTAGGTAAGGGTTTGCCCATCTCAATTTCCCATCAATGAGAGATATTTAATATAAACCACCATATTAAATTTGTGTGGTGTGTAAACATACCATGGTTTTTTTATTAAAATTATATGGAATTAAAAATTCATCTATTTTTATCTCTTTGTTAATTTTATCATTAAAATATTAATATTTCTATAAGTTTTTATCCAATAATCTAACTCTTTATTGATTATTTTTATGTTTCAATTTCCATTTTGGGATATTATATAACATGTATTTAATAATATCATTATACTTTATCCTTATATAGTTATTTATGGGTTTTTATGTATGCATTAAATTTTCCCCAACATTGGTATTGAAAATGAATGTGATAACGTAATAATGAAATTCAAAGCATATTTCTCATTTTGGCCGATACTTTTCGACATCTGTATGCATGATCCTCAAAAATTTTATATAATTTTTTATATAAATTAAATGTTTCATAGTGGTATTTTCATACAACATTTTACTCCATTACCTATGAATATGGGAAATATTTTTGTACATTTATCACAATACCCACCTCTGACTTTTTATAAAAGAATCAAAAGAATTGTTTCAATGATTACATCTCAACCAATTCACTTGCGAACGCAGTTGAAAATAAAGGAGTGAATAATGGGGCATGGATTTTTTCTATCACTCTTCGTAATGGCCTTTTTCTTATGTGTCAACGGAAAAAATGTTGGATTCCTACCTAAATATTGTTGTAAATATTTTTTTATTAATGTAGGATCCTAGTGTAAATTTTTGTAAAAAAATATTTGTATATGGAATGATATTTTTCCTATGATTATGATTCCAAAAGCAGGCTATTGAATATACACGATGATATAATTTTTCTCAAAAATAATTTTGGATGGGGTATTTAATTCATTTTTCTTATATAGTTATCTATATTATATTTATTCCATAGAAAATATTAAATTTGGATGTAATAGACCTCTATTAACTCCAATAACCTTCATGTATGAATATTCTACAAAGTATTTATGGATATATAGTTTCTAATCATATGATCAGTATAAATGAAAAAGTTCTTCTTGTAGAGGAAATAATAAAATAATAGTTAATAAATTTATCATTGGTTCTACCATTAAATAAATAACATTGAAAATTTATTCTTTTATCGTAAAATTCATTGAATCATAAAATATAAATTTACCACTTTTCATAAGGAATCATCACAAAAAATTCATTGAAGAGTCGTTATATATCAGAGGTCTTTCTCTATAGTGGATAGTGTTAGTATATGTATGGTGATTCACATCTTATTGATTTTGTCAAATATCTCATAACACTCATTCATATAGACATTATTTATTCATATACATTTTATCATAGATAATGGAATAGAAAATAATGAAAAAGGTATCACAAAATGTCAGTGGTAACCAACTAAAAAATTAAAAGTTTTATTCATAGGAAGGTTTTTGTTTTAGGTATTCCTATATTTCTATTTCTATTGAATAACTATGTAAACTACCTCTCATATGATTACACGGCCTAACAATGTAACATGATGCCTCCAAGAATCACATATGCTAAATTTTGTTTATAACATTTAAATATATAGTCATTTTTTTCAATCTTAATAAAATTATTATGTTCATACATTCTCATGGAGTATATGAGAATATAACCAATAAATAAAACTAAATTTAATAAATTTATTCTCCAAGTATTAAATTAATTATATATCAAAAATATTTTTTCCTGTATTTATATCTAATTGTAATCACTTAGAACTCAAATTTACTCTAACATGCATTGAGAGATGTATGAAAAATATTTTTTCACTTCAAAATTATATGATGATATCATGGTTAAATATAGTTTTCATATTTTTCTGAATTCATTATTTTTATTGAAGAATTTATCATTATTTGTTAGTGGATACTTGTTTCTATGGTTAAGATATTGATGACTTAGTAAAATATATTAATATTCATTCTCAAATACATATTTTTATCAAATACAAGATGTGAAACCAATATTGAAACACTAAACCAAGTAAATCATTTTTCCAACTCATATTGTCTTTTAATAATTTATTCCTAATTTTTTATCAAGGTAATTTTATAGGGGATCATTGATATAGAATCCATACTAAGTGTATTTTTTAGATTTCTACATAATGATCTTGTGGAATAATTGATAACTCTTTATTCAATACCTAATTATCTTCCTTAATAATAGGAATTACTCAATGGAATAAATTTAAATTAATTTATTCTTATTAATTGGTTATCTCTACTAATAACATTGATGGAATTAATAAATGATATCAATAATCATCCTATCATTTTTGTTATTATAATGTTGTGTTTCAACATATATAATGAGATTTAATTTTTATAATAGTTCAGATGACATATATATAAGGATGAAAAATATATTACATGCACCGACACATGTTCCATAAATGTAGAATTAAATATTTTATAGTTATAATCCTATTATAAATTCAAATCAGGGAAATTTAAAATATCTGGATTGACAAAACACCATGTGATAGTGTTTTCATAGATATATTTACGCCAATTTATCATGAGGTGTCTAAATATTTTGAAAAAATTTATATGTTATAATAAAATTATATGATTCATAATAAATGAAAACATTATCTAATAATGTGTGAATTGTGAGTCAACTATCCATAGTTTTCTTTTTACTCCAAATTTTCATTTGAAAATGAATAACACCTACTAATGGATTATATATTCATTGAGGTAAAATATATTGAAAGACAGTTATTTTACTACATTTTATTTTATGGAAATAACATTTTAATATGTGTAAGTATTGATCCAAGGGTAGTATATTTTTTAGATATTTCCTTTACTCCCTTATATCATATGTCCATTTAATGTTCTTCCTACACACTTTTTCAATATTCTGATATTTTTTACAATTAATCCTTTTATAATTACCTTACGGAATTTGTGTATGTACTTAAAACCCCATCTCTTATATGTGGCCATTTTGATTTCCTCACCTCCAAATCATATGTTATTATATCAACCAGAATAAATATCAATACATCTCCTTATATTTTCAAATATATAGAACTATTATCCAAACAACATTTGTAATTTTTTTTAACATTTATCTACTTATTGATATATCCAAAATAAAAAAAATATATATATAGTTTTTTTTAAAATTTATTCATTTTCCACTAATTAATATATATAATTTTATATCATGGTTGGTAATAAAACATTATTCATGCCTTTCAACCCTCATGTAATTATTAATATATATCATAACTAGTCATTTTTTTCATAATCAGTTAAAATTATATCTCCATTATTTGTTTGAATTGTATGATGAAAAATATATTATTTAAACTTTTATCCATGTATTACTAATCAATTGTGATAAAATTATCCATTATTGTTGTTATTCTATTAGTACCACTATTAGTCAGTATCGTCTATTAGAATCCAAACTACCAAAGAAACACTCATATTCTATGAATAATAAATCATATTAAAAATATATTTCGTGGAGTTTCTTTGTTGTTCTATAATAATTTGATAACAACATCAATTAAATAATTTTTTTAGTTTTCGTCGAAGATATCAATATATAATTACTATGTATTTTGTGATTTGGGTTGTTCTATGTGGTTTAGGATAGTATTCACAAAAAAAAGATTTTTCCTAAAGTATAATCATGTGGATTTGAGCCCTATATCTCACATTATTTGTAGTATTGTTTCAAAATTATTTTTCCCATTAAATGTATTGATGGTATGGTTTCTCCTGGTTCCCATAATATTTTTAAATTATTCTATTTTTAATAGGTCATTTTTCGATAATTCATAGTTTTTTTATTCATATATATATAACAATGAAGATGATTTATCTTAAAAAATTATGATATTAAATATAACATTCTTTTGCAATATATCCTCATTACAAAATTAATTAAACCTTTATCTTATACCAATTATAGTGACAGTACATTACATATATTTTTATAATATAATTTATAAGAAAAATATATATAACAATAAACACCCCAAAATCAAATGGTTTAGAATTTTAGAAAATTTAGGTTTATAGAAACATAATAGAATTAATACATAAAAAACATTATTATGATCAACATATAATTCCTATATTCATTACTAAATTATATTACATAGATTTTATCTTAAGGACACACATTAATAAAGAGTTATATACAAAATGCATATAGGGGGAAAATGATTAGAAATAACCTCGAACATGAATCAATATGGTTGAGTATGAAAATATTCAAGGCATCATAAATATAAAAAAATAATCTAAATTATATTGAAGATAATTTTTAGGGACATGGGATATGTAACATGTGTACTATTGAAATATCATAACCATAATTCAATATTTATTATAAATAAATCGTAACATAATGATAAAATATAACTACATTATGCCCATGCATAACATTGCACATAGAGGAAACTGCCCCATTTCTATACATAACTATCATATGAGATATCATCATTTACCTAATGAATTAGAGGAATCATTAATTTGGGCCTATCAATCACATCCAAATATGTTTAAAATATTATTTGAAATATAGGAATGAAATATACAATAATAATAATCATTAAATAAATCAATGAGAAGAGGATAGATTATATTAAAATATCATATAACAGATATCAATGAATACCCATGGAGATAAAAATTAAGGGAATGAATTATTTGTATGTTTATGGGTAGAGATTAAAATTAAAATAACATAGATCAATAATAATATAAAAAATAGCATAATACGAACCAAACATGGTTTTTGAAAATAATTAAATTACGTACATCAATGGAGGTAGTCATAAAATCACTCTAATGTAACAATAAACATGAATATCCCAATAATATTGTATAAAAAAGAAATATATATATATATATATTAAGGTATGTAATTATTATTAATAAAAATAATGGGAAAATGGGATTATAAGGAAGAGTTATAACTCAAAAATAATATGAATAATTTGAGAACTTTTTTTAATAATGATCCTAAATTTTTTCATCACATTTGTGCATCAAATACAACATTGTTATGCTGAATAAATCATTAATATATAATTATATTACATTACTTTTTTATTTTACTTTTTAATTATAATCTTATAAATTTATTTATTAAATTTTCACTAATAATAAAATTTTATTGGACTATTATATTTAAATTAGTCACTTTTTCATCTTAAATTAAAATTTTAATAAATTTTATATATTAATTAGACTATTAGGATCCATAAATAAATAAAAAAATTAAAATATAGTCATAAATACATACATATATATATATATATACATATATACATTTAGATATATACATAATTATAAAGTATATATTTTATTCAAAGACATAATGAAGTTGGTGATAAATAATGAAATGAAAAGTCCATTTTGGTGGGTAAACAAACTATTAAGAGGATAAGGAAAATCAGAGGACACTTAATATTTATGTTATAAATATTTCAAAATGATAATATTTTATCATAATAAAATTTATATACATATATATAACCACCACTAACAATTATTTATGTTTTTGATATGTAAATATTTAATAATTCGCATAGGGTGTGTCAGAATTGGGAGAGGGGTATTATAAATATATATTTTGTAAATAACACTTCTAATATATCTAAATGTCATGTGGATATAATAATTAATAATTTTTAGTGGGAAATTTATAAATTTAATTATATATATATAAATAGAATAAATTAAATGGGATGGAATTCCATCTATACATTTATTGTTTCACCTCTCTTAGGATAGTAATGATGTTCATGTTTTGATTTTAGTGGGACCTGAACAAATTTATGGTTACTAGTAGGAGAAATAAGATATATTTGTGAAAATATTGTGTATCAAAATGGATTTAAGAATTCATTTAGGTAACCTATTGAGATGTAATTATATATTTATTATTAATCAAATTATATATCTCTGATAACTTGTGATTCACATGACATCGAGTTTGAACTAAATTAAATAATCTTCTAAAAGTTTATTAAAACATGGAAATTATAACAAAGACACTATGTTGGAGGGTATGTAAAGGAATATAAAAATTTATGTAAATTATATTTTACACTTATATCAAGTAAATTCAATAGTTATCAACTAACTATAAATATAATAAAAACAATTCAAAATGAAATTAAATGTTTTTAAAAAAAGGTATTTTTCTAAAAGGTGGTTTAATTATTCTTTATGAATATAATTAAAAAATAATTTTTCCACTTTTTGGAAAATTATATAAAAAATTTTAATTTATATTTAAATAATAATATTTATACATTCATATGTGTATATATTTTATTATTTTAAAAAATATTAAATTTTTAATGAGTAGTGGAAAACACGTATTTTTATTAAAAATGAATGTTATTTTAACCCATTTACCATATCCATTTTATTTTAATTAGTTTTTTAAAGTAAAATTATTTCAATTATATATTATTTATCTTAATTGAATCATTCAAATAAATTCAATAATAAATTTTAGTATTAAAAAAATTTATTCTATTGAATAATTTTCTTTAGGGAAACTATTTTTAGACACATTTGTGGTATCAATTTTAATTTTTACTCTACCAATTTTGTGAGTGTAATTTAAAAAAAATGCACTCCAAATAAAGATTCCTAAAAATTTATATTATCTAATAAGTTATAATTAATTTTTCACTATAATTCATATTTAATGTAGTAAAAATTATTTATTGTGGTTAAGTTAATTATAGTTTACTAGGGGTTAAAATAATAATATAATTTTAAAAGAATATCCAAAAATGACTAATTGTTATTTTATGTAATCACTTAGAGCATATATCTTATAAGGGTTTAAAATGGTCCATTTTGATACTTTTCACAAGTTAAAAATTTCTATGGAATCATTTCTTATCCAAAATTCCATGTTTTCTCTCTCCAATACTAATAAAATCCCACCCCACCACACTCTATTCCATGCTTCCAAAGCCCATTATTTTTAAAATACCTACCTAAATAACTTCTCTAATAACCTAACCTCATCCTAGAACAAATTTATTGGTACATAAATCTATCCTAGGAATGATTTTGGTAAAAACCAAAGAAATTTTCTAAAGAAAGGATAATTTCCTTAACTAATAATTTAATTTTATTTCTTCTTATTAGACAGTAAAATAATAATAAATCATGTTTATTTAATAAACAAATTATATAAAATATATTAATATTTTTTATGTTAATTTAAGGACCAAAACCCATATTATCATCCCTCTAATGGGTATTAAAACGGTTGATTCTGTTTAGGGTAGACTATCACCTCGCGAACCAGTGTTATTCTTTATCAATCATTACTTCTCACATATGAATGTAATGTTCTATTCAATTTTATATAAGTTATTTATGATATTATTATACTATTGAATTATAATATAACATACACCTTTATAAATTACATTCTATAGAGAATATGATAAAGTCACTTTTGTTTACCGAATAACACAACATCGTTAAGCTAAGTGATTCATTTTTTACATAAACATTACATTGAAGGTAATAAAGAATAATTTAATTATTATATATTTTAATAATAAAATATAATCTATTACATAAAAAATATTTTATATACATTTTTACCATAACAATAATTCAAAATGATAACGTTCTCCATGTGTATGGAAAACTACCATCCCATGAAGTGATGTGATTTATTTTACATAATTTTATTATTTCTATATCACATGGATTGTATGAGTAGTGGTATTTAAATAAATAATTTCATATTTATAATATAATTATAATCCATTAAAGATAAAAAACACTTATTTTATTTATATCTTGATCCTTAAAAAATGGAAACATTACTCACGCATTCGTATGACCTACCATCTAAATGATTGTATTATAGTTCATTTATCATAATCATATTTATTTTTTGGATCATAAAATTTAATTTACAAATAAAAATGATTATTATTTCATTTTTACTATTCTGAGTATGACAATTTAATAATCTCTTTTACCTTATTCAACTTATCATTCTGAATTTGGACACATGAGTTGTTTATCATTAAAACATCCAACATGGAAATATTTGGTTAGGTCATTGAATATGAAATTGAAAAAATTAAGAAAAATTAAAAAAATAAATATGAAAATAATTCTTAATATAAAAAAAATTATTATTTTTATTATTTAGGAATATAAAAAGGAACAAGAGAAATAGAGTTTGAAGTAATTGATAATTTTATCCCATCGTTTTCATTGGGTTGTTACCACTCTATTGTACTCACTTTCTCTCTCATTGTGTTATTGAAAGATACTAAATTATATATATTCCTCTTAGAAGTATACATAGATTGTTATTACCTCTTCTAAAATTTTAATACATTCATAATAATAATATCACATATGCCTTCGTTCGGAAATGTTATTTGATAATTTCATGAGACAAAATTATGTGTCCCATTTCATTCCTTGGGTAATTCTTATGTGTTTGAATTATGATTAATATCCTTTTAAGAAACACATATACATTTATATGGATTTAATGTGATGGGTGGGCCTAAAATTATATATTCCACTAAAAGATTAGGAAATTGTTTAGTCAAATGAGAGTTTATGTATTGGATTAGAGAGATATTATAATACATTATGGGACATTGTCCCCCATGTCTTGTTATCTCAGTTTTCATAATTTAATTTTTAATTTTTCATGATTTATATCATTTCAACATTCCCATGTATCCAAAAAATCATGAAACCATTATTTTTTATGTTATGTGTCAACTGTATGAATCATGTCCCTTATATTTAATGGTGTAATGTCAAAACATTGTCTCTCATGTTATTCATATTTCTCATTCTTATTCCCTTACTGGATGTGTTATCTCATCTCATTCTTTTTGTATTCCTTATGTTATCCCTTGTAGTTTTAGGAGCTAAAATGGATTTTAGTTTCTCACTAAAGAAGATAAAATAATCGATGGAATTTATTAGTATACATTAATTTTAGAGGAATATATTATCGCAAATAGATTAGAGATTCATGCTCCCTGTGTTTTAATTATTGGATATATATGTTCAATAATAAGGTAAAAATATCTATAAAGGCATGGGTTTCCATAAATGGTATCAATGGAAATTAATAGTTGTCCTTTTGAAAAAAGGATTTGAAAAATTTATTTAAACCTTATGTATATGTTCATGTATATTTTTTCAGCTAATCTTAAGTATCTAAAAATATCATAGTGTTTTGGTGAAATATAGAGCTAGTGTCCTCCGAACAATTACATCCATTTATTGATACACATAGTGGTTCAAGTTATAGAAAGGATTTAACTAGATGTAATAACTCTTAAAAATTGTGTTGATATTTACTTGGGTGTTACCTAGTATATGGAAAAGGATCTAATTACACACCTATTATGATACTCCAATGGGTTATGTTTTTAAATTTTACTAACACTTTGAAAACCATTACATTGATAACAAAAATGCCCATCTGATATCATATAAATAATTAGATCATTGATAACATAGGTTGAAACCACGAAATTCATAATTTGAGTAATATATTTCATTTATTCGTTATCCCATTAATAAACATAGTTTTCCATATAAGTTCTTAATATATTAAAAATAATCATCCATAATTCTCATTTTACTATATTTAAATGGATTGAAATATGAGAAAACTAGTCAAATACCCTAGTGAAGGAAAATGTCATTACATACCAAATGTGATTTCTAATATGATAAATGAAGGAGTTTATAACATCATTAAAATAAATTCTAAGATAACTGATTTTTATAATTTAATCTTGAATAATTAGTAATTAATGGATCCCCCCAAGAAAGAGAAATATGAAATTGAAACCATTATGAGACAAGGGTCTCCATCATATTGTGGATCTTCAAATCCTTTAATAATAGAAAAATGGATGAAATAAATTGAAAAGATCATATATATCCTTCAATTCTATGATCTAGATAAGGATTCCCTTCTTATTTATTGTATGGATGAACAAGATAATAAACGGTTGACATAGATTAAAAAAGTCTCATAAGGAAGACATAAAAGAGATGGGATGGAAGAAATTTTTTAAAATGTTATTTGAATAAAATTTACATCACACTACCTTGCATAAAATAGATAAGTAACTTGTTATTATCATGTGTAAGGATAAAAAATATGTTGGTTTATATGAATAAAACATCAATTAATTGAACAATAAACTTCCATCTTTGTCATCTCACATGAAGGTAAAGTTGACTACATCATTGGTTGGATAAAGTCATATAAGAAAAATATTTTGTTAATTAAATAAATTAATAGTTGTAAGAAAATTTGACAATGTTCCTTCATTGTTGATAGAGAGATCAAATAATATAAAAGATCTTATGGGGATAAGAGTATTAAATTCAGTTTAACACTATTGTTATAATACATGAATCTAATTATGGAAGGAAAATACAACATCATAGTTGGGGAAAGTGTTGGAATGAGAATCATAGAAATTCCAAAATGGAAATTAGAAAGTGGTTTATGTATGGAAAGAGGGGAACATATTAAGTGAATGCTGATAGGATAAACCCGTCATTGAGATGTATGAAAGGAATGACCTATCCAACCCTCATCCTGTTGTCCAATGTTATCACTACAAGGAAAATGAAAACTATGCAAATGAATTCACTATGCTTAGGGGTTTTGATGATAACCCTTTCCAACAACATCCATGTCCATTAGATAAAATGAGAAATTTTACATCATAATTTTAGATTTGAATCACAAAAATGAAATGGTAAAATGTAATCTTGTAATTAATTTAACAATATAGAATTTAATTTTTGATTTTGGGATTTCATAATATTTTATATCATGAAAATTTACTATATCTATTGATGAACCACGTCAAAACACATAATTTATGTTATCATTGAAGATGAAAACTGAGTAAATTATTTCCTTTTAGGAATATAACTCATATCCTTACAATATTTGTATGAAATAATACAGTGGGAATTATGATACTTCTATTAGTGGAAATTAATTCATATTTTTGCGTTATGAGCCTTCTTTATATAGAGATAACATAATATTATTAGAGAAGTTAATCACCCTAAGAATAATGAATCACCCTCACATTATATACATGTCCATGCAGGGGAAGAATCTTCTTTAGTATTATCATATAAATCATGTATTTTTTAACTTATGAGAAATCATATCTTTCCCAAACGTTTAGTACTATGTAAAGTATCATTCTTGATGACATACCAATTGTTAGGGACAATAATGATGTATTTCCTAAAGAGTTTCCTAGTCATACTGCTAGTTGGCAGCATGAATTTTAAATTGATATTATAAATTTATCATTTCTAATATCCAGTACTTTATGTAGAATGGAAATTTTTTAACATGAGTAATGTTAGAATAAATTACAAGAGAGCCATTATAAAGAGTTTATACACCCATGTTCTTCACCATAGGATGAACCAATCCAATTCTCTAATAATAAGGATTGATCAATTCACCTCTTCATTAATTACAATAAGATAAAATGAATAATGGTAATGATGAAGTATTATATACCATAAATAGGTGATTTGATTGACCAACAATGTGGGGGTTAGTATTTATATAATGTGGAACTTTTTTCAGGTTATTACAAATTATGGTTACATAAGTAATATATTCCAAAGAAAACAAATTTTGAGAATGGTATAGAAATTTTATGTTAATATTGATGCCTTCTAGACACATTAATTACCAAAAATAATTATGGATTTATTAAATATTGTGTGTTGTTATTATGTGAACAAATTTTTTCATCATTTATAGATTCCATTTTAATATACCCCATGATTAATGTAGAATGTGGGTATTATTTGAATACTATTCTACATAGATTTTTAGGGGAGAATATTTATGAAATGTAGATCAATTGTTGGTTCTAGATATAGGATGTATGGGTTTTGGAGAATATTATCTCTAGAAAAGGTATATACTTGGACCCTTCTAAAACAATGTCCATTTTGGATTGGCCTAGAACACCATATGTAATAGGAATATACTGTTTTAATATAATAGACCTATATTCAAAATGAATTTTAAAAAACATTCTATGATTTTAAAATATAATATAAATGATAACATAGAGAGTAATAATGTTTATCTTGACCTTTTAATTTGAATATCGTTTTAATAAGATAAAATAAAGGCATAAAACTTCACTAGTACTCTTTATTCCCATAGGTGGGTAAGTTTTTCTTAATGTAAAATGATGCTTCAAAGAATGATTTTGTGTGTTTAGTAATATAGAATGATAATGTTAAATCCTATTTGATTTTGTAGTTGAATAATTATGAGAATAAGTAGCCAATATATAACATGAAGTTGTATTTAGTTATCATTTCAATTAGGATCCGGTGACATAATCTCTATAAAGAAAAGATTGAAATATGTATAGATCATACGAGAACAAAATATATAGTCAAATATAAGGAGAATAATATACACCAGTGAATATTGATAAATATGGTCGAGGAATATGACAATTCAACCTATATTATTATCTTCACCATGAAAACAATATGTGATATACTATAAATAGAATGTATCATTTTATTTTATCAATAATTAAAATTAAGAAGGATCTAATCATTTTATATTTGAAAATGATGGATATGGGAATAGTGAATTTATTTTCATCTAACCATTCTAGAGTAAATTCACAACCCTTTATTTAGTAAAGAATTAAGGATTACCAAAAACTAATGAGTTTCTATATAATAATATAGTTAATATTCTGTAGTTCATCCTAACTAAAGATAGCGATAAATGTTTTGGAACCAATATATGTGTCTCGTGAAAACATGAAATGAAAACAAAACTATTACATGACTCGCACATCTCTTCCTCCTCTATTAATATAGGATGAACTATGATGAAATATGATCAAAAGAAAAAATATCTAATGTGATAAAATGAACATGTATATTTTGGAATCTGTATCTCAATGCTTGGTATAGAAAAAAGAATATTTTCAATGATAAATGTATAAGGGAATTATGAATTGACTTCCCAATCCTGAATATAATGGGGAAATTATAACCACGTATTTCATCGCAAGAGTCCCCATGGAACTTAATATAAATAACTACATCTTGGTAGTAATAAATATCGAATAAAATTAATAAAATATAATTTCTATCAAGGAATATTTATATTTTGGATAATTCATGATGACTTACATAGGGTAGGTTGTATTATTGAATGGAATGGCACTATTTATTTTATTTGATCGATATCTTAGGTTTCCATCAATGTTAAGGAGAATTATTCAGCAATCATTGGATATATAACTCAATTCCAATACTTCTTATCAATCTCAAATGGTTATTCAATGTGAAATGACCATATAAACCTAGGGGATATGTTGATGTATTTTTTAATAGATTTCCATTGATGATGGGATCAACACCTTCCCCTAAAAGAGTTCTTGTGTAAAAAAAATTAAATTATATCATTCAAATGGAACCTTATGAGGATCAATATGGGAATTCATGTCGAACTCTGACATGTTGGGAAAAGTTGGACATGGAATGTTTCTGGGATCCTATCATTACCAAGAAATGATATTGAAAGTTGAAACCATTAGTACTCACAAGATATCTGTAAAAGATGATAAGAAAATATATTTATAAATCAATCAAATAGGTATATAGTTTGAGTAAAGATCAAACATATTCCTCCATATTATACCTTGGAATAAAGTGATGAAGTATTAGAGGAAAGGAAATCATAGTCATGCATAAATAGACCCCTTTTATATACTTGAACTCATTTGAAAAGTGTCCTACTGACTATCAGTCTGACCAAACTAATATCAAGTACACGATGGGATCTATATATTCATGTTAGGGAAGTACATACGAGATACCCCGTATGTATTAATTCTAGAGGTGGTACTAATGGATAAATAACATTTATAAGAGTATTAGTCTGTGAGTATCATGGATTGTATATAAAATGGTCTACAAAACAAGGAAACTCACCCAATCAATGTGTTGTAATAAAAACACATGTTTGTGGAAGAAATTTGGAGCCACAAGTTTGAGGAAGAAACTTGGGAACTAAATGAGGTGATAAATAATAAGCACCACTTCCAATTTGTACAATTTTATGTAATATGAAATTTTGAGTGTGAAATGTTTTATAGGGTAGAAATGTAAAAACCCTAAAATTGGAGATATATTTCATTTTTTATAAATTAAGTTTCTTTGATAGCATGCATTTCATGCAACACTAGGTTCAAGAAAAAGACAATACATTATTAAAATATTATTAAAACAAGACCTTTATATACTGACCGTTAAGTTGGTGGGAGTGAATATTACTAAATAAATTATTCAAAAAAATATATTTTACACTTAAATAGAACAAAATTATTATTTATATACTTATTAAAAATAAAATAAATCCTATTTGAAAGAAAAAATTATTTTCCAAAAATATACTTTTCTAATGTAAATTTTTTTTCCAACTATACACAGATAATGAAATATTTATATTTCAAAAATTATAAAAATATTTTTTAAAAATTTTAAATTATTTATGAAATTACTATATCATAATTAAATTATACATAAATATTTTCATTTTTTGGGAATTATTAATTTTCCTTTCAATATAAAAAATGCTAATTTCTATTAAAAAAAATTGTTTAAAATATTAACAATACAAATTTAATTTGAATATAGTTTTAAATTTAAAATTATTTTAGCTATATATTAATGAATCTAAATTATATCATTTAAATAAATTTCATGTTAATTATTGATATAGAATCTTTTTCAACATTTTATTGTATTTTGTTTAGAAAACATATTTATTCAACACAACTACGAGTTTCATTTTAATTAAACTTATACACAATATTTAATATTTATTTGAAAAAATGGATTATATATTTGGAATTAGAATAATATTTCTTATAAAATAATTTTTTATTAATTTTTTAAAATAACAAGTAGAAAAAACACTAAAAAATAATTATAGAGGTTTAGGCAAAACGAGTTTACCATGGGGAAATATTTATAAGGGAAAAAATGAAACAAAACATTTCTAATTCAAATTTTATTGAAATTCTTAGACCTAATATATTTTTAGGATTCAAAATGATCAATTTTTTACTCTTTTAGAATTACAAATTCATGGCTGAAATTATTTCTTACCAAAAATTGCAAGTGTACACTTTTCTCCACATGTAAAAGGAAACATCCTCTCCACTCCATTCAAAAATTGGAAAATCCATTTTTTTCCAAGAATTACCCAAATAGCATCCCTAAGTAAATAATATAATCTTATAATCCTTATATTGTTTTGAAATCCATCCTAGGAAAGATTTTCCTACAAAAAAATGTTGTTTTCTAAAGAAGAGGTAACATCATTAACCGAGAGTTATATCTTATTTTGTCCTCCACCTCATTAAATTATTTTTAGAACCTAATTACAAAATATCCCTATTATAATGAAATTTTATATCAATGTTTTTTTGTTAATATCATCAGTTAATATCATACACTTAATCCGGAAATGAGAAATGAATTTTTTGATCTAGTGTAAGGCTGATTGCCACTTTCTGAACTGATGTATTATATTTTTCATCACTTCTTCAAATAGATAGGTATTATCATATGTTCAATATTAATATTAGATATTTTCATATAATATTAATTATGAAAATATAATTTAATATATACCTTATAAACATCCATTTAGTACATAATACGATAACGTTTCTCGGGTGTACAACAGACAACTTCCTAGAGAATTAATGTGATTATTTTTCTTAAATTTTATTATTAAGATGCCACATTGATTATATGAGTATGAATATTTGATGAAATAATATGATATTTATTTACTAATGATAATAATATAACAATAAAATAACAATTATCTTTATTCCATCGTGATCTTAAAAAATGGAAATCTTACTCATGGGTGCATATGTACTAAAGTCACCATGATTTTAACTTTGTTAATTTTACATAATCATATTTTTTGTTTGGTAAAAATTATAATTCATATATATAAATGAGAATTATTTTTTACCATTTTGAGTTTATGAATTAATAATTTTATTGACCTTTTTCTACTTTCTCATGTGATTTTGGACATTATTTAATTTATCATTAAAATATATAATGTGGAATTACTTTTTTAGGTAATTAAAAATGGAATTATTTAAATTCAAATAAAATTAATAATAAAAAATAAAAATGGTCATAAAAAATATATTATTATATTTATTTTATTATTCCTGAAGTTAAAGTGCACATGTGAAAATTCACGCTTGAGGTAGGGTATCTTTTTTACCCACCCTTTTCATTCTGTTGTGACCGTTCTCTCAAAGTAACTTTATCTATCATTATGTTATGGAATTATATTAAATTTTTTAAAAAAATTTAACATGTATAGATTTATTATTATCCTTATTTTATAGGGTAATATATTCCATGAGAATATTTATCAAATGCCTTATATATGAGATTCCTTTGGAATATTTATTTACCAGATTATGCCACACATTTCACTCCATAAGTAATTATTATTTATGGGTATTTCTACAGAGAGACTTATGTAGAACAAATATGCATTGAAATTAAATGAATGTAATGGGTGGGACAATAATTATAGATACCTCAAATTATTTGGATAAATTTATATTCTCATTAGATATCATGGATGGGATTAGTGATTAAAAATGTTCCATTATGGGACACTGTCCACCATATGATGGTTTCATGACAATTCACCTTGAATTTATTTTATATAATGTTATATATAATTTTTAGTTTCCCATGTTTTTATGATCATATGATACCATTCACTTTGATGTTATGAATCCACTTGATTAATTATGTAACTTTTATTTTCTGGGGTATTATTCTTGCTTTGACTCACATGTCATGCTTCCTTATCATGCTTATTCCCTAACTGAACATCTTAGTTCACCCCTTTCTTTTTGTATTCCCACAGTTATATTATAGAATTCTAGGATCAGAAATTAATTTTTGATTTAACTATTGAAGATAAAATAATCGATTTAATGTTTTAGTTTTGTTTTATGTAGTAGGATACTAGTATTCTAAAGAATATATTCCTTCATGATAATTATGTAGTAATTAATGAATACTTATGTTCATGAATTATGTAATAATGTTAATATAAATTCATGGGTTTCCCTAATTTACCATGGGAGTGATATGGGGTACTTTTAGGTGAATGGTATGTTCTTTACATGATATTATAATGAATAAAATATTATTTCAATACCATGACATAAAATAGTGTTCTTAATTATCAATGTTAACAGTATTAATATTTTTTTTAATTTCAAAAAAAATATAGTAGAGTTTTCTAATTAAAATATAAAAAGTATCAAATGAAATGAAAAATAATCCTTGAATATAATAAAAAATATTTTATATCTTTTTTAGGTTTATAAAATTAATTAATTTTTAAATGTTTCATTTATAATACTAATGTTATTTTATAATATACGAAATTTGTAATATATTATTTATTATTATTTCAATATTATTTTCTATAATAGTTCATATTTAAAATATTATATTTCTAAAATTCATTCAATAATTCTCATCTTTATAAAATTACAAAAATATCATTTATTTATAATTTCGATGTGTGAACTCCAAAAATTTAAATAATTTTTTAAAAAATAATTTTCAAACATAGTTAGTTTTAATATTTAAATGTTAAAATAATTTTTTTTAATTATATGTAATAAACCTTATTGAAAACATGTAATTATATTTTATTCAATTTAACTAATTTGAATTTTTATTTTATCAAAATTTAATATTTATATTTAATTATTTTTTTGGTAAATATTACATATGTTCTATTTTACTATCCAAAATTTCAGGTTATTATTATTAATATTATTTTCATGTTTTTCTTCAATCTAAATGTTTATAGTGTGACATTCCCCATAATTAAACTAATTAATATATATTGGTATAATTATGATAATATCAAAAGATGCTATAAAATTTTGAAGCATAAAAAAATTATATAATAAAAATAACATTGAACCATAAATGTCACTATAATATGATCACTATAACAACCTAATTATTTTCACTAATCTTAATAAAAAATTAACTCTACTACATCACCTAAAGAAAACTATTAGAAATGATACCAAATCAACCTATAATTATGTCACATAAGTGTTATTATAGATGACTAGGTGAAAAATAGTCAGTAAGACCTTCATAAATAAATAGAACATATCTAATTGATGAGAAAGAACCTTTATTTTAAAATAAATATAAGTAAACTCGTTTATATGGAGATATATGACCAAAAAATTTGTTAATTTCAAAAAACTATATCAACCGAATACATTTGGCCTTTAATGATAACACACATCCACATAGATTATCATATTTTTTTGGCATGTAACTCACCAAAAATACAATTAACCAATGGATATATATATATATAATAGAATCTAAATAAGATGAAAATAAAATGGGATTGTACATAAATTACTCAAATAACCCTTTCATTGAAATAAAAGATAACCCCTCCTTCAATCCATTATTAATAATAATTGTCACGAACCGCCCTTGAGGACCGTGTCATGACTACCCCAAGCCCGCCTTCCATAGGCCAGGGTCTGGCGACTAGCACAAAAGGCGTAATTATCGATCATTGGGAAGGCATTGCCTTTATAAAAGTAAAAAAACACTATAGAGTACAAGCGGAAGTAATACACTAAATACAAAAGGAAGTGTTGAAACGAAAATGGGCCAGAATACAAACCCAATCGAAAAGTAGAGCTACAACTGAACAAAAGTACAACAGAAAAAGAAAAACAGCTGGAAGAATGGAAGCAGCTCCTGGGTCGTCCTCCTCGGATCCTACCTGAAGGGTAGGTACAGATAGCGCAGCTCCTGGATCGTCCACCACGGATCCTACCTGAAGGGTAGGTATATATAGCCTCCACAATGCTCTCGCCCTTCAACCTCCTCCGAGTGTCGTCTCATTGTGAAGTCCACCTCCGGATACTGACTCGTCGTGAGGTCCACCTCCGGGTACCGTCTAGTCCTCGAACACTCGGCCTCTGTCAGCGCTGCCCGACGTCTGCAACCAACACAACGAAGTGCGGGCATAGCCCATGCAGGGGTGAGTATACAATACTCAGTAGGGACCCCGAGACCCTCAAGGTCTCACTAAATCCAACAAGGATAACCACAAAGAAGGATCTCAACAGATAACCCTTACTTAGGTATAAGCCCATACTTATACCTAAGTTATCAAATAACCCATCTCAATCATGAGGAAACACAAAGGTTATGAAATCAACGGATAACCACTACCTAGGTATATGCTCATACATATAACTAAGTGATCAAGTGACCCATCTCAATCATGAGGAAAACACAAAGGTCATTGACTAAGCTCAAACTAGGATGTTCATTATCGAAACTGTAACTACTGAAGAGCACCGTCTCTGGAAAGTATAGTGATACTGTCACGACTCTGAGGTACTCCTCACTAACCTAAGACTGCTGAGGTACTCCTCCTGTCAAGTACCGCGGGTCTTCCACCTCACATAGTAGTTCTCCACCGCCATGGGTCTGCCACCTCACACAGTAGTGCTCCCCCTCATAGCCTACAGAGGTACTCCTCCTGTCGAGTACCGCGGGTCTGCCACCTAACAAAGTAGAGCTCCTCCGCCATGGGTCTTCCGCCTCACAATGTATTTCTCCACACTAAGCTATGCTAGTCACTTCGAATCGAATCGGACAAGCAGTCATCCGGTCTCAGCCAGCTACACGGTCTCTGTACTCCGTATGCTCGTCTCCGGGAGGGTCCTCTCCACGAGCTATAGGTCGATACTCCAAGTATAACAATGTCCCACAAAAAAATCATCTCAAAGGACCACCTCGTCATAAGGGTCTCAACGCAACAGACAGCGCATCAAACAGACGCCCGGTCTGTGAGTTAGTTGCCTTTTCGTCCCAGGGGCCAGGTTGGTTTCGTCAGCGAACCAACCCGGCCGTATCTCAATTGTACCCCGAACTCTCATAGGGTATACTCAAAGGGACCGTTTCTCAATGTGATCACCAACGTCATTGATGGTTTGTCAAACGGACGTCCGGTCTGAAAGTTATCAGCTTTTCCATTCTAGGGGTCTGGTTGGATTTCGGGTACAATCCAACCCGGCCACTATCCAACTACATCCAAAACTCAGTCGAAGCATTCCAAAAGTTTCGTCTCATCAAGAGGAATCCAACAAAGTCGTAGTCACATCAATCAGACGTCCGGAGCTCGAGATATAAGTGTTTTCGCTCCGAGGGCCCGGTTGGTTTCGCGATCGAACCAACCCGGCCATACCCAAAGTTCTCTGAAACCCTAAGGGTAATATACCAAAACTACTGTCTTGATCCAAGGATCGCATTTCAGCTGACGGTGTGTCGATTGGAAGTCCGTAGCCCACGTTATGGGAAAAAGGCCGGAAGCGGTTTGAAAATGGGGGTTTCGCGCCCGGACCGACCCGGCCCGAGACCCCCTAGGTCGGCCCGAACCGGGTCCGGGTACGACCCGCTTGGGCACGGCCTGGCCCGGCTGGCATAGTCCGCTGGCCAACTCGGCGTGACCGAGCTCGGCGGACAGGTGGGGGGGGGGGGCTGCCCCCCTGTTCAAATAAATGCATCCCCCATGTGGGGGGGGGGGGGGGGCGCTCCTCCCTTCCAGCCGGGGGTTACGAACCCCCGGTTTCTCCCCTAACCGGCCGGCCCGCACCGGCCCGCCGGCTGCTACCACCACAGGACCGGCACGGTCCCATCCCCATGTTCCGTTGCTGGCGGCCAAAAGCCAGCCGCCGCTCCCTGCTCCGCCGCGACCTTGGTCCGACCGGTAGGGCGCGACGGCGCCGCGACCATGTTCGACTTCAATGGTGCGGCGTGCCGGCATCGTGCATCCTTTCCGCATGACCCCGCGTGGTGCGACGACACCGCACCCTCTCTGTTCCAAAACCACAACAAGGTCAACAACAAAATTAAGGGAGGAGGTTCGGACATGTTTGTGCGGTCTGGCCCCCTCCCGTTAATCGACAACAAGCGGCTAAGATTACGAAGAACGCTCAAATATTCACGAACATATATTCAAACCCATAACTCAACAACGGTTGAAGATCGAAGAGAATCGTGGAAACGGCGTCGCAAGGTAAAACTCCGTATGTTCTTGACAGATATTTTCCGAGGTGGAGCAACATCTCACACCGGCTGCGGAGATGAGAAGAAAGGCACGACGATCACTCCTTGCGGTGATGACATTCTTCATCAGGGTCTTGACGTTCTTCGCGTTCTCCAATGAAGAAGATAAATTTTCCTCTAGCTTTTGAGTATTCTCTCCCAAACCATAACACCAAAAAACTAACTCAATAATAAAATAAGCTCCACTTATTTTATTAAGTAATGCCAAGAGTTTAAAATTTAAAAACTCAATTCAATAAATTGAATTAAAGACTCGGCACATTAGAAATTTAAGGGGTGTCAAGGGGGGTTGGAGAGAGTTATGGAAGATGAGAGGTCACCCACTTAATGGGGGAGTTAGAGGAGGTTTGAGGAATGTGAAGGGGGGGGGGGGGGGTTGTGTGGGCCCCACCTCACATTTAACCTCACTTAGGTAGTTAGGTTCACCCAACCTCTATCCTTAGGATTTATCCACTTTAAAGAAATAAAATTAGTTGCACAAATTTTATTTCTCGAAAGTCTTTATCCACAAAACTAAACAACTCTTCCTGAGAAAACACAACTATGGAAAAGGTCTTTTTAAGCAATTAATAGCGCTACAGTTTCATCGGTGCCCTCAGATTTTGATTCCGAGCACCGGTTCAAAAGTTAAAAAAACTCGCTCGTTCGTTCACTGAACGTACCCGAGCTAAACTTCGGAAATTGATTCCAGGCACACCGAGCCTTGGAATCAGGCGTCTTCAGAAACTGCGTTCTTGTAAAATCCCAAAAAAAATTAAGAAAAAAAATTTCCCTGAAATTTCTGGGTCTTTACATTACTCTCACCTCAGGGATTTACGTCCCCGTAAAGCTTTAACACAAACTATGGATTCAAAAGCGGTACTGAGAACGTATCTGATATTTCCGCTCCCAGGTGCTCCCCTGAAGGTTCCTGTACTGCCAGCGAAAGCATACAAGAGAAATCGACCGTCCTCGTAGGACCCACTCCTGTCGATCCTCAACTTCTACTAGAATCTCCACACATGTCTCCCTGTCATCGTCTTCCAACTCCCTAAGGTCGATGATGTGTGAAGGATCATGCACGTATCTCCTCAGGCGTGGTACGTGGATGATTTCATCCACCCGGTGTAACTGAGGTGGAAAGGTCAAGCGGTAAACCACCTCACCTACCCTACTGAGGACCTTGAAGAGTCTGATGAAGCGTGGAGATAACTTGCTGCCCCAGCGAAATCTCCATAATTCCACATCGAGGTGAGACCCGTAAGAAAACGTGGTCACCATCCTCGAACTCTAGCGGTCTCTGCCTCTTGTCAGAATAAGTCTTCTGTCGGCTATGAGCTATCCTCATCTGCTCTTGGATGACCTAGACCATCTCTGTCGTGGCATGGACAATCTCTGGTCCCACAAGAGATGCTATGATTTCTTCTTTTCCGATAAGAGAAATCTGGTCTCATCCCCTGGATGAACCACGTTCTTTGCCTAATATAGTCAATCCAGACTTGAATTATGTATTCATGCCACGGACGACGTCATAAGGCCTTAAAGTTACTACCAAGAGATCCAACTGTCACTCTCTCCTCTAAGGGTCGAGTCACACTGTCGGCATCAGTGTGAGGTAATGGGGTCTCCTCTAGTAGGAATCTCAAAAGTGAGGGTCAAGTCAACAGTTTAAATCGGAACCTCTTAGTACACAAAAAGAAAGGAAGAAAATGTCACAAAGGTAAGTGTCTTTTTATTATTGCAGCTCATAGTACAAAAACACAAATGTAACAACAACATTGAACTAGAAGTACGAAGAACAAAAGGAAACCACTAGTTCTGCTCCTTTCCACTTGCTTCCGGAGCTCCGTAGTCATTTGCTTCTACTGCCTGAAGCTGAGCTCTCCCATTTCCACCTGTTACCTACGGTCGGGGTGGATCTCCTGGTGGTGGTGGTGGAAACACCTCATAGCGTATTCCACCTCTAGCTGCACGGCCCGCTCCCCTCCCTCGGCCATCTGCTCCTAGTGGTCTTCCTCGATCGAACCTCTGCCTCTGCCTGGGAGGTTATTCATTTAACTGCAGGTCATCTGCATGGTGGGTCGGACAATCACGTGCCATGTGACCAATCCCGCCACAGGAGTAAAACTGGATGGCAGGTCTGGCTCTGTCATTCCCCTTGGTGCCTCGCACTACCAACCCTGAGTCATGCGGTCGACCACCTGTAGGTCTGGTTCTCTTAGACCTCTACGTCGTCTGTCTACTGCCTGCTACAGATGACTCTGCCGCATGTCGGCTAGTGGTGGGTCCTGCTGCTGGAGACATCTCAGCAAGGGAACTCTCCACTAAGAGGGCTCGCTCCAACACCCATGTCTACATTGGGATGCTGTGAGAAACAACAGAAGCTCTAATCTCTCTCTTAGGCCCTGCTCGAAGGTTCGGGCCCTAAAGAATGGGTCTCGTACCATATCTGTGGAGTAGCATGAGAGGTTTGTGAACCTCACCGAGTATTGCCCTACCTTCATGCTACCCTGCTGTAGATGTAGCAGCTCCTGTATACTCACCTCTCGAACGGTGGCTGGTACAAACTCTGCCCGGAACAAGCTCTCGAATTCTTCCCACAGAAGTGTCACCTCTTCATGCATCTGGATCATCAGGCTCCACCATCTGCCTACTGCTTCCTGAAGAAGGCTAGCATCAAGGATCACCATGAAGTCTGCTGGCGTCCCCACTAGCCTGAACACTCTCACCACAGCCTCCAGCCAATCCTCACCTGCATGCGGGTCCGTATTTCCCCTGAACCGGGGTGGCCTTTGGCGCTGGAACTCGTGCAGTGTGCTCAAGCGACGTGCACCCTCTGCTGCTGGGGATGGTGGCATCGGTGGCACAATGGGTAGTAGTACCGTTGGTGCCTCCACTGGTGCCTCAACTGGGATAGGACCCTATACTGAGGCCACGTCGCTCTGTGGGATGTCAGTACGTACAACTCTCGGGGCTCTAGCTGGTCTTCGGCGGGGAGGCATCCTGAAAGAAACAAACGTGACGTGGTCAAACGATTTATACCTGGTGAGATGACCTGGTTTGAGCTGTTTTAAGGGAAAACCTTTGAAAACACACACATAATCAGTGTTTTCATGCAAAAAGTCATAAATGAGTTGTCAGGGTCCTGGTGTATGGATACGTCGGCCACCCACACCAACACTGGACTCCCTAAACTAAAAACCAAACTCGGTACCCTAAACATTATTGCTTCACAGAAAGAAAATATCAGAGTTATATGTTATGTGATAGAACCACCTCCTCTGATACCAATTTTTCATGACCCGCCCTTGAGGACCGTGTCGTGACTACCCCAAGACCTCCTTCTATAGGCCAGGGGCTAGCGACTAGCACCAAAGGCATAATTCTCGATAACTGGGAAGGCATTGCCTTTATAAAAGTAAACAAAACACCACAGTGTACAAGCGGAAGTAATACACTAAATAAAAATGAAGTGCTGAAAAGTAAATGGGCCAAAATACAAACCCAATCGAAAGTACAACTACAACTGAACAAAAGTACAACAGAAAAAGACAAACAGTTGGAAGAATGGAAGCAGCTCCTGGGTCGTCCTCTTCAGATCCTACATGAAGGGTAGGTACAGATTGCGCAGCTCCTGGATCATCCACCACGGATCCTACCTGAAGGGTAGGTATAGATATCCTCCACAATTCGCTCTCCCGTCAACCTCCTCTGAGTGTCGTCTCATCGTGAAGTCCACCTCTGGATACTGAATCGTCGTGAGGTCCACCTCCAGGTACCGTCTAGTCCTCAAACACTCGGCCTCTGTCAGCGTTTCCCGACGTCTGCAACCAACACAATGAAGTGCGGGCATAGCTCATGCAGGGGTGAGTATATGATACTCAGTAGGGACCCTGAGACCCTCAAGGTCATACTAAATCCAACAAGGATAACCACAAAGAAGGATCTCAACAGATAACTCTTACTTAGGGTTAAGCCCATACTTATACCTAAGTTATCATGTAACCCATCTCATTCATGAGGAAACATAAAGGTTATGAAATCAACGGATAACCACTACCTAGGTATATGCTCATACATATACTTAAGTGATCAAGTGACCCATCTCAATCATGAGGAAAACATAAAGGTCATTGACTGAGCTAAAACTAGGATTTTCATTATAGAAACTGTAACTACTGAACAGCTCCGTCTCTGGAAAGTGCAGTGATCATGTCACAACTCTAAGGTACTGCTCACTAACCTAAGACTGTTGAGGTACTCCTCTTGTTGAGTACCGCGGGTTTTCCACCTCACACAGTAGTGCTCCACCGCCATGGGTCTTCCACCTCACACAGTAGTGCTCCGCCTCATAGCCTACAGAGGTACTCCTCCTGTCGAGTACCGTGGGTCTGCCACGTCACAAAGTAGTGCTCCTCCGACATGGGTCTGCCGCCTCACAAAGTAGTGCTCCCCACTGGACTATGCTAGTCACTCCGAATCGAATCGGACAAGCAGTCATCATGTCTCAGCCAGCTACACGGTCTCCGTACTCCGTACGCTCGTCTCCGGGAGGGTCCTCTACACGATCTATAGGTCGATACTCCAAGTATAAAAAAGTCCCACGAAGAATTATCTCTAAGGACCGCCTCGTCATAGGTGTCTCAACGCAAAAGACGGTGCGTCAAACGGACGCCCGGTCTGTGAGTTATTAGCCTTTTCATCCCTGGGGCCCAGTTGGTTTCGTGAGCGAACCAACCCGGCCGTATCTCAACTGTACCCCAAACTCTCATAGGATATACTCAAAGGGACCTTTTCTCAACATGATCACCAACGCTACTGACGGTTCGTCAAAGGGGCGTCTGGTCTGAAAGTTATCAGCCTTTTCGTTCCATGGGCCCGGTTGGATTTAGGGTACAATCCAACCAGGCCACTATCCAACTACATCCAAAACTCAGGAAAAGCATGCCAAAAGTTTCGTCTCATCAAGAGGAATCCAACAATGTCGACGACAAATCAATCAGACGTCCGGAGCTCGAGATATAAGCGTTTCCGCTCCGAGGGCCCGATTGGTTTCGTGATCGAACCAACCCGGCTATACCCAAAGTTCTCTGAAACCCTAATTGTAATATACTGAAACGATCTTCTCGATCCATGGATTGCATCGCAGCTGACAGTGCGTCGATCGGAGTTCTTTAGCCCACGTTATGGGAAAAAGACCAGAAGAGGTCCGAAAATGGTGGTTTCGGGCCCGGACCAACCCGGCCCGAGAACCCCTGGGTCGGCCCGAACCGGGTCCGGGCACGGCCCGCTTGGGCACAGCCCAGCCCAGCTGGCGCGGTCCTCTGGCCATCTCAGCATGACCGAGCTGGGCGGACAAGGGGGGGGGGCGCTGCACCCACGTGGGGGGGGGGGGGGGCGCTCCTCCCTTCCAGCCGGGGGTTACGAACCCCCGGTTTCTCCCCTGACCGGTCGGCCCACACCAGCCGGCCGACTACTGCCGCCACGGGACCGGTGCGGTCCCATCCCCCTGCTCTGTCTCCAGAGGCCGGAAGCAGTCTGCCGCTCCCTGCTCCTCCGCGGCCTTGGTCCGACCGGCGCGGCGCGACGGCGCCGCGACCTTGTTCGACTTCAATGGCGATGCGTGACGGCGTCATGCATCTTTGCCGCATGATCCCGCGTGGTGCGACGACACCACGCCCTCTCCGTTCCAAAACCACAACAAGGTCAACAACAGAATTAAGGGAGGAGGGTCGGCCATTTTTTTTTCATCTGGCCCCCTCCTGTTAATCGATAACAAGCGGCTAAGATTACGAAGAACACTCTAATATTCACGAACATATATTCAAACCCGTACCTCAACAACGGTTGACGATCGAAGAGCATCATGGAAATGGCATCGCGAGGTAAAACTCCGTATGCACTTGATGGAGATTTTCCGAGGTGGAGCAGTGTCTCAGACCGGCTTCGGAGAGGAGAAGAAAGACACGATGATCACTCCTTGCGGTGACGGCGTTCTTCGTCGGGGTCTTGACGTTCTTCGCGTTCTCCAACGAAGAAGATAATGTTTCCTCTAACTTTTGAGTATTCTCTCCCAAAACTTAACACCAAAAAACTAACCCAATAATAAAATAAGCTCCACTTATTTTATTAATTCATGCCAAGAGTTTAAAATTTAAAAACTCAATTCAATAAATTGAATTAATGACTTGGCACATTAAAAATTTAAGGGGTATCAAGGTGGGTTGGAGAGAGTTTTGGAAGATGAGAGGTCACCCACTTAATGTGGGAGTTAGAGTAGGTTTAAGGAATGTGAAGGGGTGGGGTTCGTGTGGGCCCCACCTCACATTTAACCTCACTTAGGTAGTTAGGTTCACCCAACCTCTATCCTTAGGATTTAACCACTTTAAAGAAATAAAATTAGTTGAACAAATTTTATTTCTCGGAAGTCTTTATCCACAAACCTAAACAAATCTTCCTCAGAAAACGCAACTCTGGAAAAGGTCTTTTTATACAATTAACGGCGTTGTGGTTTCATCAGTGCCCTCTGATTTAGATTCTAAGCACCGGTTCAAAAGTTAGAAAAACCCGCTCGTTCGTTCGCTGAACGTACCCAAGCTAAACTTCGGAAATAGAGTCTGGGCACACAGGGCCTCAGAATCAGGCACCGTCAGAAAATGCGTTCTTGTAAAATCCCAAAAAAAAATTAAGAAAAAAAATTTCCTTGAAATTTCCAGGTCTTTATAATAATAGTTAATACCT